>JAUCMX010000001.1:22998243-23265743 GCA_033459395.1 Hemibagrus guttatus
TTTATTTAAGTGTCACCATAAAGCTGAACGTTTGCTAAGCATGTCACTTCGTATACATTGATGTTATGAGTGTCACCAACATAGCTGAAAGTATACCAGACAGTATACCAGTATACCAGACACACACATAACGTCTTAAATTTCAAGAAGTTCTTTCTTTATTTACCTGTGTCTCCAGCCTACTCTTCCGTGTATCATGATAAACTCACAGAGGCAGATGCAAGTGCAGGTAAGCTTTAATGCCACAAAAGGCAAACAATCCAACAACATCAGTAAACAAGCACTGGTCAGGCGATCAGCAAACAACACAATATGGTTTGTGTTTGCTGGGAAGAGCCATTTGTGCATACACATAAAGATCTGCAATCCAACACAATGTATCTTTACTACTTGTGTCTTTTACTTCTTGTGTGTGTGTGTGTGTGTGTGTGTGTGTGTGTGTGTGTGTGTGTGTGTGTGTGTGCGCGTGATTTATAGTAGCTTGTCTAATCACTCGCTACACTTCTCAACATAATATGTAACATTTTTCACTCTTGCCCAAGCTTCACACTTTCTGCCAGTGGACTAGTTCATCATGCAAAAATAGGATGTGTTGGATAAAGTGCTATTTAATGAGCTGCTGAAAAATTAGTGTGATTAACAGGGTCAACAGCAGTGACATTAACAATTCTAGCTGCAGTGTGTTTATTCTATATTGTTAATATTCTCTTATATGATGTATTGAATGCTTAACAGTAAAAAAGTGATCAAATTTTTCAATCCACATTTTCTATCCCCTTGTCTAGTGGTTATAGATGCACTTTGAAATTTCTGGCAACCTCAGAAGCCGATCTGCATGCAGGCAGTTTTTAATAATCAGGTTGGCAAGAAAGCTTTAGCACCTGCATAAATGAAGTCTGAATACAAATAACTTTTTTTAATGCAGTTACATAAACCCTTAAAACATACCCAACTTTTTAAACCTGCTGTCTGTGACAAGTTTCCACAAACACCAAATAAAAATCCATTTCTATTGGAGGAGCATATTAATTTGTACCTAAAATGACAGCCATCACAACATCAAAATGAATCAAGAACATCAGTAAAATCCACCTTTAATAATTCACACTTTTCCCGCTTAAACAGTAATCAATGACTTCAACCATCCAACTAATTTATATGCTTTAATAAATTCTTCTTATTAATGACCTTTAATCAACAATGACCTACCAAGGGTAATAAACAGCCGCTATTTTCTACTCTGCTACACATTGTCTTTTGTGACGAGTAAACCGCTCATTCATAATGACACCTCACTGGCAACATCTCCTGTAGTGAAGCTAACACATCATTGATAACCCCATAGCTATCTTAGCAGAAATGATCTTTATCATTGCAGACAAAAGAACATTATCAAATGCTGTTGTATGTCAATATTAGTGCATATTGATGTAACTCTAAGGTTATGTGACAGTCAGGAAATGCATATTTTGTGTCAATGAAGAAAAAAAGTGTTAATTTCTGTAATTTAACACAATGGTGAAGTAAATTTCAATTTTATTTGCATAGTACTTTTAACAATGGACATTGTCTCAAAGCAGCTTTACAGAACATAAGTTCAAGATTACAAGATTACAGGACAAAATGTTCAAGATTAATATTAGATTTATATTTATTATTAATGTTAGACTTATATAAATATGAGCTGCAGTGTCACATTAATATTAAAATGCATTATTTGATCAAATAAAGTGGCGCTCAAATGGCACAGCTGCCTCCTCTGGTGTAGAATAAGCCTTGAAGAGATTTTCATAGTGGTTGGTCCATGAGCTGGTGATTTTCTAACAGTCATGCTGATTTGAATGAATTGCTTTCATGAGTGGCTGTTGAACTGTTGTTGAAAGCAAATGTCCTTTTTTAAGAATTACCATTATGAGTAAGAACTGGAATGATTAAAAGAGTGAAAATTTGAGAATTAAAAATCATTACGGCTGTGTAATGTATAATGATGATGACGATGATGATGGTGATGATTTTTTTTTGCCATAGCGGCTAAAACCTAAAAAATGTGGCCACTGCTGAAAGCCTCCAAACACAGGTAAGCCTTGTGTGCACAGTTACATCAAGACATTAGTCCTTAGTCAGCTGTTCTTTTTCTCCCAGCTGGATTTGTGCTATTTTCTGACATTTAGAAATATCATGATGTCTGGAGGATATCCACAGCAACACTAACAAAATACATAGCAATAATTAAAATGTTGAAATCCTAAACTATACTTGTCAGATTTTTTTTTTTTACTGTTTTTTACTGTTTTTTACTTTTAATGTTCACCCATTAAGACACATCAGGCTATAAGAATAATTTAACTGGCTTTTTTTTTCTTTTTTAATGAAATACACAGTCTTAGTGACATTAGATGAGAGGCTTTGATGAGTTGTTGCCTAGTAATACAAACATCATGTCTTTTTATGTGCACAAATGAGCTTAAAAGCTCCAAAGCTACATAATCTTATTAGTTCTTAACATAGTTATTGTCCTGGTTTTGAAGAGCATAAAAGGTCATTCTTTTTAATTTCAGATCCTTAGCTAGATTGCTAGACACAGCTGTCGCAGGTATGGCTATGAGCAAACCCCCTGCATGATGAAGATTCCGATTCAGGTCCAAAATGGTCCATATTATCATTTAATTAAATTCTATTTCATTTTATTTATATCACTTTTAAGAATAGACATTTTTGCAGATCATGTTTACAGGACTATAATAATTCTGAATAAAAATGACAGTTTTAAATTTTAATTTATATTTATCTGTATTATGATAGTATTACCATAAGCACTGGTTGTGTGTGTGTCTGTGTGTGTGTGTGTGTGTGTGTGTGTGTGTGTGTGTGTGTTTATTTATAAAAATCTGGACATTTGATGTGAAAGTAAGATATACCAAGCATACAGAAATATATTTTTTGATCTAGTGTTTCAGAACATTGACATCAGCACAACCGTGAGACAAAGCAGCAAATATCCCTGAGGTCACATCCTCTTTTTCCTTTCTTTTCGGCAGCACTACAAAACAAACAGCCTGGGTAACCTGTCAATTAGTGTACCTCTCAGACCCAGCCAGGTGTTAGTTCAAATGTTAACAAAGCCCTTGGGCAAACGTAGCATTTCAAACCTTTCACTAGTTTGACACTCAAATGTGAGGGAGAAAAAGACACAAAAGCAGCAGCAGTGCAGAAGCAGTACTAATGCCTTGCTACTGAAACAAAATGTAGAAAGTGTTTCGTAAGTCTTTGCTATGTCAGTTATGATAGCTTTATCAATATTTGTAATATTTTGCTTGCAGTCTTTGCAAATTCTTGGTCTAGTTTTGGATTATCTATATAAGCAGTCAGGTTCAGTGTAGTTCCATGTGCAAGTCCTTACATCATTACTGACCCTCTGGTACATTCAGCAGGTTGTACTGTAAGTAATTGTGAGGCATTGGTGGCTCAGTGGTAGGTTGCTCGCCTATCATGCGGCAGGCCCGGGTTCGATTCCCAGCCAATGCCTCAACCCCAGCCACTGGATGCAGTGCCGGTCCCAAGCCCGGAAAAATGGGAGGGTTGTGGCAGGAAGGGCATCCGGCATAAAACCTGTGCCAAGTTGTTGTGCGGACCAGTTGGTACGCTGTGGCGACCCTGAACAGGGAGCAGCCGAAAGCAACTTCTGTACTGTAAGTAATTGTAGTCTTGAAATTATCCAGTGCTCAATTATGTGTTCTCTAAAGCATTCAGGTTCCAAAGAGCATGAAGAGCGCACCATGTACCTGCCAAGTATTTCCCCAATGATTTGCCTTTCTTCAAATAGATGTGCTGCATTGCAGCTATCTGAAGACATCAATACATGGATGAAAGCACTCTTGTTCTTGGCATAAAGTAAATGTTATTGTTCCTATCTGAGATAATTCTTTGTATAAATGTAGAAGTAGCATATTATTTCTCAAGCTTACTCAAGCTCCATTTCACAAACATAATGAAACTCCATAAAAAGGTGGGCAGGATTCTGAGATATGAGCAATTCATTTGAGTTTATTACTAAATGGCATATATTAAAAGCACCCATTGGGCTTTGTAAAATGCTTTGTTTTATTATGTAATATTTAGTTGAGATTAAATTGTTTTAGCATGATGTTTTCCTTCATGGTCAACAGGAGCTTTGCTATTTTAGGTAAAACAGTAAAGGGTGCCAATTTTGTGCTATCCTCTTTGGTTTTGGTTCATTGGGGTTTTCAGGGACATTTTCCACTTCGCCAAACCGTCTTAAAAGAACATTAAAAATTGTGAAGCATTATGCAGATGTTGATTATGTAGATTTTTGTTAAAGACATCCCAACACAACTGGTGTCCTTTATTGAACTGCTCCTAAAGGTGAATGTCTGCAGAAGATTATTCGTAAGAGATTTGATGTTAGGTTTAATGACATTTTTGAGTCATACCTTCACTGCAGGCATGTTACTGACATTATAAATCTCATTAACTAGTGAAGTTCATCTAGCAGCAGCTGCTCTAGTAAGAGGTCTGGTGACTGTGACACTATTTTTCTTAACACTGAATCCTCATGTAAAACAAAAGAAAAATGACACTACATTTGAACATTTTTGTATGAAAATATTGAAATAAAACAGTATTTTATTTCTGTTTGCACCTTAATATGCAAGCATTTATAAATCACAGCAAATCAAGGGCCCAATAACTAACCCTACAAAGCAATAAACAGCAGAACTTTCCCCTAATTGTTAAACAGTCAGTTTTCTATTGCTGTTTTACAATTCAGACCTGCAATCACCAGCTAATAAATTTCTTTCTTGCAGAAGACAAGTCATGTTTCAGAAGACATCTTTTGAAACATGACACTATTTGTTTCAGTATGCAGTTATTTAAATACATAAACTGACAATAATATAACCAAATTATATATTTTATTTAACAGTTATGCAAATCTATAATAAGTAGTATGTAGTGGCAGAAGTGCCAACATTGCTAACAAGAAAATCCTAGCAGGCAAATAGAAAAAAATTCACCACAAAAAGCTTTGCGCATGTTGGTGGAAATGACGGCTCCATGCTAACAGCATAAATCAAAAACATATGTTAGTTAAACTGATATTTAGAATGTTTGGATTCATAAGCATCCAGCTAAGTGTATAAGCTGACTTTATACAATTGTTACAAAATTAACAGAAGCACATGTCTGGTCTGCAGTCCATGTCAGATATTACACATAATAATAAACTGTCTACAACTGTAGTGAAAGATTTTTACTGTTCATAAACTCACTTTTATGTAGACATTTGTACATCTGAGCATCAGATACAGTATAAAAATTGGTATTTACACTTTTATTACTGGCATGAAAGGAAAATATCAAACTTGGTTGCCCAAATAAGGAAATTATGATACTGTGGAACACAACACACAACACATCCTACCCTGCACTTTTATTATAGAATGACCTGTCTAATTTGTTGATACAGAAATGCAGTGTAGGGGTGATCATATCTAGCTGTCTTTATGTGTATCTTTGCTGAACTGGATGCTATTCATTATACAATGGTGAGTTTTATCAAATTTGTGTGTTACATGATGGTTGCAGAGAATCCTGGCTTACTGTGTAAGCAAATGCAGCTACTGCACTGAGTTTAGCTAAAATGGCAACGGCTTAACATATGGTAAAAAATTTGCTTGGCCACATCCATGTCAAATTTTATAGAAATTACATCAACCAGATAGATATACGTGTCAGGCAAGTGGTCATAAATGTTCTGGATATCTAGAAAATAACAAGGCAAATGTCCGGTATGGCCGCTACTTAATAATTAGTGAAGCCTCCATTTATTAACAACTGTAGAGATGACAGTCTCATCTCAAATGAAAAAATAAGCTTGGAATTTACAGGTTAATGTTCATCTAGAAAAAATTAATGACAAAATAATGACAAAAAGAAACTAATCACTTCACTGAACTGCCTTTTCCTGAATATCTGAATAAATTAAAACAAACAAACAAACAAACAAACAAACAAACAATCAAACAAAAACATAGCAGTTACAAAAGCAAAAGTCATATCTCTATATTCATAAACACTACCGCAACA
Source organism: Hemibagrus guttatus (assembly GCA_033459395.1). Taxonomy (NCBI): domain Eukaryota; kingdom Metazoa; phylum Chordata; class Actinopteri; order Siluriformes; family Bagridae; genus Hemibagrus; species Hemibagrus guttatus. Next base: position 23,004,352 of record JAUCMX010000001.1, read on the forward strand.
ACTGTAGGTGTTGATACCTCTATAATGACTATAACAAAGTTTATGAAATGCCAGCATAACCTATACTTTAAAACTTTGCATAAAAATTCCTTGTAAAATATGAATTGCTTCATTGCTTTGCTACAATCTAAACTCATGACTACACTTGAGAGTGGCACTAAGCTAAAAAGCCAAATGGTAAGTTAGGAATATAACCATGGTTTCTATATGTAGAGGACCACCAGGGTGGCTTCCTTCCAGAACTAGGTTTTGATTTTTTCCTTGTTTCCTTGGTGAGTTTTGATAGCAACATGAACAAATATGATGGTACATGATCACCTCCTGACTGTAACTGTGCCCTCAAATGTGTAGCCTATGAGAGACCCTTGCTATATCAGTCTGATTCACTCAGATGGCTGGACTGTCCTCCACTTAGTCACAGAACCACTGTTACTCATGTAACTTACAATTCCACTTCCTGTTGTTACAGACAACCAGAACATTTTATATCTGGAATTCATGTAGACGACATACAAAAGTGATTTGTAACACTTCCTAAAGCATTCCTTGGAAAATGTATTTTATCGACAGTGCTTAATATGAGTGCTGATACCATTTTAATGGTAAATGATGACTGCTCAAAACACTGCTGTTCTTCCCTGCGGAGAATAGTAGACATTTATGTATGATGCTGAGCCTTATTCAGTTTATCTATTGCTACTGTACTTTACTGAGGATGATCATTTCTCAATATCAACTCCTGTACTCTGATGAGCAATGCAGTAAGAGCACTAATTCTATCCTCTCCCTGATGGTAAACAGCTGTGAATCCTGTGTTGGATGCAGTTCTTCCTTTGACTGCTCCACAAAGGAGCTCGTCTTCCTTTTTCTAGTGATCTGCATTCCAACAGTATTGGGGAAAGTTGCTGAATAAGCAGGAGTTTCTCCATGGCCTGTGAAGCATGCTTCTTAGATTGCAATTGGCATTATGCTGCGCTTGGGGCAAGGCTATGAAAGTGTTTGTTGAGGATGCTTGTTCATTGTTCATGTCCATCATCCAACTTTAGTAGGGCTCAGCAGCACAAACAGCTCACCATTGTGCCTTTAAATAAAAGAGATTATAAAGTTGTGATGAATCAATCTACATCAAGCTACTGCTTGCCAACACAGACAATCCACATAACTGCTCTCTGAATCAGTGATGAATATCAATTAACAAAGACTAAAGTTACCATAATGTGGCTGTACTGTACCACAGCCATTTACAGGCTACATCTGTGAGGTCATGGCAACAAGGCGACAAATTTACTATTTGTATTCTAGGAAATGCGAACACTAGTTCTGGAAGGAATGTACTGTGCTGGACCTAGACCCCTCTGACGCTCAGACTACATGAAAATAGTAGTAGTAGTAGAAAATGCTACTGATTCATTTATTTGACCTTTAATATTTTAAAAAATGTATAAATAAAAAATAAAAAATGTAGAACTATTTGTTTAAATTCTAAATCAAAATGTAACATTTTATTTAAAAAAAGTTAAAATTATAGTTGATACAACATTACAGAACAATTGCTAACATCATTAATAGACAGTATCTCAAGTCTAAAATCATTTTGTCAGCTTACACTGTAGTCCATGGACAGAGTTCTTAATATATTTCAGTGCACAACAGAAAAACTGTTTGTTTTTTTTGTTTACAAAAGAGAGAAAGAAACTTTACATTCTACATGAATACTGCCAAAGACATTTGTACAGTACTGGATCAAACTGCTACAGCATCACCTGACCCAAAATTAATCTTTGACAATATCTATGCTGTGCTATTAAAATATACTGAACAGAAAAAAGCACAGCTACTAACATGTCTCAGAAACTAAACAAAGCTGAAATATTGAGCTAAGAAAAAAAAGTAATATGCTCTACTAAAATATATGAATCATTAGGCCATTTACACTGCCAATCAAAAGTTTCTGAATCCCTCGATTATAAGTTTTGCTTAAACTTGAAATGAAAATGGGTTCAAGGTAAATACTCTAGAATTAGAAAATCTAAGTAAGAAATAAACACTGATAACATTTTATTTTACTGGGAAAAACCTAGATCTAACAGAGAGAAACGCCTGGATAAATCTAATTAGGCACTTGTTGATGTTTGGGCGATTGTTTTTTTTATTTTTAATTTTTTTCATTTTTAATTTTTTTTTTTAAATCCACTCCTGAAGAAATTCTTACAATCCTACCAGACACTTCAGACTAATCCTGCATGCTCCTGTATTCCACTCCAATTATTTCATTCTTCTTTTTTTTTTTTTTTTTTTGCATGGACAATATTTTCTTGGAACTATTAAACCACCGTTGCTCTAAAGTAAAACAATTGTTAAACAAATGAACGCTGTGCCATGTGAGCACACAGTATGCTCCCAAGTTAATGAATGTGGCCTTGCTTTGTCCTGAGAGTTTCATAACTCATTTCCTGCTCCCACCCACATAAAAGTAAAAACCACCTGCTCCCACAGCTTATTTGGCTGTCTCCCACAAGATCCTCGTCTCCAAGCACACCTTTAAACTCTAGCACAAGTTATATAGGTTTACAGTCTTGCAGTAACTGGTTCACCAAACAAGTGCACTTGCCTGTAATCAAGCATTATAATAAAGCAGAATGAAAATTTTTCATTTTGTAAAACAAAAAAACCCTCCGTGTGTTCGAAAACTTTTGACCGGCAGTGTAGTTGTTACCAATAAGCAAAGCAGAGAATAAATCCACTTTTGCACAAATAAGTAATACGTGTCTTTGTGCTCCAAAACAACAGTTTGATGGACTTCACCACATGTAGTAGCTTCTTGTTGTGTCAACCTGGCTTGGCTTTGGCTCCAAGGAGCCATCTTTGTCCTTTTCAGTGTCTACATCCCACAGATTGATGAGAGGAGGGTAGAGCTCATTAAGAGGAATTGAAGAGGTTTTCTGCATGTACTTTTTGAGCGAGTGGTGGTAATTCTTCCTTTTCCATCTCTTGGCAATGTAGACCGAGATGAACCCCAGGCTGATGATAGCCAGGATTGTACCCATGACAGCAGCAAGAGCTGTGTTGGTGCCTTGGTCAGATATTTCCACAGCAAAAGTGGAATGTTTAGTTGTGACATTTACACAAGACTTTTGAGTCTGTTGGTGAATATTAGAAACTGAGAGACAGACCTCGTATTCAGTAGCTGGTTGAAGGTGTGTCAGATTATACTCATGGACATCTACAGGGACTCTGGCTGTGTAGGTGATATGAGGGTTGTCAATCTTCATGGTGGCTGAAGACCACTTGAGGTTAGAAGTCATTACGTTGGAGTTTACCTTCCAGGACACCAGTACTGAGTGAGACTCTGTCTGTTTCACATAAATTTTCATAAGCTGAGTGCTGTCCAGGAGAGTGCCATTGACCCGGATTGCAGTCACCCGAGTGTCAGCACCCTCTGTATTCTGAGCAACACAGGTGTAGCGACCAGAATCATCAGCCTGAATGTTCGATATATGTAGCGTTCCGGCACTGTTCAGATGGTACTTATCAGACACAGTATCCATCATGACCTTGTTACCTAATGGTGTCACCCAGTATATCTCTGGTTCAGGCTCTGCCATTGCACGACAGTCAAGGTCTACGGCCATGCCAATATCCAGGTTAAGATGGTTAGGGAAGGTGTCGTGGGATATCATTGGCAAGCACTGCTCAGCAGATTCATGTGAAAGTACCTCTCTCATGCGCTGCCCTCTAACCTCTGGTGGCATTGCACAGTACATTGAAAGAGGTTCCATAAATCGTATGGTTGTCTTATTTGAACTCATCCACTGGATAACACAATCGCATCGCAGTGGGTTGCTGTGAATGCTGATCTCCCGCAGGTTGGGTAAGGATTCTACTGTCGCCAGGTAAACAGAATTTAGAGCATTGTTGTTGAGCATGAGACTCTCAAGAGATGGAACATCACGGAATGCGAATCGGCTAATGTACGAGAGCTTAGGGTTATTGGTTGCCTCAAGTTTGGTCAATTCTGGGAGATTATCCAGGGCAAAACGATCAATAGAGACAAGCTCCCCCATGTTATTAATACCAAGTTCTTTAAGCCTTAACATATTTTTGAAATCCCCTTCCTGGATTTTGTGTATAGGGTTTTTGTTCAAATCCAAAAATTTCAGGTTTGGTAGTTTCTGTAGTGCATTTTGAGGAACATTCACAAGTTTATTATCATAGAAAGAGAGGCTTTCAAGATTGTCCAGTCCAACAAAAGCATTGCCTGGTATATCAGTAAGTTCCATCCCTGCTAATACCAGACTTCTAAGGTTAACCAGAGGTTTAAAATTCAAATCCATTATCCCAACCACAGGATTTTCTCCAATCATTAAGATCTCAAGGTTGGGGGTTGATTCAAACCAACGGCTATCAATAGCTTTGAGCTTGTTTGAGTTCAGGTGTAGCCTTAGCAAGTTGTGCAAACCAGCAAATGCATTAGGAGCAATGGAACTAATTTGATTGTGGTTTATATAAAGCTCTTGAAGATTTGTAAGGTCCTGAAGGCTGAAGTCAGGCATCTCAACAATCTGGTTCTCCTCCAGATGGAGGGTAGTGAGCTGGGACATGTTGGTCAGGCCTATGTCACGAATGTTGGTGAAATTGTTCTGGGAAAGATCCAGTTCAGTCAGGTTTAGCAACTGCTCCAGTTCCTCACTGGTCCTGGCAATGTAGTTACTCTGCAACAGCAACACCTGTGTCTCACTTGACAGGTTTCCAGGGATGCGTGTAAGACGAAGGTCATTGCAATCTACGGTTATAGCTTCCCTGTAGGTAGACTGGGGTGTGAACCACGGTCTGATTTCACATACACATAATTGAGGACACTCTGTAGCTTTAGCAGACGAGAATGTAATTAATGCCAGCAGAAAAATGAAGCAAGGCTGAGCAACACAGAATGAAGTCCCTACAGCCATTTTTAGCCACTCTGATGAAAAATGGGTTGGATTCCTACAGAAGCAAAAAGATCTGGACTGTATGATGCGACTTTCATCAAGTGTTCAGAAGTATAACTGCATCAATCTTTTGTTCTGAAAAAACTTGTCACAGTGGCACAAAAATTCCAAGCGGTAGTTTCCCAGTAGATTCCCTGTAGACTCCAACACAGTCTATCAGGACAGTGCAACGGGGTCTGTAAGCAAAAGAAAAAGGTTCTGTCAACAACAACATGACATAACAGGTTATATGAAATGAAAAGTTTCTAAATATCAAATAAAAATGTGACTGCAGTATATCTATGTACCTAAAATATATCAAATCAATATGCATGAAACAGCCAAAAGTATGTGAACACCTGATCATAACACCCATACAGTATATGAGTCTTCCCTAAACTGTTGCCACAAAGTTGGAAGCACACAAGTGCACAATTGTCTAGATTGTCTTTATATGCTGTAGCATTAAAGTTTTGCTTTACTGGAACTAAAGGGCTCACGTGTGTATGGTTTGCCAATGTTGGTATACAAGAACTCAGAAGCCCGGACCTCAACCTCACTGTATATCTTTGGGATGAACTGGAATAAGAATCTGTGAACCAGGCCTCACTAATGCTCTTGTGGTTGAACGAGCACAAAACCCCACAGCCATGTACCAAGATCTAGTGGAAAAACTTTCCAGAAGAGTGGAGACTATGATAGTAGCAAATGATAGATTTATTTCTATTTTTTGTGGCTGCATGAATTGGATACTTATTTTCCTAGTAGGTTGTCAGTTCATCCTATTCATCCAAATATCATATCCAGGTGGTTTTAAAATGCCATGATCAAGCATCACCTGGTTAAATATGAAGAGTATTTTTTTATTACATAACTAATGTTCATCATCTCTCAATGCTTATGCTAGATGAATGAATTCTGATTGTATATTTAAAGTAAACTGTTAAAATAAAGTGTGCATCAAGATTACAGCAAAAGCACTAGGTTTGGGACAGTGTTCAGTGAAATACAGTTGTGTTTATTCATATCACAAGTAGCATTCGGCATTCTCTAATGCTACCTGGATTCCTGCTTTAATACTCTTGCTGCTAAAATGATTGACTCAGCATCAGCACCATATGGTACAGCAAATGTCCATGCTCACCATCCAGGTGCTTGGTCTGTGTAACACATGATAACACACTCAGGTCATTTTTAGCTTACAAATTTAAACATTGGCTTGCATATTTTCTCCACTGACGCTTCAAAATAGCCCAAGAGAGTCTGTTTAAAATCGCCTACTCTGAATTGTACATCAAATCTGAACACGATTTGCCAGTTTGTGATGAATCAGATTTTACTTAGAGGGATTTTTTTCCAAGCCTAGTGGCACAAGATTTATTTTATTACAAATGCATATTAAGCAGAGAAACAATAATATAGAGAAAATGCAGACAAAAAAAATCTATTGGTTACAAAAGGTATAAAATTAAGCAAAGAAATTATTTTAAAATGGTAAACAATATCATTTTTTGTGGAATTTTCCATAAAGTATTGAAACCTCAGTGCTGGTGTTTTTCTCTCAGTGCTTCTTCTTCTTTGATGGATTTCTCATAACGTTAGATACTGTTACATGCAACCAAAATGTTAAAAGTTAGACTTCTGCCCAAATGGAATAAAAAGGCAAATTCAAACATATTTTATACCTAATTATACAACATGTATAATCCATGTCATATTCAGATCTGTTACATTTTAAATTCAGATAAATAGATAATTAGCTAAATGTTTAAATCCAATTACTTTCCGAATCTGAATCTGTGATGAGTGTTATGGTTGCAGTTCTGAAAACTCACTTGAATTAAATGCTTTTTGCAGTCATCAAGTATTTAGATTTGCCATTCGGGGAAAGCTTTATTCGTGCATTACTGTTCTGTTCGATTATGGATAATTGTATCCTGTTTATAAAGTACTGTGCAAACCTACTCTTAAAAAATGCCTTCAAAGATACTGTAGTTCAATATTTCAACTAAATTTACTATAAAAGAAGTGCAGTAATAAACCATACAAAGTCAATATTTGGAGAGCCCTGTACTTTACATCAATAGCTTTGATATATTTTATGTCTTGTTTTTCTGGAGAACTTACCTGTCACACATGATACTGTTCTGGCAGATTAATTCAGCCTTCATTATGTGTACAGTATATATACAGTTAGGGCTTTTCCCCCTTTCCCTTTCTTTCTCTCTCTTTTTTTTAAACATTTATCAATGTTTGGAAATATAAGATGTTTTTTTACTTCCTCAATTCTGCAGATAGGTAGACAGATAGATATGTTTATAGCTTAATGTCTCTGAAAGACACTTCTGTCAGTTTCACTTTTTAAAAAGCAGCCCAATGTTTCTGTTCGCTCATGTCTCACTGACACATACTTTTGAAATCTTGTTAAAATAATACCCTCTAGAAATCTAGGAAGATCCAGGTAAAATACAGACTGAAAGAAACCATTTATAGAATACCCTATTTCTTTTGACATGAAAATATGAAATACTCATCCATAGAGCACTTACTTTTCCTTTGATTCACAAGAACAAGATTCGTAAATTCAGGCAACCACAAATGCAGATTTCATGTCCCATGTTTTTCCCCTACAGTAGATTGTCTTTTCCACCGTGCTAATTGTATTCTTGTCTAGTCTTACCTTTGCTTTTGCTGAAAATGCAGAAAGCCAGAGCAAATTGGTAAAAAATAAAGCATATAAACTCTAGCTAAAGTGTAGATGCTGGCATCTCTGCGCTTGAGTTTAGGAGTAAAAATTCTCATTATATTAACAGACCTTTCACAAATCAAATTTACAATGCATGTAGAAATAATCTAATGGTCAGTAGAGATTGTCCCATTTACTAAAGAACTGAATTAACTATTTTAACCAGTACACTGGCTTTCCATCTGACTTATCAGACATTTTCAATCCGTATAAACAAATGAGTTATTTTATCACTGCAAGTCTGATATAAAATTAGTCAGGAAACTGTTGGGTTATAGTGTGAGATGTTTTTACCTCTGTTTGGATACACAGTGGTTGAAGATTCATTCATTCATTGTCTACCGCTTATCTGATCTACTCTCAGGTCATCATGGGGAGCCTGTGCCTATCTCAGGCGTCATTGGGCATCAAGGCAGGATACACCCTGGATGGAGTGCCAACCCATCACAGGGTGCACACACACACTCTCATTCACACACACTACAGACAATTTAGAGATGCCAATCAACCTACAATGCATGTCTTTGGACCGGGGGAGGAAACCGGAGTACCCGGAGGAAACCCCCGAGGCACAGGGAGAACATGCAAACTCCACACACACGGCAGAGGCGGGAATCAAACCCCCAACCCTGGAGGCGTGAGGCAAACGTGCTAACCACCAAGCCACCAAGCCACCGTGCCCCCCAGTGGTTGAAGATAATGCCTTCAAATTTTAAATGCTTATGAACAAGCTTCCGGGGGATCTTATAGAGCAGAAATGGGCTTGATATCATCATTTACTTTGAAAATATAAACGTGGTTGTTGGTTTTTTTTGGATAGGTTTTTGTCGAACTTTTCAGTGAAAATATTGCCCCTTGTAGGCTGGGTAAAAAACAGAAATACTCATGAAAAACTACAATTTCCTAAAGCCCTACTTTCATATTTGTGCTATTTTTTGGCCTCTGGTAAAAAGAGTTAAATAACCAAAAAATTATGCTCCATTTGAAAGCAGTGCATCGAGTAAACTAAAAAAAAGTGTCACTGAATGGTTGCACTCTTGTCACCGGTGTAAAAATCCTGATTTGGTACCTAATTGGTGGAACAAGAGAAATGAATGATCCGTCTCTCGTTGCATCAGGCCACATGTTCCCGTCCCATAAATCATATTTCATTATTATTATTGTTATTTCATTAAGTTTATCAAACTGTCTTTCAGCACTTTCCAGCAAGTATTTGGCTACAATGTACTACTGTGCTTTAGAGTCTGCGTTAAAAATGCCCAATAAACCCTTAACCACAATGTTTTTGCTGTACACAGTGATTTACAATAAGTTGTGGGTGAAAGCCTTTTGATATGATTTGAAAACAAACTGTATTGCTTCTCCTTTTCTAACATTTATTCTTTGCACAAGAATAGGACACACCTGAATACACAAAAATAATAGCACATAAGCCAGCTCAGAAACTGTCTACAAGAGGCGATCTTCATCCACCAAAAAAATTTTCTTTGAATAGTAAGTGTCTGTAGAATCCCAAGGGGTTTTACTCTGAACCTTCTGTGATCCCTCCGCAAGGCAACCTATCAAAGAGTATCCTTAAAGAGCAATGGCCTACAGTATATGCCTTCTGTCATGTCATCAAAATCTGCTTGCGTCACCGACTGGAAAACATCATGAAATAATCATAGCCAAGTCATGCATAGCATCTGTCTGATTGATGCTTTCTGACCAGTAGCCACTGTTGCCAGGTCCTCAGTTTTCATATGAAGCGAGACTTCTTTTACACTAGGCCTTTATTGTATTTATTTATTTATTTATTTATTTATTTATTTATTTCATGTTGAGGATTGGATGTTTTGCAAATATTCTAAATTCATGAGTTCTTTAATGCACTGTCTGAATCAATTATCTAATGCGTCACTGAACCTTTCTACTCAGTGTCATAGCAATTGAAGGCATTCAAGGAAAGCCCTTTTTTAAGTAATACATAAACACACAGTAAACACACCATTTGACAGTGGAAGTCTTGATGTTGTACTTGCTGTTTAACATTTACAGATGATTATTTATTAGCTAATACTTGATGTGTGATAATGAAGGGTCTCTTTCTTTAGAAAGCATGGTTGATTTTTTTTTTTTTTTTACATCAGAACGCTCTTTGTAATATTTGGTTCTCACCATCTATGAAATATTTACTCAGAGGGAAAAAAAATACCCATAGCTCTGCAAACAAAAGATCAGAACATACAATCAAGCAAGACAAGGAGGCTGCCGCTACATACCCATCACTCATGATGCCTATTAATTCAGAAGGCTTCCCTTCTTTCATTAAAATTCGGCATTGTAGTCTAATTGTGTGTGCAGTTTGGGTGCGTGTAATTCAAAGAGGGTATCAGACACTAAAATGGGGTTTGTATTTGTTTGAATTGTGAGTAGCAAAACAGATACCTATAGCAACTGTGCCAAAATCACGGTCTACACACTTGAACCTTAAGTGAGTTTGATGTTCCTTCATGAATTGAGGTTCATATACTGTAATGTTCACCATCTATAGACAGACTTCAGAGTATCTGCACTGTATAACACAACAAATCACTGTCTGTTATTCTCAAAATTTATCATGATATATTCATTGTAAGGCTAATCTCAGATTCAGCACTTGACCCACGTGCTTACCACAAAAGGTAAAAGTAAAATATTATACCAAAAATTGCATATAGAACAAATATCATTTACAAATACCATTAGTAGAAAAAAATTGGCTCAGTGTGTATTGAAGTTTGGCCAAGATTTTTTTTAACATATAGTTAAGAGCTGTAGTGAGATAATAAGTGTGAGCCTGGAGGCTAGATTAGTCTGGAAGCAGGGGGAAAAAAAGCTCTTAGCGCTTCGTTGGAAAGAGACATTGATTTGTTTGAACTTCAATCCAAACCTGTTAGTAGACAATGTGAACATAAATTCTTGGTGACATAAAGTAGTTAAATTGCTGTTATATCTCTGCAACTGTAAACTCTAAGCACTTCATAATATATTGCTGTATCATTGGTCGCCTCATAAAGAAAGGATATCTGAAACACCATTGTAAATATCTGTTCATATCCAGTCAGAAGCAGAATGGCAGAAGCTGTCATTTTCACATTTAGGACTGAATGATTGTTTACACATTTCAAGCTTCATTAAAGCTGGTCTTAATGGACGGTGGCTGCTTGTGTAAAGTCCATTTTCCTTTGTATCTTTCTGCCTTAAATCATAAATGACAGCCATAAAGATTTGCTGGCACCATCTGCCATTTGATTACGAGACAAAACTCTGCTCCCCCTCATGGGGGTGATGAGGGGGCATCACTTTGTGTGTGTCAGATTTGTGGCTTACAGTAATACCAAATACTGACTGTCCAACTAAAACGAGTCTGAGAATTCTCTCTCTCTCTCGCTCTCTCTCACCTTAATGTCAATTTAAACAATGTTAATTTAAGCTAGACAATTGTAGCCCATCTCAACATACTTTTATATATATATATATATATATATATATATATATATATATATATATATATATATATATATATATATATATATATATATATATATATATATCCCTGCGATGGGTTGGCACTCCGTCCAGGGTGTATCCTGCCTTGATGCCCAATGACGCCTGAGATAGGCACAGGCTCCCCGTGACCCGAGAGTAGATCGGATAAGCGGTAGACAATGAATGAATATATATATGTGTGTGTGTGTGTGTGTGTGTGTGTGTGTGTGTGTGTGTGTGTGTGTGTGTGTGTATACGTGTTTCTTCTTGGTATAGATCCCAGATCCCCACTAATGTATCGACACAATCCCAATAATATGTTCTTGTTTCTTGAATGCTGTGTGCCTGTGGCTGATGTATTAAAATTTTCTGACTGATAAACTCATGAATACTTTAATTGGCAATGAGTTTTCTTTCCAAATCTTTCCAACAGCAGCAGCAGGCTCCAAATGCATCTAAAATAAACTCTAAAACTTTTAAAAACTCAACTGTGAGCAATCGCCTATAGTGCTTCTAAAAACGGAGGCAATACTTTAGGGCCTGTGATTCTTATATGGGTCAGAGCTCAGCAGAGATGTACATTCTGAGATGTACATTCAAATTAAAACAATAGTCTGGACTTTAACTTCTTAGTAATTCCAATATCCAATATGCTGTGTATGTAATTCATTAGAATGTAGAAATACAATGCATCCAAATTGCAAAGCTTCAGTAGAATGGACTGCTTCCAGATGTTCATAGAGTTTGAAATGCATCACAAACACTGCTTAACATATCATCTTCGGTAAGTAAAATCTGCAAATCTAGGGTATTTTCTGTCACACTGTCTACTATAACACATAGCAAGTGAAACCGCTTGTGCAAGAAGGATTGGAATAAAAACACACCCCAAGCACTTTTTTAGTAAGTCACTTGTGAATAGAATGGCAGATTGAGCTGTAAGCTACACTGCAGTTATGAGCAGAAAGGTGCTGAGGAATCATGGTCCCATATCCTCTAGTCAGAGCCAAAAATAATGTTGAACAGGTTTAAAGGCATACATTTCACCTTTCTCCGGAAGCAATATTTTTCCATGTCTGTGTAAACACTAATCCATGGAGGCAGAAATGCATTGAGTTGAAAATAAAACACTGATACAATGCCTAAGAAAGCAAAAAAAAAAAAAAGAGAGACTGAATGAAATCCAGGGGGATCGACAGCACATCTACAGCACATCCTGATCAAAAAAGGAAGTCACGGTAGAAGCTGATACCAACATTCCAGAATGGTGTAGTTTGTGAAATGAATGTTAATGGAAATCTGTTCAGCATCCCAGAGGCTTTGCCACTGGGAATAGACCAGATAACATATCTATGTGTGCTTCTCAAGACTTTCACAACATTGATTAGTGCTTTATTATATTAAATACTAGTGTTATGTTTGTTAAGATGGTGCATTTGATAATTGAGTGTATTGAAATTTTGAAATACACTTTGAAATTGAAAGTTATTGATTACATATGACAGGAACCATCACAATTGGAGGGTAAAATGGAGAACAGGCAGACCCCAAGGGTCTAAATGTCCCAAATCTAATTTCTTTTTCACAATATTAGTTTAGATATTTTTTCCCTCCAAAATCAGCTCTACAATCCCTGGGGTCTTCAAACAAATTACAAGATACTGAAAATGTTACTAAATGCTAGCAGTCAGGATTCTATGATTAGGATGTATAAACCTTTTTTTATACATTTTTTATTTATATTATTTTTACAATCCTCTCAGAAGCATTTTTTTAACTTAAACTTTTTTAACTTAACTTTAAAGTTGCTCTAGGATTCTACATACAGAACCTTTAAGGGTTCTCCCTCAAACATATTGTGTTACACAATAAAACTACAATGCTCCCCATATGTTTATGGAATGTGTAAATAGCAGGGCTCATTTCAATAAACAGAAATAATAATAAAGTTGACTGTGCAATTCTATGTCCTTGCCAGAAGCATTCAGTTTGTGAGTAACATTTAGCTAGAGGACTTTACATTACATTGGCAGAATTAGTCTGCCTAGCTGCCTAGCCTGTTCTGCCTAGCCTGTTCTACTCCCTATCTCTACACCCCACCCCACCCCTGGAGCATGTATTGTTGCCCTCTCATACACCATGCCTTTAACCTTTTGTGGGGACATTTTGCTGATTTTACTCTCTCTTCACAAGCCATTTTAATGATTATGCACACACTTTATGTCTATGGGTCTTTATCACCAAGTATCTCTCATACAATGGAAGAAAGATTCAGAGGACCCTAGCAGAGGAGAGGAAAAAAAATAGTAGGAGTCTGTCATCTCCTCTTTTTAAACTCTTAAATCTTAAGTATTTTTCTTTCCAAAAAATGTAGATACAGTAAAACATATCATATAATATCACATCATATCATATCTGGGTTACCATCCAATAGTGCTGATATCAAAAAACTCTATCTATGTCTATACTAGGCCTGCATGTTATAGCGTAAAACCACACTGCTGTCTATTTTGGGCTGAATGTAATACAATACCGAAGGTTTTGGGAGGAGCGGCTGCTCTGCTTCTGTTGTTTCTGTTCTCCATGTAGCTCTAGGTCCTATGCCCACATTCATCAGTGTAACATACATAACATAGACAATACTGAATATTACACACTGAATGTGCAATCTGAGTGTCATCAAGAGAGCAGTCAAAGATGGTAGTATCTTTTTTGTTATGCTATAAAATGTATGTAAAGTAGAGACTTGTTCCATAACACCACATTGCTGATGCATGGACATTGAAATGGATTGCACCAAAATCCTTCTGCTTTCTAAGTGAAGTGAATACAGTAACACAGCATCATTATGCTCATACTAATGCTTGATTCATTTTCAAAAAACAGTCCAAATAAATTCAAATTACAATATGTGAAACTTTAGAGTTTTTTTTTTTTTTAAGGCTTTGCTTGTTACGATAAATGGTAGCCATTGGTAAGGCAATGTTTATGTGTTGGCTACTGGTTTGGTAGTATTTGGACGAAAAGATGAACACAATCCATTTGACTCTTCAAAATGTAAGTTTCTTTCTCATTAATTTTGTCAAATTCTTTGTCAAATCGATTGTTAAGTGATTGTAAATAAAACATGCAATAACTGTTAGATTTAGTCCAAAATTAACAAAACAATATTCATTAACAGATTACTAAGTAACCAATTGTTGTATTCCAGTCTATGCAAATAAACATGATTATATATAGTGTAACACAGTTCATCAGTCATATGGTATTGAAAGAATTATGGTTGTCTTTTGTTGTGCGCATTTATGAATTTTCTTCCACACATAGTCCTCCTGACTTCTGTTAAGTATAGAAACTCAGCAACGTCCCCAAAAATAGCTCATTAAAAAAAAAAAAACATGGCCTTGAATATGTGCTATTTCTTTTTACTTTTCTTATACAATCTACAAGACAACTTCCATGTGGAATTAAGACGGACGGTGTTTATATAAGACCAGCTGCCTCAGGACGCCAGTTTCATTAATATTCCCGTCACCGCCTCCCAGAAGTTGTGCAAGCTCTGCAGACGCAACAGCTGCAACTAGGCGGAGGCGTCCCTCAAGGACAATATGAACAACTCACAATCCTCCCTTATTATTATGCATCCTTCCTTTGCACTTTAACACGCCTTCCCACCATTTAACATGGTCTGGGTTGCTTCTCTTTCTTCCAAAGTTCTTGCAATCTCCCTAATTTCGAACAAGGGGGCCTTCGCGACATCTGCTAGTGGCATCATATTTGGATGCAAATCACATTACTAGTGAAGATCAAAGGTAACTACAATCAATGCAAGGCTAACTTGCGTGGGAAAACCAATTCCTCAACTGCAGATGGATCTGCGCGCAAGGGCAAAAATATATATTAACCTATCCGACATTTGAAACCTGTAATAGATTGTGGTGTTAACAGGGTAATATAGGCTGTACTGCTCTGCGCACAATTCCTACTGCAAAGAACCTATTTGTTAACAAAAAGAAACCTCTAAGGATTTGTATTTCTACGCATGCATATTATGTAAATAGATGCATTTGTTACCTTAAAACTAACATTACATTCATACAAAGATCTAGACTAGAACTCATTAAAATATATGTATATAGGTTATTACCTCTTTGGCGTGCACGTTTCCGTTGCACCGGCCTCCTCCCTCAGTGCATGCAGTGTCCTTACCGACCGAAACGTCAACAAACAAGGGGAAAAATCCAGAAGGCGATGTGAGACTTATATGTTTTGTATCACGTTCCTCCTGAGCTGCATATTAGCCATATGTTTTATTCGGGTACCCCTTCGTTATGTCCACACGGATTCCCCGTAGAAAAGCGCATGGTCCGTTTAGTTTGAAGAGCGGTATGCCACCGGTGGTCTGTGCACACTGGAAGCAGTACGCGCTACACAGAGCAAATAACGGGCACCTGGCGCTGTCCAAGAGAGTCAGCTGATTCTGGCACACGCGATTGGCCGAGAGGGGATCGCGAGTGGGACACCATCTGTTCCGCGAGAATTGCTGGGATTCGAACAAAAGACGCGCGGAGGGGATAATGCCGAAAAGAGGGCAATATAGTGACAGCGTCCTCCAAGCCTTCTGTCTATACAAAAAAAAAAGCCCTGCTCCTTTTCTTCCCCCTTGTCGTTGTGATGGAGGACGCTGCGTGCTGTTCCAGTCCCCATGAGACAGCATCTCTTTGTTCAGCGTTGAAAGCACTTTTTTACAGAAAGGTGTCCTCTAGTATAACCCTGTTATTGATCGTCAGCCTTATTTATTTATTCATTCATTCACTTATTTTCAGTTACTTCATCACTCAGTGAACAGTTTAAAAGACATAAGTAACAGGATTCATATTAATACTTATTGACATTCATATTAAATTTAGGTACGGATGTCACGTTTTTGCTAAATTTGGAATACAGCTGAGGTTATAAGTTTACATGCTGAAGCTGCAAAATGCTAATAATTTAAAAGAAATAAGAGGGATCTTATAAATTGCAGTTTGTTTTATTTAGATCTGCCCTGAATAAGCTACTTCACATACAAAAATATGTTTAAATGTTGTCCTCGAGGCAAAATAATAACTAAATTTACACAAATTAACCAGTTTATGTTTACAGTTAAAGTTTGTATATGCTTCATTTATAATTTGATTCTAAACTTGACGTCTAATGTAAACATGTATCATTATGTCATCCAGGTCAGGGTCACAGAGGTCTGAAGCCTATCCTGGACACACTAGACTTGATGCAGGAATACACCCTGGATGATACCCCGCTCAACTGTAAGGCAATATAGACAATCACACCTAAAGGCAATTTAGTACACCTACCTATAAGTATTTTTTGGGGAGTTGTGATGAACCCAGAAAAAAATTCAGACACAAGAGGAACCTGTAAAACCTACAGTTAATACAGATACTAACCTAAGCTCAGGTTTAATTCAGCTTCCCACTCAGTGCAAAATTCTGCACACATGCATAAACCTCTCCATGCAGAGATTTGTGGAAGTGCATGCATTTAGTTCAAAGAATCATATGATGGCAGAAATGATGGCAGAAATAAAAAAGAAAAAAAAGCTGATATTAAATGAAAATTCACTGCTCATGGATGATAAACACTTACTCTTATTTATCTTTAGGTCTGTGGTGAGTCATTGACTTAAATAGCATACTATATATTAAATAATATATTAAGCTTGGTCCATCCTGTGTATGACTATGCACATACAGTATATCCACTGCATCCTATGTGTTTTTTATAGTAGCAATCTAAACTGGTTTTTACAAATGCTGTGCTGTATGCTAAAAAAAAAAAGACATCATAGATGCACATAATTGTGTGAGGTGAACTGGAAATAATCTGTGAAATTCTGTTTGAAGCAATCCAGTAGTCAGGGAACTGATCTGGGAGTCATCCATTTTGAGTGTTGTTTCAATCTCAAAATCCTTCCAGTACACTGGATCATTCACTCCTTAAAAAAAAATCCCACAATGCACTATAAAAACCAAGGAACATCTATGCTCAGTTTCCCAACTCATGTACACAATATACCGATTCATAAGCTAGGGAGCTGATTTGGTCACTACCTGTGAAACATGAACGGCACAAAAAACCCTGTCTGTATATTTGTATTGAGTTATTTTAGATTGATGTTCTCTACTTTTTTAAATTCAGTGTCAGTTGTGCTATATATTGTTGACCAGTCATAGAGAATTATTCCAAACGATTCAACTTATGTGATTCATTATATTGTGTACTTGCAACAGGCCAATCACAGTGAGTTATTCTACTGTTCCAGTGAATCTCTTGTGTAATGAAGATAAAGGTTGTGTAAGATGGCATGTAAAAATAGAAAGATCTTTTGTCACCTCTGAACTGAAGAAACTACACATATAGACATATATATTTCCTTGACTATTTTGGATATTTTTTCATGGAAAAAAAACATATCAGTCAGAACTCTGTGACTTGTTGGAAAGCCTCCTAGGCAGCTCTATTTTCAAACCAAATTAAACACATACAATATTTTTCTGCAGTTTATATTAATAACATATATTGAACATAAACCATGTAATGCGTTTGCACAATAAATAAACTGATGCAGAAAAATATACAATTTCTTATATGTATATCCAGTATGATGAGACATCCATTAAACACCCACTGATTGTTACTGTTAAACAACCTTTTAATGTTATTTGCCAGCTTGTGCAGTCTGTAGCACTGTTCCATTGAGCAACTCGCACAACTCCACCATCTGTTTCTCAAAAAACTGTTTACTGCCTGTTCAAAACTCTCATTAAATTCTCATACGAGCCCCTGTGCTACTTTTCTTTTGGATTATTTTCACAGCAACACATTTACTTCCCTTGTGAGATTGCTGTCAGTCAAGTATGGAGCAGTTCAGCCAATGAGTTAAGCCAATGTTTAGCCTGTTCTTTACCTAATTAATATTCATGAACTTAGCATGGGAGACAAGAATTCCCCAAAACAATACCCCCACCCTTCAGCAAGCCATTTCTGAAAGCTGACAAACATGAGTAACACAAAGAGCTGAAATCTGTATCAAGCTTTGTCATAAGTTTGAGAAAAAAAGCTGCAATACTGAAATCAATCCATACAAATGCACCATCACACAGTAAGCTAAAGACAAAAACAAACAAGCAAGCAAAAAAAAAAATCATAAGATGGTCTTTTTTTCTGAATTTTTATATGCAATATAAACAGATGAGTAATAAAAACTTACATACTGTTTTTAAGTATCTGTAGTATGTGAGAGCTCGGTATTGTTCCATGCCACTCTGTATATTAAATCTGCAGGGAAGCAGGATAACAGCCAGAAATCTAGTGCTGAAGTGTGAAGAATGCTTGAGCATATGGTGTAAATAATCTTAGAAGATTAAACTGCCTTTGTTCACACTGGTATACGCATATGAAGATGCTGAGCTACATCCTGGACCCATGGATTTCTCCTTGTATTAGCTAGGTTATGAGTGTACAGTATATACACAAACAGTTAATGAATGATGAGCTCTAAGTGTAAGAGGGATGAAGTGGGAGACATGCAACACTCACAACAATCACCTTGAAACAATTCTGTTTATATTGGATGTATCAAGATGTAGATATTTGACCCATAATTGCAGCTGTTAGAATATTAAATGCTGGATCATGAATGTGGGAATAGGTATAGGTGTGGATATATATGCATATATACAGTTTGTGCATTTGGGAGTGTGTGTGTGTGTGTTGAAGCCAAAGACAAATTTCTACCTTGTGGACAATAAATGTAGATTTTATTGTCATTTCAGCCATATACAGGTGGTACAGTACACAGTAAAATAAAACAACGTTCCTCCAGGACCATGGTGCTACATACAACACAGAACTGCAGGAGATATGCACAGATCTGAGTATACTACTAACTAATTGCAGTAACTATTCTACGTTTTGCCATTTTATCTTGAGGACCTAACACAGAGTTTTCCTCAAACTAAATGACTACCTAAATCTCATCTCCTTATACCAGTGATTTTACTTCGGAAAAACAATAAGACAGATGGACAGCCTGTCAGATGCCATTGTGAATGTGGGTGTCTGAATAACCTGAAAGCTTTAATGTGCAGGTGTTGCTGTGGAAAATGCCTTCAGCTTCTATCTGCCATCACACACCCACACACATAGCAGTAAAACATAGTATGTACTGTACTGCTCATAACTATGCCACCTGTAGCAAGCTGAAAGTAGAGATGGACTTCTTCTTCTGGAAGCCTGCCCAGCGTTAATGCCCATGATATTACACTTACGCATATTGATAGAAGATATTGATTAGCTGGAATAAGATGAAGGCTAAACAGTCCTGTTTATCAAACTCGTTCTTGTCTGCATAGCAGGTTTCCCTGTGAATACTAAACTGAATGTTGATCAGTCCACAGGGATTTCTCCCAGTTGTGTGCTGTGGATTCATTTCCTTCTAACTATGACTAGACAAAAAAGGCCACAGTAATGTGCAGTACAGTTTGAGTCACTGAGGTTTAAAATCCTTAATCAAATCAGTCAACCAAGTAGATTTCACTGCCAAATCAGAATATTCCTGATTAGATTAGGTTAGATTTACACAGCAATAACTACAGAAATGTAAAGGTAATATTTGACTAATATTCTGTTACTAGGATAGAGAAACAGCATATAGTATCAAGGGAGTGTTTATGGTCAGTACTTTTCTACCATCTCAGCTTGTTGTGGCATATTACACATAATCCCTGGTTTATTATCAGGTGCACTACAATTTAAACATAAACAACGTTTCTTACGCTTATTAGTTCATTCTGTCAGACAGACACACAGCCATGACACACACACACACACACACACACACACACACACACACACACACACACATTTTAACAGTGGACTCTTGTCTGGCTTAATTTCTCTCTTTTTTTTTTAATAAATTTGGAGACTTTTTTTTTTATCCTTATGACTACCACTACTTACATTTAGTTTAAAAAAAAACCTTTATTAATGCATTCGAAAAGCATTCTGCTTCTCCTGTAACTGATTCTGGATAAAGACAAGGCAAATGAAAAACAGCAAATAGAATACACACACACACACACACACACACACACACACACACACAAAGGTCTTTTTGTTCTCTGTTGCTATTCTCTCTGTGATGTGTAGCACAAATAGAGCAAACAGCAGAAACTGCAGTCACACATCTCTCATCCCTCGCTGTCCATCACAAACTGTAATGAAGATAGATTAAGGGGTGTGGGAATCTGTGCCCTCCACTCAAGGTTGATAGAGAAGAAGATTAAATATGACTGGGTGAAGATTGATTTAGTGCTTTTCATAGGCCTATTCCCTTTGACGGAACTAAAGCTTCCTGAACAAGAGCTGCAAAGCTCCTGGTTAGGATTTCTGTAGAAAGCTTGACTATTATGTAAGATAACGATTGCAACACATGTAACTGCGTGGTGGGTCTAACATTTACAACACAGCAAAAGCACAGTGACCGAGAAAGAATTTAAGAAGAGATACTGCCCTTTATTTTTAAGCTCATGTTTAAATTAAACTTCATGCATATATATGCCAGGAAGCCTGTGAAAAACACTCCAGCAAGAGTGAGCTCTCTTATTATAAAAACACTTTTTTTTTTGCCAAGTAAGAAGGTTTTAATGATGAGTTTTATCCTTCTTGAAGTGACACAGAGTCAGTCCTGTTCCTGGATCAAGCAACTAATCTCTAACTATTCAGCACATTTCCACCATAAAAGGGCCTGAAAAAAAACCTCAGTTCCAGCACCAATGATCTGGACCCAGGAGCTAGTGATGTTGGAGATTCTGGCTTCAGGACAAGCCATCTAATATCCATTACAACAATACAAGCATTTATTTTTGCATGACCACCATTACAAAATAAATGAAGAATACCATTGTTGTTTGTCTGTTTGTTTGTTTGTTTGTTTGTTTTTCCATATAAATTTTGGGAACAACTTAAATATTTCTGGAAAATATCAGTGGTCTAAAAAGGTAAATACATGTAACTGGACATTGGAATAAATGATGAGCTGCAGTGCTAATTGTTTATGCTATGAAAATGACAAAAGAGATGTTTCACCATTAGAGCTTAGCAGATGCTCTTATCCAGAATGACTCTCAGGAGTACCTTGGAATCAAAATTTACTGTCATGCTACTTCAATAAGTCGGGGTCTAAGAGTAGCATCAAGCTGAACCTTGTTAGGAAACATTTATTACTTTATTCTTTGTTTGAAGAACGCAGTGACTCTCGGGGCATTCTCTTTCTCTCTCACCACCTGTGTGTCAGCACAGAGAAGAGCACTGATCATTATGCTGTGTAAAAATGCTGATGGGATTTCCTTTACAAGATAATGGTTTGGTGTTAAAACTGGTCAAAATGTGGAACTCTTGACCACATGGCATGACCACATGAGTGAGATTGGAACTGATTCCCTTGAAACAAGCTTCGCTCCTCACCATATTTCTCCAACTCTTCAGATCACATGTCTGAGAATGACATATTCAGGGATACTTTCTATTGGGCACCAAGAAATAAATCAGATTTTCTGAAAGCGCAAGCTTGTTCTATAAATGAATTCAACTCATTATTTTAATATAGCACTTTACACACAAAGTGAGATAAATATTACAATTTACATTTATCAATAATGAGCAACCCAAAGATGACAATGGCAAGGAAAAACTCCCCAAGATGTACCAAAATGAGCAGCTTCAGCAGTGAAGCTGGAAAACACCAGGTTGTGCTATAATAAATCATACTTAATTATGTTGTACCACCTCTTAGGGAGGTCTTGCCCCAACTTTACCACCCCATATTTAAAACAGGGACATGGTTCTAGGCTATAGCACTGACACTGTGTCAGTTAAAATGGGGTAATAAAGTGAGGCTGGTCAGAAGTCATTGATCAACCTGGGAATTGTTAGGCTAGGTTTAAAATACACCCTAGAAATAATGAGAGAAGAGCTAGCACTTTAAACAGTGGGGGTTTGATGGTTATTAATAATAGTAAAAGATAAAAGATTAAAATAATGGTCAGTAGCTGCTTCATAATATCTCTGTAATAACAATGTCTGCAGCTATAATGTTTCTATACATTTACATGAAATCCAGGCTTATATTCAAACTTATATGAATTCAGTGCAGTACAAGATAGCTAGTGAGAGGAAGATTTCTAAAAGGTCTCTCTATTGTTCCACTCAGCTGTATGTGTGTGTTCACTCAGACACCTCCCAAAAAGATGCAGATAGGAACCAATAAGACATGGGCAATGTCTCTTGTGTTGGGGTCAAAAGAGTGTGCTGACCTCTTCTATAGAAGACAGGGCAGGGTGGTGACACAGGGTTAAAGAGGAGCTTTCAGGGACAGAAATTCTCACACATACACAGCATAGATAGTCACACACAGAGCACTGCAATCTGTTGCCAGAAAGATTGGCTGTCTTGGTTTGGGGTGATAAGTGAGTTCTTTTCCTGGTTGGAAGAATATTGTCTGTCCTAATGATTTAAACATATTTAAACATTTTAATCATATCTCTCTCCCTCTGTCTGTCTGTCTGTCATATCATATGCAACTGCAGCATGGGGTGACTTAATCAGTAAATGTTAAAGAAAGTAGCTGTATCTATGTCTTTCCAAAGACACATAGATATAGCTGTCCAGCTTGACAACAGAGCTACATTAATGATGTTTGATTAAAATAAACAGGTTGAAAAAGTAAGCATTTCAATGAAGATTCCCTTTTTAAAAGCACTTAGAAATGTTGCAGAAACAGGTCTTAAGTTTACCATCAGTATTTTCAGAAGACAACACTCTCCATACTAGTAGGAATCGAAATGACTGTGCGTATCTACCAGATTCAAGCCAGAAAACCTAGAGAGCTGGATATATACCATGGACATACACCACTTTACTTAGATGAACTGCTTGATTGAAAATGTTTTGTAGTAATTGCAAAACAACAAACAAACAAACAAATTGACTTTTTTACAAACTTTATTTTACTTTATTTTATTTTATGTTATTTTTTATTACCATTTGAGAATCCATAAATATTCAGCACATTTTCCACCTGTACACATTATATTACTACATGTAATATCAGAGAGAGAGAGAGAGAGAGAGAGAGAGAGAGAGAGAGAGAGAGAGAGAGATGACTGCACTATTCTGTACACATAAGTTGTAACGGTTTTTCTTGGTTGTGCCTTTTTGCACAAGTCACAATGCAGAACAAAATAATATTAGATCAACACAGAGTTCAGCTGCTATATTTTTTGTAAAAGTGTGCAGTATTAAAAAGACATATTTGTCATCACTAAATTGTATTACTCATATTTTTACAATATTCATTCATTGTCTACCGCTTATCCGAACTATACTCGGGTCACGTGGAGCCTGTGCCTATCTCAGGCATCATTGGGCATCAAGGCAGGATACACCCTGGACGGAGTGCCAACCCATCGCAGGGCACACACACACTCTCATTCACTCACACAATCACACCCTACAGACAATTTAGAGATGCCATTCAACCTACCATGAATGTCTTTGGACCGGGGGAGGAAACCGGTGCACCCGGAGGAAACCCCCAAGGCACGGGGAGAACATGCAAACTCCACACACACATGGCGGAGGTGGGAATCAAACCCCCAACCCTGGAAGTGTGAGGCGAACGTGCTAACCACTAAGCCACTAAGCCACCATGCCCCCTATTTTTACAATATGTTTTTTAAAATTACTACAGCCTTTAAATATCCACATTATCCATATATATATAATGAGTGTCAGCCTGCCCACAGCATATGAAAACAAAAGCAGCTATCAAAACACAAATGCAATATTTAGTTTAGAAAGGCAATAACCACTAACAATACAATGCAGATGAAGGCATTTGCATATGATAACTAAACATTTCCTTTATACAGGAGAGCATCTCTGAGATTGAAAAACTATTAAAATCATAACAGATTTTCTTTCAAAGTCATACATTTCAGTAGCAGTCTGTCAATATAAAGACAGACCAAAATACCCAAACATGTTGGTATCAATGGGCAGTGTACATGTAAAAGTTTCTTAAAAAATAATTTTGCTAGCACAATTACACAAAATGAAAATGACAAGAAAAGAAAGTAATCTAAATCATAATACTGCTGTGTGTAACATGTGCTGAAACAATGCAGACCTGGCTTCCTTGCATAATGTGCACATGCAGCAGGCACTTGCTTTTCATACCTCATCACATGCTCTCCTTTTGCAAGGCTGGGAAACTTGTGATCCTCACACCAGCATATTCAACACGGGTCACTTTGCTGTAGTGCGGCTTCCCTCTCCCAGCCAGAAAGTTGGTTTTAACATGCACTGCAGCAGATGGGCCAAGGCATCCATATTCATTAGCCTCGGTCTGCCACCTTGACCCTGACGCCAGTTTCCCATCCGGGCTCACTTGATGGACTCAATAGAAGCAACTTGGGGCTACTGCAAGACCCCTAGAACATGTTTATTATCCCAAAGGCTGGGAAACAAGAAGAACCTTTTCCTCAACAATCCCCCCACCATCTCAACTCCAAATCTGCATTACGACACTCACATTCTCAAGCAGGTCCCTCAAGAATGGAACATCTGCCCCGCTAATAGGGCTTTCTCAAAGTTGTGTGGATGATAAATGAAGAAAGTCTAAAGAAGACAATGGTGGGAGAGCAGACTCAGGCAAAATCACAGGAAATCAAGGAAGGGAATAAAGGATTATGGGTTAGGAACAGGCATTCTTATCAAGATACTGCTTCATTTCGGAACTGCCAAAACTGTGGTGACTGTGGTGGGTGGAAGTGCAGACTGACGCAAAATCACAAAGTTGATCAATTATGGAACAGGAAAGAAGGGAATAAAGAAAACCTGCACTAGTTAGATGAGCCTGTTTATAGCACAATTAAGCTGAAAGTGAGGGATGAGAAGGCTGTAAGGCTGAGAGATTCACATACTGATGGTCGATTTAATAAATTGGTTAAATGGATTAGGAGATAAAATTAGATGACAAGCTGAAAAGTAAATGTAGTTCATTGTAAGATTCACCAATGGTTCATAAAGAAAGCTATAATTCACACTGAAGATATACACAGAGGAATTACAGTGATAAAATAGAATTGTATGGGCCACAAATGTTACCAATTAGGCAACCTAAAGGAAGGTAAGATTTATATTACTGTACTGCTCTGTGCTTGTTTTTTAGTCACTTCTAATCAGAGCAAATGCGTAAAAAAGACAACAGCCTTCAGTATTGTAGTACAGTATGACATTTGAAGTTTATTTCTGTTTGTTTGATCTGTATGCCAATGTAAGAAATTTTGGGTTAGTGCTTCCCTCATTCCCTCACACTGTGGCCTACTGCATGCCTCAAAATTGATTCCCATGTGGAAGATGTCACTATAATAAATCATCATGGTCTCCTATTTCAGTTACTGAAATATATCTGGCACATTTTGAGCACTGCGGGGTTTGCGAATCTTAGAGAGTTAGAGAGTGGATATTTAAGAGTACTTTATGATCTCATTCTTGTACACACCACAAATTAAAAAACCCAAATAAACAAAAAAAAAAACCAACAACTATTGAATAGCAGAAAGAAGGCTGGGAGTGCTCAAAGAAGCACTTGATAGCACTTGATAAATTTGATATCTGCCTTGTTTAGGAGCAGTGTGAGAAGAACAAGGGAAGGATTGAAAATGATAGCTGCAATTGAAAAAAACAGAAAAAAACAGCATACAGTATACAGAGATATTACTGATTGGTCCAAAAACCAGTATACAGAAGCTCTCACAATTCAACCTGTACTTAGAAGGATGTTCTATTACTAATAGCTCTACAGTGAAAGACCTGGGCGTAATATTAGACAGCAGTTTGTCCTTTGAAAAACATATTTCCGATATTACAAAAATAGCCTTCTTCCACCTCAGAAATATCGCCAAGCTTAGGAACATTTTATCTGTATCTGATGCAGAAAAGCTAGTTCACGCATTCATGACCTCCAGACTGGACTATTGTAATGCATTATTTGGTGGTTGTCCTGCATCTTCACTAAACAAGCTACAGTTAGTCCAGAATGCAGCTGCCAGAGTCCTTACCAGGTCAAGAAAGTATGACCATATAACCCCAATATTATCATCCCTGCACTGGCTACCTGCTCCAATACATCTGATTAAATGCACATTATCATCTAGTGCCTGCTAATATTATGAATAGCAGCTACGCTAATTCCTTTCCATTTGTTTCCCTTCTTCTACCCATCCTCGAGTCACACAAAGATTGTGCCAGCTCCGGTGGCATCCAGAGATGGACCAGCTCCAGCCGGGTTCTGCTTTTTGAGGACTGGAGTAATCAAAGCAGCACTGCCAACACTTTTTACACATAACATTCTACACATGCTGTATCTGCATCACACAACTAATGCAGAAAGGACATTGTTCATATCACACTCTCCGTGTGTCACCCAGATGAGGATGGGTTCCCTTTTGAGTCTGGTTCCTCTCAAGGTTTCTTCCTAATACCATCTAAGGGAGTTTTTCCTTGCCACAGTTGCCTGAGTCACCTCAGGCTTGCTCACTAGGGAAAATTTTGTCTAACATCTAGGACTGTTTGTTTGTATGTTTATTGTTTCCTATGTTCTGTAAAGCTGCTTTGAGACAATGCTCTTTGTTAAAAGCGCTATACAAATAAAATTGAATTGAATTGAATTGAACATTAATCATTGTTATTGCAAGGATAGTTGAGAAAAGAAAAGAAATAGATGGTGAATAATGCAAAATGGGCTGTGATGAAATTTATTTTTGTGTATGTTTATTAGTGAGTTTTTCTACATTCAAATAAGGAGGATGCCATTCAGTGATGGGCAGTTGAAAGGTCATAAGTTCAAATCCCAGTTCTGCCCCCACTGGGACCTTGAGCAAGACCCTTAACCCTCAACTGCTCAGAGGTATAAATGAGATAGATGTAAATCATTCTAGATTATGGATTCTTCTATGCTGTAATCATTGTGTATGCAACTGCATGTACAAATTATACTGTATAAACAATTTGAAATGTCGCATGTTTAAGTCATATTATTTCTTAAAGAGAATGCTTGATTTAAATTACTCCTACATGTTAGTTATAACATTGACTAACAAACACGTACTAACATGTGGTTAAGGTGGTTGTTATTTACGCATGACTTTATAAGACTCGCCTCATAGTCCACTTAGCTAAATTAGTACATGCCTAAACTTATCATTAGTTAAAAAATTAAGTAGGAAGTAATTCAGATATTAGTGCATGTGCTGTTATTGTTAAGTGTAAAGGAAATGGACACATGAGCCTATTTTTCATTAGATGGCTAATTAAACACATTTGCGAATAGTAGAAACGACTTTTATACCTGTAGGAGGTAAAAGGAATCCACATTCAATTGTTTGTTGTCCAATCGCTTGAAATGTCAGAAGCTGTCCTTGAGGCAGAAAAAGAGGCTGATTTATCCTGTCAAGTCAAATAAGACTCAGTCATTATAAAGTGTTAAAGGCTCATGCACCATTTCAAAATAATTATATGACCACTCACTCAGTACATCATAACATTCTGTGATGTTAGGCAGTATGACACAATTAACAAACTAATACTTCTATAAAATTATAGATTTTTAAATATACATTTATTCATAAATATTACATGAATTTAACTGTAGTTTGATGTTTTAATTGTTGATGATGCAAATATATTAGAAGTACCCACAACTGCAACCATTAAAAGAGATTATTCACTGAAAGTTAAAAATAGCAGGTCCACTAGCACAGTGTGGAAATGTACATTTTAATATATCAATTGTTAATGGTTTCCTTCCCTCAAGATGTGCTAGCTAGAAGAGAGGAGAGAAAATTATTCATATGAGACAGTGGCTTCAGGCTATTATGCACAGTTTAAGACTTACCTAAAAAAAATCCACTCTTGCTCATCTGTGTTGTTCTTTGCCTAATAATTACACTTTAAGCCATTACCTACAATTACCACTAACGTTTTAGTGGATTGCCAGTGGAAAGAGACACCATTGGCAGGCTGCTATATACAGTCTCTCATAGCCAGTTCCATCAAGGCTCTAATACAGCATGTGTAGCATCCTTCATTATCACAGGCCATGTTTCCATCGGTATGCTGCCATTATTGCACACCTTCAGGAACATGCATGAGTTTTTGGTTAACCCATTTTTTAATATTCAACAATCACCGCATATGAGTTCAAACCGATGATGTAAAAGCATTTTTTTTCATCCTGGGATGTTAATTTCACATTGCCATGTTACACTGGTAACAATATACCAACCTTCTAGTCTTTAGTTTTAGAGAATAAATCACATTTATTGGGTGCATTTAAGTTGATCAGAAGAAGCACCACACTAATTAGGCAAGTGGTGCAGCAGCATGAAGTCTAGGGTTCCCCTGAGATGCATCTATATTCCTCTTCTTGTCCAGAAGGCTGTGCACTCCTTATTGCAAGACACTAAAGAAAATGCTGATATAGCTATTTGATAAGACTAAGTACAAATTTCTACCATTCCACCATTGCTTCCCCCACCTAAAAAAAAAATTAAACAAACAAAAAACATTTAATGTGTGTATCTGAGTAGTAGGATTGGATAAACTGCTAAAAGTCAGCATGATGTTCATGCTATCATGGTATATCCACTAGTTCCCGCCACTAGCATAACTTTACAATTTGCTGGCAATAATGGAAATTACAGTTTTACTGGACTTATAGAACTAGATTATACACTGACCAGGCATAAAATTGTGACCACCTGCCTAATATTGTGTTGGTCCCCCTTTTGCTGGCAAATTAGCCCCGACCCAACATGCACTGTGTATTTTGATTATTAACTTCTTCAGCAATTTAATCTAGCCATGGGGGTCACAGTCCAGTGATTTCTGTGCCGGTCCCAAGCCTGCCAACTGCCATCGGCGTCGTTAAACTACCGGTGGAAATTGGGCTACTGTTGGTTGAAGAAGTAGAGGAGCGAGGAGAGTGTGTAGACATAGAGAGAAGAGGAAAGGTAAGAGTGTCGGACTGAGAATAGGAACTCTGAATGTTGGTTCTATGACAGTGAAAGGTAGAGAGCTGGCTGATATGATGGAGAGAAGGAAGATGGATATACTGTGTGTACAGGAGACCAGGTGGAAGGGTAGCAAGGCTCGTAGTATAGGAGCAGGATTCAAGCTGTTTTATTATGGTGTGGATAGTAAGAGAAATGGGGTAGGTGTGGTCTTGAAGGAGGAGTTTGTGAGGAATATTCTGGAGGTGAAGAGAGTGTCAGACAGGGTGATGTGTCTGAAGTTAGAGATTGAAGGGGTGATGTTGAATGTTGTTAGTGGTTATGCCCCACAGGTAGGTTATGAGTTAGAGGAGAAAGAGAAGTTGAGTAGAAAAGATGAAGTCAGGAAGGCTTTGAATAGGATGAAAAGTGGAAAGGCAGTTGGTCCTGACAACATCCCGGTGGAGGTCTGGAAGTGTCTGGGAGAGGCAGCAGTGAAATTTTTAACTAGTTTGTTTAACAGAGTTTTAGAGAGTGAGAGGATGCCTGAGGAATGGAGAAGAAGTGTGTTAGTGCCAATCTTTAAGAATAAGGGTGACATGCAGAGTTGCAGTAACTATAGGGGAATAAAGTTGATGAGCCATACAATGAAGCTATGGGAAAGAGTAGTGGAAGCTAGGTTAAGGAAGGTTGTGGAAATTTGTGAGCAGCAGTATGGCTTCATGCCCAGAAAGAGTCAGTCGTAGTAAGACTGAGTACATGTGTGTGAATGAAAGGGAGGGAAGTGGAACAGTAAGGTTACAGGGTGAAGAGATGAAGAAGGTGCAGGAGTTTAAGTACTTGGGGTCAACACTCCAGAGTACTGGAGAGTGTGGGAAAGAGGTAAAGAAGTGAGTGCAGGCAGGTTGGAATGGGTGGAGAAAGGTGTCGGGAGTTCTGTGTGATAGGAAAATATCAGCGAGAATTAAGGGGAAGGCGTACAAGACAGTGGTGAGACAATGTCACTGAGGAAGAGACTGGAGTCAGAGCTAGAGGTAGCAGAGCTGAAGATGTTGAGGTTCTCTTTGGGAGTGTCAAGGATGGAAAGGATTAGGAACGAGTACATCAGAGGGACAGCTCATGTTGGATGTTTGGTGGACAAAGTTAGGGAGGCTAGATTAAGATGGTTTGGACATGTTCAGAGGAGGGAGAGTGAGTATATTGGTAGGAGAATATTGGACATGGAGCTGCCAGGCAGGAGGCAAAGAGGAAAGCCAAAAAGGAGGTATATGGATGTAAAAAATGAGGATATGAAGCTAGTGGGTGCAAGTGTTGAGGAAGCAGAAGATAGGGATAGGTGGAGAGAGATGATTCGCTGTGGCGAACCCTGAAGGGAAAAGCTGAAAGAAGAAGAAGAACTTCTTTAGCAATTTGAGCAACAGTAGCTCGTCTGTTGGATCGAATCACACGGGCCAGCCTTTGCTGCCCACATGTATCAATGAGCCTTGGCCGGCCATGACCCTGTCATCTGTTTACCACTGTTCCTTCCTTGGACCACTTTTGATGGATACTGACCACTGCAGACCGGGAACACCCCACAAGAGCTGCAGTTTTGGAGATGCTGTGATCCAGTTGTCTAGCCATCACAATTTGGCCCTTGTCAAACTCTCTCAAATCCTTACACTTGCCCATTTTACCTGCTTCTAACACATCAACTTTGAGGACAAAATGTTGACTTGCTACCTAATATGGTGAGCATGAGCATGGTGAGAGAATGCAACAACAATTCCAAACCAACGACTCTGCCTCTGTCTGGAAAGGGCTTAAAGCGAACTACAAGCCTAGAGCCCCCCACTCTGTGAACGACCTGAAACAGCCAACAGCCTGAATGAGTACTACTGCCTCTTTGAAAGACAATGGAACAGTCCTGACCTCCCCCAATCTTCCCCCCATCAGCTATTGATCAGCAGCAGCTCCTCCTCCTACACTTTCAGGTCCCGGAGACGTGCAGCCAAGATCGCAGCCGCCCCCTCTCATCCCGGAAATGAACTCTTTCGGTCCCTCCCCTCTGGAAAGAGGCTTCGGTCCATCAGGACCAGGACCTCACGCCACAAAAACAGTTTCTTCCCCACTGCAGTCAGCCTGCTGAACAGTGCCCCACTAACCCCAAGATGACCCCCCCCCCCCCCCAATAACTTACAGACAACCATGACACTTTCACATTCTAAATTGCACTACATCTTTTGCAATCTCAAACTTCTGTACACAATATTTATTTCATTCTCGATTGTACATACTGGATTTACTTATTTGGACAGTCACTCTCACTCAACTTCAAACTTCTGTGTACATATTTATTATCATTCTCATTTGTGTACACATGTTATCTGTATATATGTTTGGACAGTCTCCTTCAACTTCACTTACACTTACATTGTAAATCGCAACTTTATTTAATTTATTATAGTTTATTTTATTATTTTAAAATTTTATCTGTTTATATGTTTTGCACCTGACACCAAGACAAATTCCTAGTACTGTAAAGTGCTCTTCGCGAACCCTTTGCTGTACCTGGCAATAAAAACTTTTCTGATTCTGATTCTGATTCTAATATATCCCACCCACTAACAGGTGCCATGATGAGGAGCTAATCAGTGTTATTCACTTCACCTGTCACTGCTCGTAATGTTATGCCTGAACGGTGTATGTATATCACTATATATATATATATATATATATATATATATATAACATATATATATATATATATATATATATATATATATATATATATATATGAACAAATCTTCTATCAATGAACCTAAAAGTAAAGAAAAATACATTTGAGCTACTATTGTTGTCATACAGTATGTGGTTTCAGGTTCCACTCCTGTCCACCAAGATCAATAATCTGATGCTTTCATGGGGACAGACTTACTGAAACTAGACAGCTCAAAATTTGAAAAAAGACCTTTTTGTACTCTTCAGATGTCCAGTTTCAATGAGTCTGTGCACTGTTTCTTCATTATCTTTCATGTGAACATTAACTGAAGCTCTTGTCCTGTATCTTCATGATTTTATGCATTTTGCTGCTGCCACATGATTGGCTGATTGAATACCTGCATAAATGAGCAGGTACACAGGAGATACTGTTAAAGTGGTATATGGAGATACTCAGCATTGATACACATTATATATCACAATATTTGGCTTGCGCTAAAAAAAGAGACAATGAAAATAAAATAACAATATAATGAGAAGCATTATAGAAACATGATTAGTGTCATAAAATTATTAGTAATACCCAGTGTGCTTTCAGAAAAGCATTCTTCAGCAAAATATATATCAATATTATCAAATATATTTAACTATTAATATAATGGTGCCATACCATTCAGCCCTAGGCTGAACTCATGGTCTCAGGTTACTTGCAACCCAAACAATTGTCTTTCTCCCTCCTCTTTGAAACTGAAATTTAAGATGTTAAATACACAAATAATGACACTAACAGTCTCAGAACAGAGTAACTTCAATCTTAATGACATTGATGTTAACAATTAACATGAGTTGGCATTTCATGTATAATACCATTATACATACTATCAAGTTTGCATCACAACCACATTTATCAAACAGAGCCAGACTTATTTTACTAATGTCCAAGAGCCATTTATCTTAAACAATTATCACCTAGAGGAGAGTAGCATATTATTTTTAATCTATATACTATGATTGGTGAGTGTTTAGCCAGTTTTACAGAATATGATTATACACATTGTACTAGGATAGTAGTACTAGTAGTTGTACATTGTACTAGAATCCCATGCTCTCACAGTTGTGGCCCTGGTTCAATTCCGGGGCAGGAAACCAACCCAGCCACTGAGGGGTTAATTATCAGTGCCACTCTCCACAACAGAGGTATACTCAGCACTGAGCAAAGTAGATCCATGTAAGTCAGCTGGTCCTGATGGCATTCCCGAACATGTGCTCAGAACTTGTGCTGACCAACTGGTGCAAGTCTTCACTGACATTTTCAACCTGTCACTGGCCCAGGCCACTGTTCCCACATGTCTAAAGACTACAACCATTATACCAGTGCCCAAGCATTCTTCTGCAGAGTGCCTGAACAATTTCCGCCCTGTTGCACTCACCACCATTGTTATGAAGTGCTTTGAGAAGCTGTTTCTAAGTCACATCATAGCGAGTCTCCCACCTACACTGGACCCACACCAGTTTGCCTACTATCCGAATAGGTCAACAGAGGATGCCATTTCCACTGCTTTTCATTTAGCTCTCACCCACCTGGACAATAACAATACATTCATTTGGATGTTGTTCACTGACTTCAGCTCTGCTTTTAATACAGTCGTCCCTAGTAAACTGAAAGCTCAGTGACCTGGGTATCTGCACATCCATATGCAGTTGGATTATGGACTTCCTAACAAATAGACCTCAGTCTGTAAGGTTGGGTAATCACATATTCTCAACCCTCATCCTGAACACAGGTGTCCCACAAGGCTGTGTGCTGAGCCCACTGCTCTACTCCCTGTTCACCCATGACTGTGTGCATAACTCCAACATCTTCATCAAATATGCTGATGATACCACAGTTGTTGGTCGAATCAGCAACAACGATGAATCGGCCAACAGAGAGGAGGTCCAGAGCCTGTCAGCATGGTGTTCCATGAACAACCTCTCCTTCAATGCCACAAAGACCAAAGAGCTCATTGTAGACTTCTACAGAAGTCTACAGAAATCTAGATCTAATCTAATCTAGAAATCTAACAGCAGCAGACACTCCCCTATCTACATCAACTTATCTGAAGCTTTAAGTTCCTGGGTGTCCACATCTCTGAGGATCTGTCTTGGCATCAGAACACCTAAACTCTGGTTAGGAAGGCACAACAGCATTTTTACTACCTGGGAAGATTAAAAAAAGTTCACCTATCCCCCAAGATCCTGACTTTTACCGCTGTATTATTGAGAGCATCTTGACAAGCTCCATCACGTTGTGGTATGGCAGCTCCACAGTGTCTGAAAATAAATCACTGCAAAGGGTTGTGAAAACAGCCCCAACGCATCATCGGCACCCAACTACCTGCCATTGAGTCTCTTCACCACAGTAGATGTCTGTGCAGAACACACAAAATCATCAAAAACTCCTCCCACCCTAGCCACAAACTGTTCAACCTCCTTCCATCCAGGAGGAGATACAG
The DNA here is from genome assembly GCA_033459395.1 of Hemibagrus guttatus. Lineage (NCBI taxonomy): Eukaryota > Metazoa > Chordata > Actinopteri > Siluriformes > Bagridae > Hemibagrus > Hemibagrus guttatus. The sequence continues at coordinate 23,038,889 of JAUCMX010000001.1, forward strand.
GACCATCTGCATCAGAACCAGCAGGTTCAGGGCCAGTTTATTCCCCACAACCATAAATCCTCTGAACTACACCGCTAGGACACTTATGTCTCACTACATTTCACCACCTTGCAGTTCTGTTTCACCATGTACATTCTGCTACATTTTCTCTGTATAATATAATTATAATGTACATATTGTTAATTCACAGATTACACCTAGTTTTTATCTATTCTATCTATCTATCTATCTATCTATCTATCTATCTATCTATCTTATCTATCTATCTATCTATCTATCAGTCCCAAGCCTGGATAAAAAAAATGGTATGGTTGTGTCGGGAAATGGGCATCTGGCATCAAACCTGCACTAAATCAAATATATGGATCGGATGACCTGCTGTGGCGACCCCCAAACAGGGAGCAGCCTAAGAACATCAGCTTGTCATGTTGTACTAGATGATCCCAATGTCCCAAACATTTTGGCTAAATTCTATAACAGACTGTTCAATATCATGTGTTTTCTATGCCATATTATATAATGAAGATCCTCTACTGATAGACCTGCAATAAAAAATTGCTATATTTTATAACACAATCAGTGTAATGCAGAAATGGGTAATGGTTGCATAACAGAAACATTATTCAAAGTGAGCTTGAAGTAATAAGGTAATATTTTTTTTCCATTAGAATATTTGTTTATGTGGCTGACTGGCATCTCAAAATTGTCTGTAGTGTGTGAAACTGGCATCCTGCCCAGGGTGTACCCTGCCTTGTATTCTGAGTCTCCTAGCATAGACTCCAGGTTCCCCTTGACCCAGTAGGACAAACGATGTAGAGAATGGATGGGATGGAATGGATGTTAGTTTACATTTCACACTGAATTTGCAGCAATTTTGCTTCATGCTACACTGTTCCTTGTTGGCAGGTTTTAGATAGAAAAGTACATATGATGTACAGTTAAAGATACAAAAAGGTAGGGGTACCACCCAAGTCACAAGGCAAGTCTAGTACACCCTTTAATTGTGAAAGTGTAGCAGTGAGATTTTAATCAAAACAATTTTCTTCCATAGATATGCAATTTTATAGTTAACAGAAAGAGAATGGGTTTTGTCATGTCCAGCCTTCACTGTTTACGTTTCTCCTCTGTGTGATGAACACCATATGTTTGTTTGGAGCCCCTCAGGAGACAGGCAGTAGTTCAGACAGGATATGACATGCCGACAGGAAGCTGCAGATGGGTGAAACCTGGGTGGTAGGGTTTTTTTCTGTGTGTGTGTGTATGTGTGTGTATGTGTGTGTGTGTGTGTGTGTGTGTGTGTGTATTGTGAGAACTAAAGCACTTTTGTACGTCGCTCTGGATAAGAGCGTCTGCCAAATGCCAGAAATGTAAATGTAAATGTAAATGTGTGTGTGTGTGTGTGTGTGTTTGTGTGTTTGTGTGTGTGTGTGTTTTAAAAATACACTTTCCTACATATGTAAAATAGCTAACTTCTGATCTGATAACTGCACACAGCCATCTGATATCTGGCATGCCAAGAGCACAAATTCACAGCTACAGTGTTTTAGTATAATCATATGAAGTGTTGAGAGATATTAGATTAGGTATTAAAGAACATTAGAACCCCTAATTAAGACATAGCTTTTTACATTAAGAGCAGGGCCTCCAGCATTTCTCATTTCACAAATGGAGCATCAGAGATCTGAGTCACTCCTCTGTTATGTCAGCAGTGAGAGATATTACCCACTGAATTATTCATAAATGGCCTCACCCCATGTAATTTGCTTGCACAGAGTTTTCACAGAAGTATGGCCAAGGGAGTATGAGGACCACAAGTGCCCTAGATCCCTGCCCTAGAGGAGAAAACATATGATGTTATAGCTACACAACGTATAGATATGGACCTTGCTAGAAAACTTCATTGTGAACTAATAACTAGAGGTGCAAACACTACTGGTCAAAAACCTACAACAAAGTAAACAATGAAGATTTTTGTGGATAAAATGCTATCATACCAATGTGCTCTTTTATATATATATATATATATATATATATATATATATATATATATATATATATATATATATATATATATATATATATTTTTTTTATATATATATATATATATGGTATTTTTCGCAGTGTATTACAGCAAATGTGATGCTCAAAAAGCACATATATATATATATATATATATATATATAAAATATATATATATATATAAAACATGTATATGTGCTTTTTGAGCATCACATTTGTTGTAATACACTGCAAAAAAAATCAGATTTACTGATGATATCTTAAATATAGTCAAATTTATTTACTATTTTTCATAAGATTACAATAAAATTAATATAACATTGGGAAGCCTGGACTTCCAGGTATGTGGCGTGCAGAGTAGTCGCACATTGTAACATCACTGCTGGCGTCAGGCCACCAGAGGTAGCCCTCACCCGAGTTTTAGTTCAACCAGCGACAGAACACTTCCGGGTTCTAGAACATTTAGCGGTGTGCGAACAATGCGAGACACAAAGTATTGTCCCGTCTAGAGAGATACCAAGCTATTGCCGATTGTATCTATTGTTTGGATTAATCGTGCTTTGATCTACACGCATGTTCCCGTTATTCGAGTTTTGGATTGTGTTTCGGACTGACGCCTGTTTATTGGAATTTCCGGTATTAGACTCGTGCTTGTTATTTATGGTTTTCAAATTGTGCTTGCCGTTGTGGATTTATCTCTGCACATGGATCCTAACCAACCTGCCGCTGGCGAGGCGTTACAGAATACTTCAGCATCTGTGGATCCAGCGGAGTATGCCCAGAACTCCCTCACACATTCATCGACGGGACTCTCCCTATTCCAGTGTATCTTGGGCTACCAACCGCCCCTGTTCCCGTGGTCAGGTGACCCATCCGATGTGCCGGCTGTGGATGATTGGATTCGCCGCAGTCAGGAGGTTTGGAAGAGCACCCATGTCCTGCTGCAGAGGGCCATACAACAACAACGCATCCAGGCAAACTGCCACAGATGCCCACACCCCAGGTTCCAGGTGGGCCAGCAGGTCTGGCTGTCAACACAAAAGCTAAAATTGAAATTACTATGTCGAAAATTGAGCCCACATTTCATTGGCCCTTTCCATATTGTCCACCAAATTAACCCGGTCACTTATCGTCTGGAACTCCCGCCTTCCTAAGGCATATCCACGCTCACCAATCTCGCAAGTCACTCAGGTTTGCTGACTGTGAAGTGGTTGGACGCTTTATGTCACGGGAAGCCTTCATGTCTGTGACCTTCTGGCTCTCCCTTTCAGTTATGCTGTCATAGCTTGTTCTGCCGGAGTCCCTGTCTGCACTTTACACATAATCTACATTGCCTTTTAACATCATATGATCACAATCATACTTAATATCTTTCTCTCTCTCCCTCTCTCTCCCTCTCTCTCCCTCTCTCTCTCTCTCTCTCTCTCTCTCTCTCTCTCTGTCTTTCTCTGTCGAGCTATACATCCCACTCCCGAGCTCCCAGTGTTCAGAGTTTTCAGCGTGACCACTCGCTCTACCCCTGGTCAGAGTCTCGTCGCTTGGTGGTGCTCACTCGCTGTGGATGGATCTGTGTGGAAAGCCTGTGACCAGGAGACAGCCATGGACAGAGCCACTTTGGGACTATAACACCATCACAGATCTGCTGTTACATCTGTCAGATTTGACAGAAAGGAATTACTGTCTATAATGAACTCAGAAACTACATTGACCTAATAGTTCCTCATGGTTGCTGTTGTAGAAAGGACACTATTTACATTTACATTATTTACTGTCTAGTGTCACCCAAATGAGGATGGGTTCCCTTCTGAGTCTGGTTCCTCTCAAGGTTTCTTCCTCATATCATCATAGGGAGATTTCCTTGCCACCGTTGCCGCAGGCTTGCTCATTAGGGATAAATAGGGATAAAATAGTTTAATAATTTAATGATTTTTTTTCCCCTCTACTTTTTGTTTCTCTATTTTTGTAAAGCTGCTTTGAGACAATGTCCATCGTAAAAGGCGCTATACAAATAAATTGAATTGAAAAATTGAATTGAATATCCCCATCCTTTCACATGTCCCTGCTCAAGCCAGCACACTCTAGCCAGGATGACACCCAGTTGAGCAGCAAGCCGCCACTGCCACTCGATATTGATGGATACCCAGCCTACCATGTTAACACCCTCCTGAACTCCCGGTGCCACCAGAATCGGCTGCAGTCCCAGATGGATTGGTCGATGCCAATGATATCCTAGACCCTTCTCTGGTGGAGGAGTTCCATCGCCACCACCCCAACCACCCCGCCCCACAGCCCTTGCCATAGAACACCTGGAGATGTTCCTAGGGGGGGGGCTCTGTAACATCATCGCGGCGTCAGGCCTCCAGAGGGAGCCCTCGCCCGAGTTTTAGTTCCACCAGCGAAGGAACACTTCCGGGTTCTAGAACATTTAGCGATGTGCGAATAATGTGATACGTGAAGTATCGTGCCATCTAGAGAGATACCAAGCCGTTGCTGATTGTGTCTATTGTTTAGACTACCCATGATTTGATCTACGTGTACGTTCCCATTATTTGAGTTTTGGATTGTGTTTCAGACTGACACCCGTTTATTAGTATTGGACTCGTAATGCTTATTAGTAATGCTTGTTATTTACGGTTTCCGAATTGTGCTTGCCGTTGTGGATTTATCTCTGCACATGGATCCTAACCAACCTGCCGCTTTACGAGTCGCTCAAACTGAAAATAGTGGATTTGGAGGGATGCAGCAGATACCAGAATATCTGGATCATTTGCTTACCTGAATCGATTGAGGACCTCCATCCAACACTGCTTTTTTCCCAACTATTAGTTGACATTTTTGGTATGGAGGTTCTTGCTTCGCCCTCTGAGCTGGATAGAGCGCATTGCAGTTTCGCATTTAAGCTGGGCCCGGGTGAAAAGCCGCAGCCAGTCATCTTCCGCTTTCATCGGTTCCAAGTTAAGGAATTGGTAATTCGCGAGGCTAGTAAAAGTGGATCCCTGCTTTACAAAGGCCATACAATTCGCCTGTTTGACAACTACAGCCTTGACAGCCTTGACAGGAATCACAATGTGGGTGGGCCCAGAGAAAATTGGGTGGGCCTAGCCTAAAATGCATCTGTTATCAAATCCATAAGCCAACACAACTACATCTGCTTGAATCCAAACCATCAGAGCATAAGCCTGTATGTCATCATAAGCAGCGATACGAACATAAAACATAACAATAAGAACAGCATGAGCACGGCAGCCACACCTGTAATGATGAGCTGGAGGCGGAAGGTCTAAAATCCATATGCAGATATTTATTTAAAGAGACAAATGACAGGCAGAAATCGTATAGCCGAGAAAACGAAAGCAAAGGGTCAAAAACCGGAAAGCAAACACTATGGCAACCAAAACCAAATAAACATAGAAACCAAAACTCGAAGAAGGGAAAGGCAAGGCAAAGGTCCATACACAGAATATCCAACACGAAATAGCTATCCAATAACACGGCTTGGTAAGTTCAAAGGAACAATACTTTGCATTGTAATGTCGCATGCACACTGCTTATGAATGGAAAACCCCGAAAGTGTTCCTTCGTCAGTGCATCAGGCTCCCTCTGGTGGTCTGATGCAAGATCGAATGATACAGAGCACCCAACCCCCCCAGCCCACCCCCTTTGAACACCTCCTGGGGTTCTACAGGGAGGGCGACCCCGGGGGCGAGGAGCTGGTCTGTTGGGGTGACGGTGATGGAATTTTTCTGTAAGAAAGGGATCCAGGATGTCATGAGCGTCGACCCGGGAACGCTCCTCAGGGCCATAACCCTCCCAGGCCACGAGGTATTGCAGGTGATTTCTGAGGTGACGGGAGTCTAGGAGAGTGTGCACTCGGTAGGCGGGGGCCCCGTCAATTTCTTTCTCCTCCGGCTGCATACGATGTCTTTTTGACACAAACTTTAGTTTTATTTTAGTTTAATGTGCAACTAAACTTCGGTGACCCTCTGTGAAATGTGCTCGGTGTGGAGGGAGGCATTTCATTCTTCCTCGAAGCCTGAGGGTGCTCTCTTGCAGAAAGTACAAATATTGACTCATAGAAGTAATGTATGACATGCCAAAAAAACTAATATGGAGAAAGGCATGTATAAAGGCATCCAGCGATCGCTGTACTCACAGCAATCTTTTCTGAAGCAAGCAACTGACTGGGTTGCTACACGACTGGTCCCATAGCCGAGTTGCACAAGCATGGGTACAAGCTGGCGCTCCTTTACCCAGCAAGATTGTGCATCACTTTACCTAACAGGGAGAAGATATGGATCCGGTTTTGCCTTCAATCATCTCTACAGACCAAACAGGGTTTGTGAGGGTAGACACTCTTTTCACAACGTCAGACTTTTATTCGATATTTTATACTCTCCTTCAACTTCAGCCTCTCCGGAGTTGGTTATTTCAATAGACACAGAGAAGGCATTTGATCGGGTGGAGTGGCCTTATTTGTTTTACTCATTAAAAAGATTTGGATTTGGTAGTATCATGGATTAAATTTATTTACACTCTCCCTTGGCCCATGTACGCACCAATAATGATTATTCTGATTATTTTCCTCTTGGACGTGATACTCAGCAGGGCTGCCCGTGCTCCCCCTTATTGTTTGCTATTGCTGTTGAACCACTTGCGGTGGCTCTCAGGTCAAGTCAGATGATGGGCATCACAAGAGGGGACTGTGCACAAACTGTCTTTGAATGCTGATGACCTTTTAATTTTTGTTTCTGATCCATACCTCATGTATTAGCCTTAATGAAGGAATTTGGGCAGGTCTCGGGGTATAAAGAGTGAACTCTTGCCTATAAATTCCGCAGCTGCAGCCTATCCCCTTTCAAAAGACTGACTGACTGAAGATTTTCACCGTTGGTCTGTGTTGCCTCTTTTTCTTGCTGGTAGGGTAAACTGTATCAAAATGAACATACTGCCCAAATTCCAAATATCTTTTTCAGTGTATCCAGGTCTTTATTCCAAAGCATTTCTTCAACTCTCTGGATAGTTCTATTTCTCAGTTTATCTGGAACGGAAAAACTCCCAGAATTCGTAAGGAGACATTGCAAAAAACTAAGGAGTTTGGTGGATTAGCAGTACCCAACTTCTTGTTTTATTTCTGTGCTGCGAATGTTTGAAATATGTTATTCTGGTGCTGTTTCAGTGATCAGCCTCCACCCTGGTTGAGGATTGAGGAGGCTGCATGTGACCGCTCTTTACTTACATCTCTTCTGTGTCTCCCTTTTCTTCTTTAAAGTTTTCTAATAATGTTATAGTTAAAAATTGTCTTAAGGTTTGGTGTCAGTGTCAGTAAGACCTCTCTTAAGCCTTGTCCATTCTAATCCTCTTTTTCCTCCCTCTTTCAATGATAGGGCTTTTGCAGCATGGGTGGATCATGGGATTGTATCTATTAAGGATCATTCGAACAACTCTCTGAAGTTTTTAACTTGCCAAGGGCACATTTTTTCAAGTATTTGCAGATCCGGGATTTTATCCGCAAGCGTTTTTCTGGGTTCCCATTAATTCCAACCTTTACTCTGATTGATACCATTTGGGCATTGGTGGCTCAGTGGCAGGTTTCTTGCCTATCATGCAGAAGACCTGGGTTCAAACCCCTGCCACTGGATGCAGTGCTGGTCCCAAGCCTGGAAAAATGGGAGGGTTGTGTCAGGAAGGGCATCCGGTGTAAAACCTGTACCAAGTGGTACACTGTGGTGACCCCAAACAGGGAGCAACTGAAAGCCTTATATATATATATATATATATATATATATATATATATATATATATATATATATATATATACTCTATTGTATATGATTGATACCATTTCCAATATTGGTTATTATCTAATCGGAGCCATCTCTAAGATTTATAACATCTTGCTCACGTACCATCCCTTGGCCTCCGACAGTCTGCGTCTTATGTGGGCCGGGAGCTTAACATTGAGATAGAGACAGAGACCTGGCAGTCAGCTTTGAAATGTGTTCATACATCATCTGTTTGTGCTTGTCACAGGGTTTTACAGTGCAAAGTAGTCCATAGAGTCCACTGGTCTAAATGTAAACTAGCTTGTATGTTCCCTGTCATTGATCTAAGTTGTGACAAATGTCATGTAGAACCAGCTAATTTAACTCACATGTTCTGGACTTGTTCTGCTCTGTCTCTTTTCTGGGAGTTTGTCTTTGATTCACTCTCAGCTATCATATCTATTAACATTCACCCTTCTCCATTAATTGGCCTGTTCGGAGTTTTTGTGAGTTGCCATTTTATTTTGCTGAGTTTTTCTTTCACTATTAGCGAGGTGCTGTATTTTGATTTATATTTTGATTATATTTATTCTTTGTTAAATTGGAAAGAATTAAACACACTCTTCAAAGTTCCATGGTTAAATTCTCCAAAATTTGGTTACCCTTTTCGGAGCCTGTTAAGTCTCTGAGGCTAGATGCAGTCTCTATTGATTGATCGATTGATTGATTGCCCATTCTGCTCTGCATTATTAGTCTGTACATAGCAGGCAAGCACTATATAGGCACAATATTTGCTGCAAGTAAATAATCTGTTATTGTACTGATTTGTTATTCAGGTTACCCCCCTCAACTTCCTAGATTAATTAATGTTTACTTATGTTTGTATTGTTACATACAGTTTTTCTGGGTGAGGGTATGTAGGTGATATTATTATTATTATTATTATTATTATTATTATTATTATTATTATTATTATTATTATTTCTTCTCTTTTGTGATTTTATTTTCTTATTTTTTCTACTCTTCTTTGTTTTTTGCTGTTGTGAAAATTCAATAAATAAATCATACAAAAAAATTGGGAAGCCTATTTGTAGGCATATTTCACTGTATTTAAGCTTTATGTTTTCTTTTTCTGTTGGCAGACTATTTTGCTAATTTTAAAGAATTTATTTCAATTTCAATTGTAATAAGAAATATTTATTTATTTATTTAATATTTATTAAGAAATGTATTTATTGTTTTCCAGTCACTGCATGGAAATGTTATGCTGTTCCTTTACATTTGTATTTTTGTATATTTTTAAAAGCCAAAATAAATGTCCTAAATTGACTTAAATTAGATTATACTTAAAGTATAAAGGAGAATCAGAAAACATGCATCCAAAACAAGCGGACATGGTTAAAATGTTTGCTTCATACCTCTGGGGTTTGATTTGAACCTCCTCCCTGTGTTTGGGGAGTTTGCATTCCCTCCCTGTGCTTTGGGGGTTCCATGCCACAGTCCAAAGACATGTGTTGTAGCTGATTGGCATCTTTAACTTGTCTGTAGTGCGTGAATGTGTGAATGGGTGTGTGTGTGATCAAGCTCTGTGATGTGTTGGCACCCCATCCTGCCTTATGGATAGATGCCAGGCTTCCAAACTAGCACAAGCAGTACAGAGAATGGATGGAAGGATTAATGGAAATATAAAACATGTACATACATCAGTTTTAGATTAGCACTGCATACATGCATTTTCTTGTTCATTATTTATACTTCCAATACTATAAAGATAGTATAGTATAGTATAGTATAGTATAGTATAGTATAGTATAGTATAGTATAGTATAGATAGTATAACTATAAAGATAGATAGATAGATAGATAGATAAAATAGATAGATAGATAGATAGATAGATAGATAGATAGATAGATAGATAGATAGATAGATAGATAGATAGATAGATAGAGACCTAGAGGAGACTGAAGCTACTCAAATCCACCAATGCTTTGATTGTACTACTCACTGTGCATAGTGAGAGTATTGACTGTAATGTTGTTCAGTGACTGTGCATGAGGTTAGGTACACCCTGGTTAGATAAAAAGGGTCTTATTCAATACATATATCATGGACAAACTCAAATAACAATCAATTCTCTTCACAGAGTGTTAATATAGTCAATTGTATGTCAGTAGTATGGTTAATAGCTAGTTAGTGGTTACCTACTTGTTACTTAGCTACCCTTAAGTTTTAAAGAAGGATAAAGGAATATGCTAGAGCTGAGTAGCTGAGTAGGCCTCTCACTCATTTAATAGCTCAGGTTGCAAAAGTTTGGTAAAAAAAAAAAAAAAAAAAAAAAAAAAAGGCTTTTATTCTTCATCTTCATAAACCTTTAAGCAAATTCTTGAAATAATGAATTTGAAGCATTACACCAACCCAAGTAGCTAATATATGAACCATGCCCTTATGACAATTATTGGTCTGTTCTGCCAGTAGTTTCCTCTGCAACCTCATTGAGACTTCTGCCAAGTAATAAAGTGCAGACAGGAGAAAGCAGGTGCAGGTTTGGGTTTTATTAAAAGTAATCAAAGCAGACGAGCTAGAAAGAGCTGGCAGTGCTCATATAAACAGGCAGAAGGTCAGACCATCAGCAAACATCTGAGACTTCATGGGGAATGAGTGGAAAAGACTAAGGTCAAAACCAGAGAAAGAGACAGACACTGAGTCTTTTTCTCTCAGTAGTGGTAGTATTACAGAACAGAATGTGGAGTGAGACATATCAAACTGATCTGAACTGATCTGCTTCTGATTTGAGATGGAGTTTCATGTAGAATGTTGATTATTCTAGTCAGTTTTTGGTCTATCTATCTATCTATCTATCTATCTATCTATCTATCTATCTATCTATCTATCTATCTATCTATCTATCTATCTATCTATCTATTAGTTTATTATTCATGTGAATGAATAATTTAGAAGAAGCCTTTATTTGTCACATATGCATTACAGCATTTGTATATCCCAACTTCAGAAGTTGGGGTCAGAGCACAGGGTCAGCCATGATACAGCACCCAGGAGCAGAGATGGTTGAGGGCCTTGCTCAGGGGCCAAATGAGGCAGCTTGGCAGTGCTGGAGTTGGGTTGACAATAAGAAATTATCCACTAGGGTCCACAAATTATTAGTATGCTATGTAGCCCTAACTCTATTCTATGAGTGTTTTTGTATACGGCTAAAAAATAACTGTGGAAAGTAACAGCACTTTGTCACCAACTATGATCAAATTGCAGTGTCTGATTTGAGGATGAGCAACCGCATGATTCAGCAGTCTGAAGTAAGGTTTATCAGTTTTACCAGTTTTTGTAAGTTATTGTAACATGAATTACAGAATATTAAATTATTGGGATTCATTCATTCAAGTAATTTCCAGTACTATTAACTGCTTAAAAACTAAATCAGGTATAACTAAATCCATTAGATGTTTGGCAATAAAAAAAACTTTCTTTTTTTCTAGTTAAACACCACTACTAAACATGCACATCATAAAGAAAGTTACAAGATAACTCTATCTAGCCACTTATGAGTCATTACACAAGCAATGGGCATGTTGAGGTTTGTCACTTTGATGTTTGATAAATAACCTCTACCCACTGCTTGTTTGGCTCAGTAAATTTCCATCTACCTCCAAGGTTGAGCTTGGAATCTTTTGATTAGCGATTTTGCAAATGAGCTCTTTACACATGGGTTTATGTATTAATGTTTTTACTCAGTTTATTTAAACATTTATACTAAGCTAAAGAGTGAAACACTATGAGCTTTAATACACACTAGGCTTCTGAGGGATCTAAGTACCAAACATTTGCTCCTCTCTGTGCAACACACTCCCTGACGTGGTATATTGTCCATGTGGAGTTCAAAATAAAGGTTAGATGACCTCACAGAGTAAATAAAGACCAGTAGAGCATTGGCTTATTGTTGAGTACTCTGTTGTTTCATTTGTATCTCTGAAACCCGTCTTGTTGTTTCTTTGTGGAATTCACCAAGATAAATGATGTGTCATTGTTGGTCCTGCAGCCATATTCATCTTTGTGTGTTAGATGTTAGGAAGGGACATGGACTTTCAGAAAATAATAGATGACAAAAGACAGTCTCTAATATCAGGGGTATTTGTGCAGCATTCAGAACAGGGGTACAGTAGGTACCTGGCCTGGAGGATAATATATTGATCATGTGACCTTTAACCAGACAATGTCAAAGGAGACAGCAGAATTCAGTAATGAAGCATTTTCACAATTACGCTGACTGGAAAGGGCAAAGAGATGGCTTATGCTCTGATGTTCCTAACATGTCTGATCTCACCTGAATGTGAACAAAATAGTGTGAATTATAAAAAACTTTTTTGAGATGATTAAATTGTCTAGAACTCCAGAATCCACTGGTGGGTCCAGACTTATATGCACCTCTCTTATAACTACATACATTTACTATATGTGTCGCTGTAGTTAGTTAATGATTAATAACTGTGAATGAAATGCTTTAAGATGAATAACTAAATAATAAAAGGCGGGTTTAAGGGCATAATTCTCAAAATGCTATTCTGGTTAGTCTCAGTGGTTACCTCACTTTCTTCATTCACCTGTTGTATATATACCACTAAAAAACAGATTTACTTTAGAACTAACTAACAAAACAAAAATTGTGTACATATGAAATCCTAAAAGTGTATTTGCCAGATGCAAGGCAAATTAAGATTTGCAGGGTTTAATGGAAGAAGCAGTTTTTCTACCATCTTAATTTTTGATCATTGGAACAATATTTAATTGCTCCAATTTTTTTCCTTAACATAATATATTTGTCACATGGCAGCACATCACAAACTCTACATCACCGCACCCTACCAACATGGCTACAATGAACTCCAACTCCCAGCAACAACCTGCACTCCCATGCTCAGTCACCATCATTCTAATTGTTTCCACCAGTGTTTAATTAAGTATATATTCTTTTAGCCCCCTTTATAAGCACCTTTGTTTTTAGTTCACTTGTGCAAGAGGTGTACATTTGTGACATTTAGCAAGCCTGCTTATCGCTATTGTTAGCCCAGTTATTGCGCTTTGTATGTCCCTGTTCTTGACTCTGATCTTGCCTAGTCTATGTTGATCTTGTTCTAAGCCTGATTGACCTTTTGATGCTTCCTAATCATCTGAATGTTTTTAATTATGTGATGTTTTTGCAATGAAGCCCCCTGCACATGCATCCATTCTCCAAGTGTCTGCCTCAGGCAGTATTATTATTATTATTATTATTGTTGTTGTTGTTGTTGTTGTTGTTACTAGAAACACTACAACCACAGTTACAACCCACTCATCTGATATGAGAGGATATAAGACATCCTGTAAAAAATCTCATTAAAATCAAAAACCTTTTCAAACCTTGTCTGAGCTGGGATATGTGGGGTAAAGATCCCATCCTGTTTAAAAATGCTTCCTGTAGTGCGAGGAAGCAGCTAATTTGCTTAGCCACTGAATTCAACATTTAAGCACAGCATTTTACAGTTTGACCACACAATTCTCTCGGTCTTTGTGCTTCTAATCTTCTCTGCTCCAGTGCACCTTAGGCTTCTCTTCAGGTCTGCCGGGACAGAGTTGTCGATGTGAGTGCTGAAATTAACTTAGGACTGCCATGTATTTCAGTGAATGCCATGGCAAAGGAAATTGCATGTTGATCTTCTAATTAGCAAAATATGAACTGAAATGTAATAGACTCATATAACTGAATCAGAGTGGAAAATAAACATAAAAAAGAAGGAGGACATTGGGTTTGCTGTACACTGAATTTTTAAGCTCAAACACATAAACAGGTTGTCGACTAAGTGTCAGGTAAAGACAGCTTTGGAAAAAGTCACAGTAAAGATGAATAAAATCAAAGCTGCATTAAATGTGAAGAGTGTAAAATTAGCTGCCTGTCACATCTCATTATTCTGAGTTTAAAAAAACAAACAGAAAAATGCATTTGCTGAAGAAGAAAAAAAAAAAGTGTGATTGTGCAGGTTAAGCAATTCCTGTATTGCTAAGGGCTTGCTTTGGTGTTTCTGTTAGTGCTAGGATGCCACTAAGCAGTTGCTATGGTATCTCAGGTAGTTGCTAGGTCGCCACTAAGGGTTTCCAGGTGGTTGTTAGGGTGTTGTTAGTTTGTTGCAAAAATATCCTAGATAGTTCAGGTAGGTTCTAGATGGTTGCTCTGGTGCTATGCGTGGTTGGTAGGAGGTAGCTATGCTATTCGAGGTGGTTGCTAAGATGTTGAGTGACCAACAGCAGGGGGTGTGCACTCGGGTGGATACACAGGTGTTCTAGGTGGTTGTTTGGGTGTGGCTCAACAGCTGCTTATGTCATACTAAGGCATACTAAGTGGCTGCTAGGTGGCTGAGATCTCAGGCAATGGCTAAAGTATTGCAAGTAGGCTGGAATCATATTCTAAGTGGTTGTTATTATGGTATGTCAGGTGTTTGCTGGGCTGCTAAGCAGTTGCTATGGTATATCAGGTGGCTTCTTACTCTGTATGATCTTCGCAGAAGAATGATTGAAAGATAAAAATGTCAAATGATAAATGTCAAATACCAATTTTTCCAGCACTCAGATTTCAATTATTTTAGCTGTTTGCCATAATTTGGCAGAACAACATCTTCTTCTTCTTTCGGCTTTTCCCTTCAGGGGTCACCACAGCGAATCATCTCTCTCCACCTATCCCTATCGTCTGCATCCTCAACACTTGCACCCACTAGCTTCATATCCTCATTAATTCCATCCATATACCTCCTCTTTGGCCTTCCTGTTTGCCTCCTGCCTGGCAGCTCCATGTCCAACATTCTCCTACCAATATACTCACCCTCCCTCCTCTGAACATGTCCAAACCATTTAATCTGGCCTCCCTAACTTTGTCCCCCAAACATCCAACATGAGCTGTCCCTCTGATGTACTCGTTCATAATCCTGTCCAATCTTGTCACTCCCAAAGAGAACCTCAACATCTTCAGCTCTGCTACCTCTAGCTCTGACTCCTGTCTCTTCCTCAGTGACACTGTCTCTAAACCATACAGCATGGCCGGTCTCACCACTGTCCTGTACACCTTCCCCTTAATTCTCGCTGATATTTTCCTGTCACACAGAACTCCCGACACCTTTCTCCACCCATTCCAACCTGCCTGCACTCGCTTCTTTACCTCTTTCCCACACTCTCCATTACTCTGGACTGTTGACCCCAAGTACTTAAACTCCTGTACCTTCTTCACCTCTTCACCCTGTAACCTTACTGTTCCACTTCCCTCTCTTTCATTCACACATGTACTCAGTCTTACTACGACTGACTTTCATTCCTCTTCTCTCCAGCACAAACCTCCACCTCTCCAGGTTTTCCTCCACCTGCTCCCTGCTCTCACTACAGATCACAATGTCATCTGCAAACATCATTGTCCAAGGAGACTCCTGTCTGACCTCCTCTGACAACTGGTCCATAACTATAGCAAACAGGAAGGGGCTCAGAGCCGATCCCTGATGCAGTCCCACCTCCACTTTGAACTCCTCTGTCTGACCTACAGCACACTTCATCACTGTCCTGCTCCTCTCATACATGTCCTGCACCACTCTGACATACTTCTCTGCTACTCCTGACTTCCTCATACAGTACCACAGCTCTTCTCTACAAACACACAGTGCAACTCCCTCTGACCATCCCTATACTTCTCCATCAAAATTCTCAGAGCAAAAATTGCATCTGTTGTGCTCTTTCTGGGCATGAAGCCATACTGCTGCTCACAAATTTCCACTACCTTCCTTAACCTACTTTCTGTTCCACAGAGTTCACCCCTTCTACTCTTTTTTCCCTCTCATTTTCCTCATTCATCAGCTCCTCAAAGTATTCCTTCCATCTCCTCTTACACTCTCCTCACTTGTGAGCACCCTTCCATCTCTATCCTTAATAACTCTAACTTGCTGCACATCCTTCCCATCTCGATCCCTCTGCCTAACTAACCTGTACAAGTCCTTCTGTCCTTCTCTAGTGTCTAACCTAGTGTACAACTCGTCATATGCCTTCTGCTTGGCCTTAGACACCTCCCTCTTCACTCTGCGCTGTAACTCCTTGTATTCCTGTCTGTTCTCTTAAGTCCTGTCCATGCCCCACTTCTTCTTGGCTAACCTCTTCCTCTGGATACTATCCTGAACTTTCTCATTCCACCACCAAGTCTCCTTATCTTCTTTCCTCTTTCCAGATGACACACCCATCACCTTTTTCCCTGTCTCCCTGATCACATCTGCTGTAGTTTCCCAGTCATCTGGCAGCACTACCTGACCACCCAGAGCCTGCCTCAATTTCTGTCTAAATTCCTCACAACATTCCTCCTTTTTCAGCTTCCACCACTTGGTTTTCTTCTCTATCTTTGACCTCTTCGTCTTACAGACCATCAAAGTCATCCTACACACCACAATCCTATGCTGTCTGGCTGCACTCTCTCCCACAACCACTTTACAGTCACTAATCTCTTTCAGATTGCCTCTTCTACATAGGATGTAGTCTACCTGTGTTCTCCTACCTCCACTCTTGTAAGTCACTCTATGCTCCTCCCTCTTCTGAAAATAAGTGTTAACCACACCCATGTCCATCCTCTTAGCAAAGTTCACTACCATCTGTCCTTCAAGGTTCCTTTCCTTAATTGGCAGAACAACATACAGAAGGAAAAAGCAGAGGCCTTGAATAGATCTTTGTGTAACATGCTTTACATTTGTTATACATAAGTCATCAGCACTATTTACAATAGCGGTCTATTAAATAGGAGCATTCCCTTGAATCAGTCGAAATATGTTAAACTTCCACAACTGGAAATATGTTAAGCTTCAACATCACTGAGAATCATTTTACTGAGAATCATAGCACAAAACTTAACTTTGCCATTGCACAAACCAAAAATACTGTGAATTACTTTGCCTTTTTGGTATATTCCTGGGATATCAGAGAAATAGTATATAATATGCTGTGACTTAGCGTTTCAGAGGATTGAGGATTCCTTATGAGCATCTGGGAAATGCTGCCTGACAGTGAATGACAGCCCATACTGAGGTGTTGATGTGTGGAGAAACAGCCATGCTCAACTATCTGGAGAGAATACATAGTGTGACATTCAAAAGGTCCGTTTGTCACTGCCTCCTATATATAAACACACACACACACGCACACACACACACACACACACACACACACACACACACAGTCTATACAGCATAAATAAAGTTGAATGCTAATTACTTTTATGAGAGGTCTGTTTTTGGGTGCCAATGTTCCTGTTCAGGTGAAGCCTATTTTAAACACTGACAGTTGTGGTTAACTTGGAGAAAGAAAGAGTGACAATACAATGGCCATGATCAATGAGGCCATGACTGATCAATCAATCAATCAATCAATCAATCAATCACTCATACACAATGGGGAAGTAGCATAAATTCATGGCCAACCATGACAGATAGGTTTGCACTGTCCCTTTATTTTCCTTTCTGCATTTCTGCCATTTTCAATTTAAATTTTTCTTTCATTCTCTAGTACAGAATTACCTTTTTGGTTTGTTTGTTTGGTTTCCTTGGACTACTGCAGTGTTAAGGTAGTATTAGTTTAGTTAATTGTTATTCTCAACAGCAGCTGGTAGTCTGTAGGATAGCAGTTAATTAAGCAGGCCTTTGTAATGGTGTATACAACACACACACACACACATACACACACACAGACATAGAGAGAGAGAGAGAGAGAGAGAGAGAGAGAGAGAGAGAGAGAGAGAGAGAGACAGAGAGACAGAGAGAGACAGAGAGAGAGAGAGAAAGAGAGAGAGAGAGAGGCCAGCTTTAATACTAACACATCAGTATTCCATGGCCATATTTGGCTTCAGTGACATGTGTGCTCTGTTATCTGGTCTTCCTTTCAGTCCTGCTATGTAGCTCAGGAAAGAGACTGAAAAGAACCTTCCACTTATCTGACAGACCTCCCAAGCTGAACCTATTTGCTTTTCACCTCCCAACCCTCTTTTATCTCTGTTACCGCAATACCCATTGACATTAGTGAAAAGCACCCCGTGTCACTCGTGTGCAGGTCGGCCTGCACAACATTTCAGTTAGCTGCACAGAACTCAAAGCAATCTGATAAATACAGTAAGCCCAGTCCTGTCAGGTTCTTCACTCTAAAGCTAGTCTCTCTCTTTCTCTCTCTCTCTCTATCTCTCTCTCACTCTCTCTCTCTCTCTCTCTTTCTCTCTCTCTCTCTCTCTCTCTCTCTCTCTCTCTCTCTCTTCATGGCTCCTTAATACCTCTAAAGTCGCTATAAGTAGAGGGAAAATAATCTCTAGACAACTGTCAAGGGCCTGCCAGTGATGTGGGGTTTTACTCTAATACTCATCAACTTTGAAGTTACACTACTTTGGGAAAGAAGACATGTAGTGGAATTTTGGTGTTAAAATATTTTCTCAAAGTTTCAGTTTAACAAAGTAATGAACAACTCACATCAAAAGGTTTGTAGTGGAAATCAGGAGGGATTTAATCAAGAGCCTTCACAGGCTTATAACACTTTTATAAAACTTTTAACACTATAATGTTTTTAACTCTGGATTAATAATTGGTGGTGTATGTTGTTATGTGTTGTTTTTGTCAATGTTTTATTTTTGGTCATTTTTAAAATGTATCTTTATTTGTGACAAATTTTCTTGCAGTGTATATCATATTTACACAGATTATCTTATCATAGATATCCTGCCATGAGCGTATAATACTAATACAAACTCTGTGTAAAATTTATTAAACACACTGTGATTTGTGAGGAAACTGAATTTCTTACTAGGTTAATAAACCTGATTTTTTTTTTTTTTTTTACCAGTTGTATTAATTGTCTCTATATTCTTTCTTATCTCCCATTCTTCTATACAGCTATGCCACAGTAGGCAAAGCTGGGAATGGCTGTAACACAGGATAGTCATAACACTTAGACATAACACATAACACAGGCTACCAGGACTAGGCTGCCAATCACATAATGCACTTTAGTCCCAAATTCCACATGTGAGGAAGTAAACATAGACAGATTTAGATAAAAATCATTTGTATTGTATTAACTGGTTTTGTTTAGTTACTCTAACCATTACACCATTAACAGACAGTTAACGGTTAACAGACAGACAGACTGAGCTATAAATCTTACATTCTGCCAATTACAAGCAAATTATATAGCATCTAATGAATGAGACATTACTCACTTAGTGTGAGTAACTGATTTATCCACACACACACACACACACACACACACACACACACACACAGATGTTTTGTTGTTTGGATTGGTGCACATTCAGTTCAGGCTTATGATGTTGTTCAAACACAAACTCTTCAAAACTAAACCCTTCATTGTGTCTTTGTGATACAGAGATAACAGATAGAACACTGAATAGCAGACTCGTGCAGCTGCATTGTATCACATTCTGAATGCTTTAAAGAGCTCTGAGTAGCAGAGAGAGAGGTAAAAAAAAAAAACATCCCCGGTCACCCCTACTTTAAATTGCAATGGCAGGTGCACAGTGTGCATGTCTTAGCTATTTTAACCTCTTTAATAGCAGCTGAGTGGCTTTTGCTGTTGCTATGCAACCTACATGCTGTTGCTACACAGATGCAGGATGCACCTGCTGTCCCTGCTGAGTGCTGCCTTTTCATTGGTTCAGATTTGTCATTAAAGAGAATTCTTAGCCAATCAGACAGTATAATGTAATACCAACAACAGCTTGTGATGAGCTATCTAAGAGGAGCATGCAGGGTAAGAATGAAAAGAAAAATAAAGCTCATAGATGTGCACTGATTGATGAAGCAATGATTCCCTTAAGGCATAGCTTTATGTTTTAAATGATATAGAATGTGTATGTCTAACAAGTAGTTGAATATACATTGTTAAAATTTTAAGGTTCAGTTTAGTCTGTGAGACTGCATCAAGTTTAATTCAAACATAAGAAAACTTTTTTATTATTCCAAATATACTGAACGTTGCTCCTGAAACAGGAAAATATATCTTATCTCTTCATATAAGTCCATTAGATTAGCTTAGCTTTTAATAAAACTCTCTACAGTAGGAGAGGAAAGGAGATCATGTTCTGTGCGTCAAAGCATTTGCCCTTGGCAGGAAGCTCATCTTGAGCAGCGGGTGGGCAAAATATGCAAGTGGATTAAATGCCTACAGAGAGAAAAGAAAAGTGCTTGTTATTTTGAATGTCAAGTGCTTATGGGTCTGTCAGTTTGGAAGCATAAAATTACAAAGAGTGAAATAACTTTTGGGTGTATGTGGATACCTACTATGGCCAGAATATCTCATAATGAGAAACATACATTATATGGCCAAATGTTTGTGGACAGCTGACTATCTCTGCCTCAAAGCACACTGTTGTTTATTGATCATTAAGACTTCCTTAACTGGAACTAAGAGACCCAAAGCCAGTGTCCACAAAGACATGATTTGCAATGGTTAATGTGGTGAAACCCTTGTGGCCTGCACAGAGCCCTGACTGTCATCTTTGGGATGAACTGGAATGCTGACTACACCCCAGGCCTCCTCACCTCACATCAGTGCCTAATGCTCTTGTGGCTGAATGAACACAAATCCCCACAACCACACTCCAAAATCGAGCAGAAAAACTTTGAGATCATAAGCTGTTATAGCAGCAAAGACAGACTAAATCTGAAACAGGATGCTTAACAAGCACATACAGTATCTTGTAGGTGTGATGGTGAGGTGGCCACAAACATTTGGACATATAGTCTATCTTTATCATTACGAGACCTAGAAAATCTCCCTGAGAAACCACATAATCAAGATAGTAATAATACAATAAAACGTAGTAAAAAAAAAACTAAATATTCAAGTACGTAGGTTCCAGTAACTGCTTTTGTGTACGTTTTTGCATGTGTAAGTGAAAAAAGTATAAAAGTGTGACTGTGAGAATGTGCTGTCTCTGAGGCTGCATTATACTCTCCACCTTGATGAAGCAATAAAATTAATAGACTGTTTCACTCTAACAATCTTCCTCTGTTTGCTTTTAAGATGCTTTTAAGACGGATTTCACCAAGTCTATCTACATTTATATAGATTTTATCTGACGAAATACATCAGATTAATTGAACACAGAAAGGCTTTGTGTGAAGGCAAGTTTTAAAGCCATTTCTCTTAGGTGTGCACAAGACTGGGTTTTTAAATCCCACTCACATAGTTCATACACTGTTATTTAGTGATTTTTTTTTTTTTTTGCTAATAACTTTTTTATTGAATATTCAATTTATGAACACAACAAATACAATGCTTCAGGAGTTTGGGGGGAACAAAAAGTGCCGGGGGGGAGCGAAACAAATGATGAGCAAATCACAGACTAAATTCTGATTACACACATGGCAACAATTCACATAAAACTAATCACTTAGTAAATTCTTTAACAAAAACTATAGCAGCAGTCCAAGCATTAACTGTTTGAGGTGTGGCTTTATGAAATTTGGCTGTGGCACGTTCCAAAATTAAAACATCTAAAAAATAGGAATGCCAGATAGACGGCAAGTGGGTATTTGCTTCAAACCAACTTTTTAAGATAGTTTTTTTGGCGGCAGTCAATGTTTCCGTTAAAATTCTCTTTTGTTATAAAGTAAGAGTGATATTTGAATCATCTACTAACAAAAGTAAACCTGGGCATAGAGGAATATCCACCTTAAAAAATATGGAAAGAAAATTAACCACATGGTGCCAAAAACTCAGAATGGGTGGGCATTCCCAAAACATATGTATGTAATCCTCAACAGAGCTTGTATTGCAGTTTTTACAAGTTTTATCATTGGACAGTTTCAACAAATAAGCTCTGCATGGCGTTATATAGACTCTAAGAATAAACTTAAGGTGTACCAACTGATGAGCCAGACTTTTAGATGAAGTAGATATATTATTCCAAATAGTCTCCCAGTCAGACTCTACACCAAGAACTTTAAACTCTCTGGACCAGACTGAAAGAGAACCTATGACAGGATCTTTATGAGTAAATGAAAAGAACGCAACCCTTCGGAATTAAAAATATCATTTAGAATGTGGACATTTTTAACTGACCAAGAAGAGGAAACAAATGGTTTAGAGCCTGTCAAGAGGGAATTATTGTGCCATATGGGAGAGGATCTATGAAATTTACAATTATAACCCAGTAGTTTACACAAGTGTTTCCAGACTTCCAAAGAGCAAGTTATGATGGATCCAAAACGAAGCGTTAAGCTTCTATGTGTGATGCTAGCAAATGGCAAGTCTTGTAGCCTATAGGGATAAACCAATTCTTGTTCTATAGACCGCCAGGGTGTTTTAGAAGAAGAATCGAACCATGTCTTCAAAGATCTTAATTGGAAAGACCAAAAGTACAACTTAAAATTAGGAACGGCTAGACCACCTTTAGTGATATATTTTTATATGAAGGTGTTCAGGTAAGTTTTAAAGGAAATGAAATGAATAAGCTTAACTGATATTGGGAATTTTTTACTTCTTTAATGATAGGCTTATTAAAGTTGCAAGGTCAGCATAACAAATGCGTCCCCCCTTTCCCTGCATCCCCCTTTCTTCAAATCCCTTTCAAACCATATTCATACTTTCTATTTAATATAAAGCATTTAATACATATTATAATGTAGATACTATATAGGCAGGTTGAAATCAAGTCGTGCAGCTGCATCTTGGATCATTCGCAGTGGGTGAGCTGCTGGTCATCCCAGATGATCCATCCCTAGTCCAGGACCTTGCGTTATCTTTGAAAAACTCCATGATTTCCCCTTCAGCCACTGCTCGGAACCTTGGGGTAACCATGGACAATCAACTGTCCTTTTCCTCCCATGTCGCTAATGTGACACACTCATGTTGGTTTCTTCTGTACAACATCAGAAGGATTCGGCCATTTCTATCCACACAGGCTACTCAGGTGCTTGTTCAGTCTCTGGTCATTTCAAGATTGGACTACTGCAACTGTCTTCTGGCAGGTCTACCTCTGAAGGCAATTCACCCACTGCGAATGATCCAAGATGCAGCTGCACGACTTGATTTCAACCTGCCTAAGTTTTCCCACACCACCCCACTGCTGCGTTCCCTCCACTGGCTTCCAGTAGCTGTACGCATCAGATTCAAAACACTAATGCTTGCCTACAAAGCCAAGAATGGACCAGCACCATCTTACCTTAAAGCTCTTGTTACTCCTCGCACTGCACCTCGCTCCCTCAGATCCACTAGCACTGCTCGACTGGTCCCACCATCTCTCAGGGCAAGAGGTAGGTATACATCTAGACTCTTCTCTGTTCCGGCACCGAGGTGGTGGAACGAACTTCCCCTAGATGCCCGTACAGCCGAGTCACTGACCGTCTTCAAACGGCAACTGAAGACCTACCTCTTCCTGAAGTACTTAAACTAGCTCTTATTTTTCCCTGTTTATCTATCATGTTGTATCTTTTTTTTTTTTTTAATAAATTAAAAAAAAATTCCCAACTCAGTTTTTAGGCTAATGGTACCCCAAGTTTGTGTTCTACTGAACTAGTGTTAATCTATTCATTGATAGGGAATTAAAGCACTTTTGTACGTCGCTCTGGATAAGAGCGTCTGCCAAATGCCAGAAATGTAAATGTGTCAGTCAGTTACAGGGAACAGTCACACCCATTCACACACTACAGGTAATACAATTATGCCAGTCAGCCTACAATGCATGTCTTTGGATTGGAGGAGGAAACCAAAGAACCTGGAGAAAACCCTTGGAGCACAGGGAAAACATGCATACTTCATGCACACACACCGGGCAGACGCAGGAATCTCAACCCCAGACATGTGAGGCAAACGTATATATAGCTACACACCAACTATAGAGTAAAAGTTGACTGTTGTTTTAATGAAAAACATTTACTGTGTATATGACACACTATTTTGTATTTTTATTTAGAACTATAGTACAGATGTGGAATTATCCTTTCATTTACTCATAGTTTTTTTAAACTCAGATCAGCTTCACTACATGACATGAAACAACAGAACTGAAACCTAGGCTTGCAGAAATGTCTGAATTCTACTGGCAAAAAAATATATTTGGGTATGTTCATATACAATATTACAGATAGAAGATGCTAGAAAACAAGTGGCCTAATATGCCTATGAAAAGGACACAGGCTGTAATTTATCCATTTTTTATGTTCAACTACATTTTGAGAAAGTAGCCTTTCATGCAGCTAAAATGGCATTGGTAATATAGGCAGTGAATTAACTAATATAGTCGAATTGTTCATTGTAGCATGCTATTTGTAGCATGCTGGGAAAGTAATTAACGCCATTCCTGCCTGCTTATTATCTGTGCTGAGGACAATTACGATAACAAATGCAAGACTTTGTGGCTGGTGGATCATGCCTGCAGTGTCTGCCTCTTCTGTGTCTGGGGAAAGCATCAGCACTAAACTGATTAACAGCATGCGATTACCGAGCACATAATATCTACAGTGGCCAGTTTCAGCGCAACATTTCCGCTTACTCTCCATTAATATCTGAGCAGACAGTACTGCCCCTGACCTACAGGATATTCACAGAGATGTAGCCTCTAAAGAAAAATAGTGCATCCTTAATGAGAGCACTATTTATCATATTATTAATCATTATTAATATTAATCATGTTCCTCTGCATCCTAAAAGACAAATTTTATATAATGGCAAATCTTCCTCCCATCGATGCTCTCCAGAAGTACAATTGTGACTGCTTGTAAACTTGCAGAATAATATAAAGTGCATGAAGCCTCTTCTGAGGGCCTCACTCCCAGATCTATAGGTTTAATCAACAACAATTGTATTACCACTATTATAAATCTTCATTCTGTATTAATGATCTTACTGATTTCACTGATTCATTCCTAGTGTGTCTGAGTAATATAAGCCATCTTCCTCCTCCTCATCCTTCTCCTCATCCTCTACATTGCAGTACTGTATGGTGCTTGAGGGCCCTCTTGAGTATTGTATATGCAATTACAGTTTCATCTGAATGGGACTCTGATTACTGATTTCACAAATTCTTACGTCAAAGGTCCCAATTGACTACCTGAAGTAAAGGCATGGAACAGCTATTAAATATATTTGCTTAACGGTGCATATGTAAAAACACACACAAGAAGAAATGCACATACAGTATAGTGTCTATATGACAATCAACAAAACTACTACAATGAATAGAGATCTTACAGTTTCCTTAAAGAGGTTTATTTGGGCCACTTTCTGTTATATTTAATCTTTTTTTCTGCAAAGAGTACTCATTACATGATCCTCGTGTAGAGTAATTTTATCTCTGAGATAGATAAACTGAGATTTATCTATCAATTTCCTGTATCACTTAGCCTGTACAGGGTCCCGGGAAGCCTCTGGAGACTCTGGGCTCTGCACATTCAAGGTGCAAGGCAAACATGTCCCCCTCATTAAGATTTATAGGAATGTTATACTCCTAAAAACAGTGTTTCTACAGTGCCTTTTTATTCTCAGGCCTAGAATCAAGTGCATGAATTTGCATGATTGACAATGACAGACAAAGCTTTGGGTGAATTTTAACTCATAACTATTAGTTGTACATGATATTAGGTTAGGCCTACTGTACTTTCCAAATAATAATAAGCTCTTAGTTAAACATCCAAGTGAAGACTAGAGAGAAGTCGCTACTGGCTATTTGTAATAAGAACAGATACACTATATGGTCAAAAGTATATGGAAACCTGACCATCACACCTATATGTTGTTGTTGTTGTCCTTCAGCTGCTGCTTTAGTGTACAGTGAGTACTTTATTTCATCCTAAAGGTGAACTGTACTCGAGTACACCAACTTTGACAAACTATATCTGCAAGGACCTCACTTTGTACACAGGGGCATGTCATGCCAGAATATGAATACAAAAACCTTCTAGACAATTGTGAGAATCATATATGGATGTGATGGTCTGGTGTCCACATGTTTTTTTGTTTCTCTTCTATTATACAGGATTTGGTTTGGCTCCAAAGCATGGCATAGTTTAATTGTACTCTAAAAATATTTAAGTCACATTTTAATTGTTTTACATATAATACAATGGAACACTTTTAGGTATACCGAGGCGTATTTAAGATAGATTGTGTTGTATTTTAATCCATGATGCACACATGAAATTAAAAATATATTTTGGCATGAGATCAAAGTGTATGCAATTACACTACTATCACACTGTTAGTTTATTAGAAAACACTGTCTGAAAATTCCTTTTCCATGAAAGTAAATGTGCACTCTGTCACCAAGCTGGTTCTGATGGAATTGAGTATGTGGGAGGCCGGGGTTAAAGAGGTTGCTTCCTGTACTTTCCAACACACATTTGAACAAACAGACAAACTGATACTATAATGCACACGACACAGCAAGTTACGCTGACGCTTTCTTTAGTTTCTGGGAAGCTCATTGCAATACACAAAGTGTATAAGTGTATAAGGTGAGCATTAGTTACCCACAGATACATCTATTGCTCTGATTTGACAAAAAAAAATCAATGAAACTTTAAATATAATTTATAACCACCAGCACATGATTTGCCAAGCATTAGAATTCAGTACTACAAAGATAAGCTTTAATCTTTGTTAGCAAGATTTTTTGTGTGTTTTATTAAAATATAAAGACAGCTTTGAATGTGTGAAGTTGTAACGGCGATCCGCCGGAGGTGGTAGTAGCCGGATCCATGCGCAGGGCTGGAGAGAGGGAAGGAGAGTGAATCGTAGTCGGACCAGTCTGGAGTCCAGGAGAGCCTACACCAGATAGGCCGGGGACCCCTCAATGTCCAAGGGAGGGGGCAGCTCCACACTGGATGTCTCCCCACTGCCTAGAGGGTGCGCTGGCTTGAGAAGAGATGACGTGGAAGGTGGGTATGATGCCGGGAGCCGGAGCCGATAAGCCACTGGATTGACCTGGCACATAATCTCAAATGGCCCCACAAACTTGGGGCTGAGCTTGCGGCAGGGCAGCTTGAGTCTCAGGTTCCGTGTAGACAGCCAGACCATTTGGCCCACCCGTTAGGGGGGATGAGGGCGGCGGCGCTGGTTTGCCTGGATCCTCTGCCTCCTGACTGCCCTTTGAAGGCGCACATGGGCCCGCTCCCAAACCTCCTGACTCAGGCGGGAACACTCCTCCATGGCTGGGACATCCGAGGGCTCTCCTGACCCGGGAAACAGAGGAGGCTGGTACCCCAGCACGCACTGGAATGGTGTCAGGCTCGTGGAGGAGTGAGTGAGGGAGTTCTGCGCGTATTTCGCCCAAGGAAGGAATTCACTCCATCGTTGCTGTTCCCTGCTGCAGTAGGATCTAAAGAACCTGCCGATCTCCTGGTTGAGCGGTTCGGCCTGGCCATTAGACTGGGGATGATAGCCGGAGCTCAGGCTAACGCCGATGCCCAACTGTGCACATAACGCCCCCCACACACGGGAGGTGAACTGCGGTGCCCGGTCCGACACAATGTCCTCGGGCAGGCCGAAGTTCTGGAATATGTGCTGGAACATAGCTTCTGCCATCTGCATGGCCGTGGGTGATCCCTTGAGGGGGATCAGCTTACACCCCTTCGAGAACCGGTCCACCACGACCATCACCATAGTGAATCCTCCCGAGTCAGGTAAGTCGGTTAAAAAATCCAGAGACAGGTGGGACCAGGGGCGTCGGGGAATCGGAAGCGGCTCCAGCAACCCCTCTGCATGTCGGACACGCTTGCACATAGTCCTCCATGTCGGTCCCCAGTGATGGCCACCAGAACCTGCGACGAGCGAGTTGGATGCCTGGATGTCCGGAGCTGGGGGCCTCATGCACTCATTGCATCACCTGACAGTGGAACTGAAGCAGCACGAAGACCTTGGTAGTAGGGCAGCCGGCAGGGGGTGGCTCGTCGGCATGGGCCTGTCGAATCTCCTCCATGAGGTTCCACCGTACCGGCGCTAGGATGGTGGTTGCCGGCAGGATGAGATCGCGCTGCATGGGCTCGCTGGAGGCCTGAAGGGGGTTCAGCCATTTGGTGCCACGGAGGTACTCCAGATTGCGATGGTCCGTGAGAACCATGAATGGATGCTGTGCCACCTCCAACCAGTGCCGCCACTCCTCCAGCACTGCTTTGATGGATAATAGCTCCCGGTTACCCACGTCGTAGTTGGCCTCCATGGCTGTCAGTTTCCAGGAATAGAAAGCACATGGGTGAAGCTTCGCTGGTTCGCTGGGAGAGCACGGCCCCAAGGCCACTGCTCGAAGCGTCCACCTCCACCACAAAGGGGAGGTCAGGGTCCAGGTGACGCAGGATGGGGGCCGTGGTGAAGCACTCCTTGAGTTGCTGGAAGGCTGCCTGGGCCTGGTCCGTCCAGGCCAATCTCCGGGGTTTACCCTTAAGTAGCGAAATTAGGGGTCCCGCCACAGAGCTATAGTTGCGGATGAACCGCCGATAGAAGTTGGCAAACCCCAGGAAATGCTGTAGCTCCTTCACCGTGGAGGGGTTGGGCCACTCTGTGACCACCTGCACCTTGGTAACATCCATCTCAACCCCCTGCCGCGTGATCACATATCCCAAAAACGACATCGTACTCTGATGGAATTCACACTTCTCGGGTTTAACGAAGAGATGATGCCGCTGTAACCTGGAGAGCAGCTCCCGAACATGACGCATGTGCTCCTCTAAGGAGGTAGAGTACACCAGAATGTCGTCGATGTAGGCTATCACCCATTTCCCCAGAATGTCCTGGAACACCCCATTGATGAGGGATTGGAACACCGCCGGGGCGTTGGTGAGGCCAAAGGGCATCACAAGGTACTCATAGTGGCCATGGGTAGTGTGAAACGTAGTCTTCCACTCGTCTCCCTCGCGGATGCGAACCAGATTATAGGCACTGCGTAAATCCAACTTGGTAAAGAACTTCGCCCCCCGCAGGTACCCGCAGGTACCAAGGGCAAAGGGTAGGGATAACGAACAGTGATGGCGTTAAGTCCCCTATAGTCAATGCACGGGCGAAGGCCTCCGTCCTTCTTTCCCACGAAGAGAAACCCCGCCGCAGCCGGGGACATGGAAGGTCAAATGTGACCCACCACCAGAGCCTCCTCGATGTACTCCTCCATGGCTTTAGTTTCAGGAAGAGAAAGGGGGTAAACCTGCCCCCTAGGAGGAGATGCATTTGGCAGCAAGTCAATTGCGCAGTCCCATGCTTGGTGCGACGGCAGGCAGGCGGCCCTCTCCTCACTGAACACCTCCCGGAAGTCCTCATAGACGTGAGGAATGCGGCCAGAGGCCAAGGAGGCTGAATCCTCCACCAAGGAGGTCCTGCAAGGCCTAGACACTGGCTCGAGGAGACACTCCTTGAGGCATGCATCTGACCAACGAACCAGATTTGGGGGTCATGGCGCCGCGACCACGGGAAGCCCAGGATCACGGGGTTCACAGGAGAGGAGGTGACATAAAACGCTAGACACTCACAATGAAACAAGCCCACCTGGACTGATGAAGGCCTCTCAAGGCACCGATGAATCATGTGTCCCAAGGCCCCGCAATAATAACATAGCCTCATCTGACCACGTCGCCGGTGTTCCTGTTCCACCAACCTAGATCTCCCAAGCTGAATAGGTTCCGGGACCTCCTCCCTAGGTCGAGGGACATCAGCACGTACATGCGGACGAGCCGAGACAGGTGGGTGTGCCCCCGCCTGATCCTGGCGCAGAAGGTTGTCCAGGCGGATGGCCGTGGCCACGAACTGCGTCAGCGATGTGGCTTCCTCGCAACACGCCAGCTCAGTCTGGAGAGCGGGGTTCAGTCCCCCGTGGAACACCGCCCAAAGTGCCGCCTCGTTCCACCCAGACTGAGCCGCCAGGGTGCAGAATTTGATGGCGTAGTCTGCCACCGAGTCGGACCCCTGGCGTAGCTCCATCAGCTGGAGGGAGATGTTCCCCCTGCGGGATATTGGAATACCTCCCGAATCATTCCCGCGAAGTAAGAGAAGGATGAACGAATCAGAGGGTCCGCGTCCCACACTGCAGAGGCCCATTCCAAGGCCTTACCTGTCAGTAGTGATAGCAGGAATGCACACCGAGTCCCATCCTCGCGATACATCTCCGGTTGGTGTGAGAAAAACACCTCACATTGCCTCAAAAAACCACGACAGCAATCGGCAGCACCATCATATTTATCCGGCAGAGCTAGATGGGGTGACTCACCGCGCGCTGCTGGCGGATCACATGAGGGTGCGGCGGCGCTCGCACTGCAGAGTTGGCTCTGAAGCGCCTCCACCTGATCTTGAAAGGAGCGGATTAGCGCTCCTTGCCGCACAATAATCTCACGCAGCTCCGCTGGATCTGTAGGCGGCGAAGTATCCTGTAACGGCGATCCGCCGGAGGCGGTAGTAGCCGGATCCATGCGCAGGGCTGGAGAGAGGGAAGGAGAGTGAATCGCAGTCGGGGGCAGGCAGAAAGTCCGTAACTGGGGAAGCAAACACAATTTGCAGAATAGTCCGATAGGGCAGAGACAACAGAGAAGTCAGAGAACAGTCCAGAGTTCGTAAACCGGAAACGGGAATGAAAACGGGAAATAGTCCAGGTCATACACAAAAAGACAATACAATAATAGCACGAGGCAAACGCTTGGTAGGTCCACATAAGAACGATACTTTGCATGGAGCCGGATGTGCGCTCCATATTTATGCCAGTGCTGCAACACGGAAGCGCCTCAAAAGTCAGGCGAGGGCTCACTCCCGTGGCCGGGTCTCGGGCTGGGCATGACAGAAGTCTTATTATGATTTTAGCAACATAATTAGGAGACAAGAAGCAAAAAGAAATATACACATAATGGAATTAATATTTAAGTTGGGAGGATGCTCCTGGAGGCCACAATATCAACTGTTGCTGGTTATAGAAAAATATTAAATTTCACAGAAATTCACAAGTGTAAATATGCATGTTGGTATGGAATAGATCAATAGATGTTCCTACCACTAAGAAAAAGGCATTTAAAAAATTTTATCTGAACTAAACAACTTTTAAAATATAAGAACAAACAAGCAAAATAAATAAATAAATATATATATTTTTTTAAATACAAATAAATAAACAAATGAATGTTTAGGCTAATTACACTTGAAATATGAACTTGAAAGTACAACTGAAAGTTAAATATAAAATATTAATAGATGAATTAGTAAATACTTTAGTACTTTTAATTCTTTTAAAACTTCTAAGCCATTTTAAATATATTTCCTAATATTTAAATTTTGCTCTTAAGTGATGCTTATATGAAGCGTGATTAAATGCATCACTAAAGTAACTGTTGTTAACACAAATGTATTTTAAAGCAAATATGTAATAAGTGTAGTTTGGGGGCATTGGTGGCTCAGTGGTAGATTTCTCGCCTATCATGCGGAAGGCCCGGGCTCGATTCCCAGCCACTGGATGCAGTGCCGGTCCCAAGCCCGGAAAAATGGGAGGGTTGCGTCAGGAAGGGCATCCGGCATAAGACATTTGCCAAGTTGTTGTGCGGACCAGTTGGTCCGCTGTGGCGACCCCGAACAGGGAGCAGCCAAAAACAACTTCTATGTAATAAGTGTATTTTATGAAAGGGACAGCATTTTAACTAAAAGGTACATTTCATGGTTTATGTGTTTTAAAAAATATATTACAGTTTTGATCAAATACTGAAATTTATTTAGTGAATCGCAATTAAGTATATCTATTTTTTAGTATATTTACAACTGAGTTAAGAGTTTCAGTATATTTTCAATGCAAATACGTTTCAGTGCATTTATTTTTTAATGGGTATTATCATAATTCATATACAGAGCTAACACAGCAGTTTGTTAAATGAAATTCAGCCTGTAAGTTCCATTTGATTACTTAATTTATTCAACACTGGCAATAATTATTTTGTTAAACAACAATTTATTTTCAAATCTGTTTATTATTAATCTTAGGTTATGTGGACTATCTGACCTACAAGCTCCTGAGCTGTTACTATAGAAACAATAACGTTAAAATAAACAGATTGAGAACGGGAGGCAGGCTGGTGAAGAAAAAATGTCTATCACAGCTATAATGTAAAGAACTACCTTAAATATAACGTTAAATATAACTATAAACTGTTGACGTAGGTGATGTGTCTTTCATTAATAAACATTAATAAATCATTGACATATTGCTGTGGGATAAGCACATAACACACTTTTTTTTTTTTTTTTTTACATAAATTAAGGCACAAACGTGTGTACATGCCATGTTATTATTGTGTTGTTTTAGGTACATTAAACCAATATGATTTTACTAATAAAGAATAGCATCAAATGACAATAAAGTGTAATATGTTCCAATGATGATGTTACTGATTTAGTCTTTAACCCCATCTATAACCTTATAATATTATGATAATAATTGAATCTTTCGAATATTTGTTTCAGATAGTCAGATTTTTTTTACCACCATGGTTTGATTTTCAATATTAATATCATTCCATGTAATAATAAGGTGAATATCAAAAACAATTTCTTTTCTTGTCTTTTTTTTTTTAATAAACCATCTTTATTTTATTTAGAAATATTAAGAATTTTTAATCAGACACATTAGCTAATAACAGATGTTTTCTACTGAAACAGAGCTTAACGCTGCTTTCACATGCCACTGAATTTATTGGAAATATGGGTTTCCAACTTGGAAGTTTTACAAGAATGACCCCCCAAATCATAATTCTGACTAGGAAACTCAAAGATAATTTTGATACCTGAGTTTCCAAGATGGGAGGAGTCGTAAACTTTCAGAATAGTAGAGGAGAATCTAGTTTTTGTACTGAATGACAGATTTTGTTCATTTTTCCAAAAGCATCTAAATGTAAGGCAATTGCTGCTTTGGGTATATTCATTTCTGCAACCTATATCAGCAACCGTTCAATGGATGTTTACAAAATAGCTTACACTGTGAAAATAGCTTGTATTTGACCATAATTCCATTATAGTCAGCAGGCTAGCTAATTAAGTAATATGTGTTATGGTGTCAAAATTAAAAGAAGAAAAAAAAGAAATATGTATGAATGAATCTGACATTATCCATGTTTCATGTTCTTTCCGATGACAAAAGCATGTGAACTGCAACACAGATAACATAATATAGCATTACACATTACATAACATTAACTAAGACACTTACACTTACGTATTGATGTACTGAACCCACTTTTACTTCAATATTATTTGCACGGTGAATGTTTATTCAGATAATAGCAATCAACAAAGGTAAGTGTGCACACAATGCCATGGGCGGACAGTGCTCTTGCCATTATTTCATAGGAGTTAGAGACATTATCAGGCTCTGTAGTTAAGTAAGGTACTTACTGCCTTTAGGTAAGAGGGGTTGATGAGGATAATAGCATGGGACACTGGAAGGGGGAAAGCAGGGCTTGAAAAAATGATAGATGCCTCTATAAATAACATAATCAAAAGGGCACAGTGTTCATGATTGGTTTGATGGAGAACAAATTCACCACATGTATAGCTGGGAGGGAAATGAACTCAATTATGGCAATTCCATATTGGATTTTGGATTAATGTTTACATTTGTATTCATTACACAAGTCACACAGGTGTATGTAAGTCTTGAACATGTGCAGATTGTCACATGGGGATAGACACCATTTGAAGGTTAAAGAGTGAAAATGGAAAGTAATTAATGACACGGATTGTAGGAGGGGGTGGAGGCAAGTACGGATTGTTTATTGTGTAAAGTATTACATAACTGAAAACTGAACAATAAACGCCTGATCTCATCCGATTTTAAGCAGGGTAGGAAACCTGGGTAGGAGACCACCTGGGAATGCTGCAAGTTTTAGGGGCAGTGGTGGTTAATGCACTGCATTACTGTTTAGAGGTGCTGCCACATGGGTGCTCAACTTCCTAACAAGCTGGGATATGCAAAGAAAAGACTCTGCTTTAATGTATATGAGACAAATAAAGCCTTCTTTATCTATTCTTACTCTTCTAACTGTGACTACAAGGCACAAACATTCAGACTACAAGTGAGACAGCGGACGCACAACACAAGGACACAGTGCAGGAAACAGGTGTGAGTGATTAGTGAGATGTGACATACTAGGGATGATGGGTAGTGTAGTTCTGTGCCCATTGGAGCTACCGTGACAATTAATGTCATGCAGACATATACACAAAAAAGGAGGGGAATAAAACATTACAAAAGTTTACCTGCACTGCAAATCATCTCCAGTCTGAAAATCCAATCACTTCTATGTATGTGATAAGTCATGTTGTGTTTCTTTTGATTTTAGTATATCCATTTAGATGGATAACATCAATGTAAACAGTACAGGGCTGACAGTCTCCTTGACTGCCTTGTTAGCAAGCTTCCTACTTTAGCTCAGCCTTGTGTGGCCTGTCAAAGTTCTTCAAGCACCTTTCTCAGCAGTTGATGCTGATATCTACACACGGAATGTCATTGTAACATCTGAAGTTTATGTAAGCCTGTTGTTGTCAGAAATGGACACAGTACCATCAGACCTGATAAATAAAGATCCTTCCTTTCTGGAAAGATTATCTAATCACATATTCCACACACAGAAACTCACAAAGTGTAAAAATGAGTTGCTCAAACCTATTTTAAGCCATTCATATCCTTCTTCCATTGTGTTCAGATGAATTATCTGTAATCAATGTCCTCTGAAGTGGCTTCTGTGCTTGGCTTTAATGGAAGTCCTCTGATGGTGTAACTGAAACAGTTAGCCTTTCTATATTACTGTAAAAAATGATTACACTCCCACAATTTGCTTTATATGAAATTGCATTAAAAACTCTTAAAATCAACTTTAACTTTTTTTTTTTTTTTTGGAGAAAGCATTATTCATAAAACAACAGATGCTGCTAAACTGTATTTTTTAACTCTCTGTGACCCCTGTTCCAGAAGTGCTAAATTCACTGGTTGGGGTTTATTTATTAAAAAAAAAAAAAAAAAATAGACTAAAGAAAAATAGCTTCCATTGTCCTGAAGTTCTTTCTTTAGTAAGCAATTTTTTAAATGCATGGCACACTAGAGTTTTCTTCTGCTGTATTCTACTTTCAACATCAACTCTTCCCTTCTTCTCAGCATGGTCTTGTGCTTGCAAATTTGTAACAAGTTGCACAACTTAATACATATGAAAGGTCATGGAGGTTAATGTTAGTGTCAACAGCAGGATTAGGATTATCTTAATTGTCTGACATCAAACAAAATCTAATCACACCCACTCTCAGTAACGCTTGTAATGAATTAATAAGGGAAGTGGTAGCTCAGTGATTAAGGTGTTGGACTATTGATTGGAAGGTTGTGAGTTCAAATTCTAGGACCACCAAGCTGCCACTTTTGGGGCCTTGAGCCAAGGCCCTTAACTCTCAATTGCTTAGTTGTATAAATTAGATAAATGTAAGTTGCTCTGGATAAGGGTGTCTACCAAATACCATAAATGTAATAATACATTTTACACATCACATCACAAAATCTGTATGATTTTTAGCATTGACTGCTGCTCAGGGTGGCCCCACATGGGCAGCCTAGAGATGCATGGGATTGCTGTGGAGAGTACCACATAGAAACCATGGAGATAGATTTGGACTTCAATTACCACAGTTTTGCACTCAAGTCCATCAGTGAGCAGTTGATTACATTAACAAAATAGACTTCATGTTAAAACTGGAATGAATCCTACTGTTGCACTTATCAACCATATAGATTACAAATTAGAGCGCACTCTCCTGTGTCACCCAGATGAGGATGGGTTCCCTTTTGGGTCTGGTTTCTTCCTCATATCATCTCAGGGAGTTTTTCTTGCCACAGTCAACTCTGGATTGCTCATTAGGGATAAACATAAATTCAAAATGTATTATTTATATCATGGATTTCTTTATTTCAATAAAACTGCTTGGCAACACTGTCCATTGGTACAATTTCTATACAAATCAAATCAAATTGAATTAAATTTTATAGCCAATGATACATTTTCTCTATAATCTCAAACCTCAGAACAAGCAGAACAGTAAACACACACAAGTAATAATTGTAGCACTGGATGGGACACCAGGATTGGGATGCCAACCCATCGCAGGGCACACACACACACACACACACACACACACACACACACACACACTATAGACAATTTAGAGGTGCCAATCAGCCTACATCACATGTCTTTGGATTGCAGAAGGAAACTGGATTAACCAGTGGAAAACCCTGAAGCACATGGTGAACATAAAAACTCTGGTGGGGAAATGCCATTACAATCCTGTTTAAAGTAAAAAATTAGTACTTGATTTACTCTTGGTGTGTGCAGCCAACTTGGAATTATGTCATACACTAAACTCTGTGTTGATATTCGGTTTAGGAATTTCATGGGATATTTTTTGTCTTTTCCTAGTCAAAGTTGAAACCCATGTTACCCATAAATTAATTTGTACATCTTGTATGTAGGCACAGACACAGGTTCACAGGTCTGAAGCCAACCAATCACAGGGCACAATCACAGACGCACATGTCTCCGGCTTTGGGGGAGGAAAACAGAGTACCTGGAGGAAACCCCTGAAGCACAGAGAGAACATGTACACTCCACAAAGCAGGAGATCGTCTCCCACAACCCCACATGCGTGAGGAAAACATGCTAGCAACTAAACCACTATACCCCCTATGCAGCTATCTATCTTTATCAATTTCTATCTATCGCACTCTCTCTATACATTGTCATGTTTTGACGGTAATTCTCAGCCTGGAAACTATTAGTTTTTGCTCTTCAGCCCTATAAAGATCATCTGTCATATAAAAAGCCCAACCTTGATCTTAACCTGCAAGGACGCACTTGACATGTTTAATAGGCAAACAGTGGGGTGTCACCAGTGTAATCCCATATCCAATTGCTCCAGGGGAAATCAATGGACAGTCTTAGGGCAGGCCAAGAACATTTGACAAGAGGCATTTACCATGTCTGAGTCATCTAGGACTGTTTGTTTGTATGTTTATTGTTTCCTATGTTCTGTAAAGCTGCTTTGAGACAATGCTCTTTGTTAAAAGAGCTATACAAATAAAATTGAATTGAATTGAATTGAATCCTAATATTGTTACATAAATGACACAAGAAGATCTAACTAGGCCTAGAAGAAACTAGATCAGATTGACTTCATGAACTAGAAGAAACCAGATCAGATTGCTTTCACTACATGCAGGATTTTTCCCATGGGATTTGTAAATCAACTGTAAGTGTTTATGTGTAGCTTGGTCTATAAGAATGGTTAATATGCATTGTCTATAGCATCATAACTCAGAAATGATTGTAGGTAGATCTTGATTTTTATTTAAACACTAGCTTCAGCATTTAAAAGCATGTTTTGCAAATGTTTCTGATTCAAATCAGCTACATACACGTGAAAACTAAAAAGGTTTATTTCACCTGTCCATTAATTATTTCACCATTAAAATAGTAAGAAATATACACCTATATATAAATTTTTCTTTTTTAATGTGTTTTACATGTATTTCTACTGCTGTTGATTCCTTATTTATGTGTTTAGAATCAGAATTTAGGAACTTGTCTGGACTATTCAGTCTGGACTGCGCTTTGACATGTTATTGATTTTCACTCTGATTCTTAGACAAATCATGCTAAAACCTTTGAGCATATGTGGTATGCTAACAGGTCCTCTGCTCTATTTATTCGCTATACATTTATCCTGTAATCTAGGTCAGTTTTATTTTCTCAGTGAAAGAAAAAGGATAGGACATGGTTAATTTCTATTCCATCTCTAGGATAAGTCAATTTGTCCTTTTGATCAGAAAAGCTAGGGTCTGTCATACATGTGTTTATAACAATTTC
The DNA here is from genome assembly GCA_033459395.1 of Hemibagrus guttatus. Lineage (NCBI taxonomy): Eukaryota > Metazoa > Chordata > Actinopteri > Siluriformes > Bagridae > Hemibagrus > Hemibagrus guttatus. The sequence continues at coordinate 23,076,583 of JAUCMX010000001.1, forward strand.
TCAGCAAATGCACTTTCTTTGCACAATGCAGGTTTTATTCAATATCTGATCCTCGGCCTGAATCCATTTTGATTTTAGCGTACAAAAGGTTATAGCACGTCTTTGGGGAATGTTTTAGTTTAGGGCTAAGATAGAGAAAGTAATCAGTGATATAGTAACACACCTATTCCTTCATATGTGTACTGAATAGCTGTTACAAGCACACCTTTTATACATCACCATTTTGCTTTAAGAGCTGCCCATTAATGTTGCTGTACATTTTCCAGATATTTTTCTGGTGTGTTGTTGTCATATATACTGTAGAGACACAGTAGACATTTCTAGACTATACTAGACTGTGGACTACTTTTACAGAGTCACCTGAATGCTTTATAACCAGTTATTTGTCTTGTTTGAATCTTTGAATTAAGTTTGTTTTGTTTAATGTTTCCCTAAATGGGTTGATCAGCTGTGATAGATATTCTCTTCATGTGTCCGTTTCTTAGTCTTTCAGTTTGTTGAGTTCTCAACTGAGTTTACTTCTATACAGTTGAACTCTTTTAGAACTGGTATAGAAGCTTTAGTAAGATTATTATTGTTTTGAATCTTTTGAATTATTTGGTAATATTTGGGTATAATAATGAAATCCCACGTTTATAACTGAACCACACCTTGTGTATGCTTTACTGTACTGTCCATCACAGTGTGCTATGGCAGTAAGGGGGCGATTGACACCAAAAAGGATCAACAACCCTGATCAAAAAAGATCCATATTGAGTGTACATCTGGATTTGCCAGAACAAATGAGTGCAAGGCGGATGCTACGGAGAACTTTTCCCCCCAGACTGCTTTCATTCCTTCAGGCAGAGATTCTGTTTTGAACATGTTTTCTGAACAGTCTTAAAGAATATTTCTAGTTTGATTTAATTTACACAATAAGTGGCTAAGATCACACACCTGTGCCTAATTATAGTAATGATTTGTTCTCTGTTGCAGTGACCAGTGATGGAGATAAAATTAAGACAGAGACAGAGAGAGTGGAGCACACAGAGTGGTGTGTATGTGTGTATGTGTGAGGAAAAAACGCCTCCAATTTCTTCTGTCCCAAACCCTCCTAAAAAAATACAGTTTAAAGAATATTTTACTTTTTATTATCTGTTTGTTTGCCATCTATATAATCGTCTTTGTTTGTTTGTCTTCAGCTTTCTGGCACAAGAATTTCCTTCTTGGTGAAAAATGGCTTATTTCTTATTGCCTTATATAATCTTATTGCCACAGTTTTCTAACTACTACTTCTAGCTTGACACTATGCCGTGTCACAAAGCACAAGTCATCTCCAGCTGGTTCCACTAACACCAGTGAGTTCACTGTACTTCAATAGACACCTCGATCAGCAGACCTGAATCGACTAAAACCCCATTGGGATGTGGTAGAATATGAGATTCACCACATTCATGTACAGCTGACAAAACTGCAAATTTTCAAAAATAGCAAATATTCAATGCAATCATGTCAACATGAAACAGACACATTGTGGAATCCATACCATGTAGAACTGAGGCAGTTTTGAGAACTGTGACTGCAAATGTATTGTCACGCCACTGATGTCTAGGCAATTGGACTTTTGGCAATTTCTGTTAAAACTGTAATGAATTCGGAAATTATGCTGATGCTCATATTTATAAGTTGCTCTAAAGCTTCTTGTTACACAATTGCACTTGAGTTTATACAGTTATAGGAAGGAAATCGTTTATAATCACACTCTTTGGGTCCACCAAGTTTAGGATGAGTTCCCTTTTGCACCTGGTTCTTCTCAAGTTTTCTTGAAATGATCTGAAATTTGTCATTTTTTTCTGAATTTTTATATTTCTGTAAAGCTGCTTTGTGACTATGTCTATTGTTAAAAAATGCTATACAAATAAAAGTGAATTGAAATGAATTTTCTGATTATTTTTTGATGATATTGAGAATTTTTTATAGGTTTTCTGAAAATGATTAGTGCAGCTCATTGCACTTATGTCATAGAAGGCCAACAGCCTATTGACACCCTCATGTTTATATATTTACTCTCCTCTCATTTGACTATTAATCTGACAGGTCTATACATGAAGCGATATTACATTAATATTTTTTGTTCTTAGATTAATCCACATTGTGGCTGCATATATGCTTTAAATCTACCTGTTGAATGCTTTACATCTACCTAGCAAGAGAGAGAGGGAGAGAGAGAGAGAGAGAGAGAGAGAGAGAGAGAGAGAGAGAGAGAGAGAGAGAGAGAGAGAGAGAGAGAGATGGCGGGTTTGAAAATACGATGTATGAAAATAAGAAAGCTCTCTGGATTTTTATTAGACGTATTTACATTTTTGCCATTTGGCGGATGTCCTTATCCAGAGCAACATACAGAAGTGCTTTTGAAGTGTCTATATACATCAGTACTGATTCACTAGGTCACAGAATAAGGATACCACGAGTCCAGAACTCTGTTCAGAGGTAATATTTATTTATTTGTTTGGTTGGTTGTTTGGTTAGTTGGTTGTATTTATTAAACAAAAATAGAAGTGCTAATTTAAAAAAGTGCTTGATATACTTATTTCAGGAATACTTATTTCAGTAAGGGGTTGTTTAAAGACTACTAGTGACTCAACTATTTGGACATCAAGAGGAAGTTCATTCCACCACCTCAGTGCCAGAACTTGATTGGACCCTGATAGATGGTAAGAGCGGTCTAGGGGAGATCAGCAAGTTGTCCAGGGAGATCACAAGATCCTGGACAACTGTTTATGAAACACAATAGTCCAGTGCTGAATGAACAAGTTGATTATTTTGCTGTAACAACATGCCTCAAAGTGTTTGATTCCTTTTTTAAAAAGGTATTTACAGCTAGATAAATACGTTTAGATAGTTACATATAATGTGTGAAATATCCAAGAAAGACATGGTTTTTGTTATTGCTGTTATTACTCACATTATAGCAGTAACTCAACTTGGAAGTACATGCATTTTCCAAGTCATTTGTTATCATAATTCCCCCATGGCAGAAAACTTACACCATTACAAAGCTCTGACACTTCTGTCAAAAATGTTATAGCAATATCAATTGCTATGCCTTTTTGTTCAAATTTGTTAAATAATGGCACATTTGTATGTGTTTATTGGACTTTATAAAGCACTTGCCATAGTATTTGCTGTGAATTTGCTGTGAATTTGTTGTTACTTTATAAACAATGATGTATTAGAAAGAGAAATTAATATAAATATCTCAATTACCTGGCAGATAGCACTATTGTCAGAGCTGTACTGCTCTAGAAAATTCATTCATTCATTGTCTACCGCTTATCCGATCTATACTCGGGTCACGGGGAGCCTGTGCCTATCTCAGGCATCATTGGGCATCAAGGCAGGATACACCCTGGACGGAGTGCCAACCCATCGCAGGGTACACACACTCATTCATTCACTCACTCACACAATACGGACAATTTAGAGATGCCAATCAACCTACAATGCATGTCTTTGGACCAGGGGAGGAAACCCCCGAGGCACGGGGAGAACATACAAACTCCACACACACACACACACACACACACACACACACACACACACACACACACACACACACACACACACACACGGCGGACGCAGGAATTGAACCCCCAACCCTGGAGGTGTGAGGCAAACGTGCTAACCACTAAGCCAGCGTGCCCCCCCGCTCTAGAAAATTAATCAACATCTTTTTGATTTCATACTGAAATCGTTGTTTTTGTATTGTTGTTTTTGTTGTTGTCAGCTGAGGTTTTTTTGTTTGTTTAATGAAGCCGGTGAGAAGTACACAATTGTTATTTTGGCCCTCTTAAATACAACTCAATTTTATTTGTATAGCACTTTTAAAAAACAGCTTTACAGAAACATATACATTTAAGAAATACGTTTTCATTGTATAATTTATCTCTAATGAGCAAGCCGAAACTGATGGTAGCAAGGAAAAACTCTCTGAGCTAATATGAGGAAGAAACCTTGAAAGAAACCTTACTCAAAAGGGAAGCCATTTTCATCTGGGTGACACAGTATAGTGTGATAAAATATTTCCCTTGTATAACTGTGTACTTTAAGGTCAAAATGTGCATAACCAGGGAATTTATTCAACATGAAGTCTATCTTGTTGAAGTTGTCAACTGTTCACTGATGGAGACTTGAGTGTAAAATTGTTTGTGACAATTGCAGTCCTAAAGCTATCATAGCAAAACAGATTCCATCAATTACAGTCCAAAGCCATCTTCATGGTTTCTTAGAGGTATCATCCACAGTAATCTCATGAATCTTTAGGCTGTCCATCCTCTTTAGGGGCAATTCTCAGCAGCAGTGAATGGTTTTCAAACTGAAATAACTAAAACATAGAATTAGGGGTTATTACGGTGGGCAAGCTCCCCGTTGGACCACTAGGGGGCTTTCAGAAGGGGTTGTGTGTTTTGTTTATGTATGCCATGTGTTTGTTTTAGCCCTGCCTTATCCTAATGTGTTCCCGCCTTGGCTCACCTGTTCCTAATGTGCCCATTCATTATGTTCCTTATTTATAGTGGTGTCTGTGCTTTTGTTCCTCGCTAGTCCTCGTCCTTAATGTAGATGTTAATGGTGTCTTTATGTCTTCCTCCTTGTGCCCTAGGTATTCGTGTGTTGTTTTCAATAAACCCCTGTCTGCCGTCTATCCCCGCATTTGGGTCTGCTCCATCTTACTCCGCCTTCCAGCCCCGTGACAGGGGTAGGGTGTACTTCCTTTTTCCCATGACTGTAGGTTTCAGTAGGACAACTAGCCAAACATGGGGCAAAAACAAACCTGCTTGGAGAAAAGAAGGTCTGTGTTTTGGAATAGCCAAGTCAAAGCTCAGAGAATTTGTGGCATGGAAAAAATTTTAAATTGCAGTTTAGTTATGTTCTCCATCTCATGTGGGAGAATTTACATTTTGTAAAGAGGACTGAAGAATGAAAAATAATTTATTCAAGAACTAAAACAACTAATCTGTGACAAAAACTGAGCAAAAGAAACATAGGAACAGGGCTGTGATATAAAACATGAAACACAACAGCGAAAATAAGATACAGAGAAAATCAGACCAAAAATACAATCCAAATCGAGATCCAAACAGTCAAAGAAGCATATACAAAATAGCAAGGAGTGTATACTTCATGAAGAACAAAAGAAAACACAAAGTATATAAAGGGTGAGTGAGTCACAGACTAAATGAACCACAGGTGTTTGTGTGATTAAAAGTCCAGAGATTAAAAGTGGAGGAGTGCTGGTGGCTGAAAGTGGAGGAGTGCTGGTGGCTGCTGAAAGTTTGAGTCCGTAGAGGCCATGTTGGTCTGGTTTGCAAGTTAATGGAAGCTGCGGAGCTACAACCTGTGACAAAAACACCGAAATTAAAATGATCATAGAAGCACAGCTTTCATAGAGGTGCAGCTGGACAATTCACCCATTCACAGGAGGTTTAATTATTCATTTACTTTCAAATCATTGTGAGGACACATTAATGCTTTATTTATTGTTATTTCTATATGGAGTTACTTCAAAAGGAGCAACAAAATTCCATCCCAAACCGTATTCCATTTTTTTTTTTTTACTTTCTGCATACACTGTATATAGAGTGCAAAGGAACTCATTTTCTTCAAAATAGCCAGATTACCCGAGTTAAATTTAATAAAAGGGCTTAAAACTCTGAAAGACTGCACTAATCTTTCCAGCCATATCATTCATTGTCTACTGATTATCCGATCTATTCTCGGGTCACGGGGAGCCTGTGCGTCATTGGGCATCAAGGCAGGATACACCCTGGATGGAGTGCCAACCCATCGCAGGGCACACACACACTCTCATTCACTCACGCAATCACACATTATGGACAATTTAGAGATACCAATCAACCTACAATGCATGTCTTTGGACCGAGGGAGGAAACCGGAGTACCCGGAGGAAACCCCCGAGGCACGGGGAGAACATGTACACTCCACACACACATGGCGGAGGCGGGAATCAAATCAAATCAAGCCCTGGAGGTGTGAGACAAACTCCAGCCATATCAGGAATTAGAAATTCTTTGTGTTTTTATAAAGCCATTGATTGATTTCAGTCTTAAATTTAGTGATTAAAATGTAGAAGACTCTTTAACAATGCATCAGCCATATTGTTATTTCTGGAGCTTTTTCAAATCACACTCGCACAAATTAATTTATTTTAAAATTTTGCAGCACACAAAATGTTAGAATAAAATAGCACAGCTTTGAAATAGGCTGGTCAAAGTGTTTTCACATAAATGTAAAAATGGCCTCATTTTGTTTGGGGTACAACTTGAACTATACAGCACGGTCTCTCAATATGTCTCTCAAATCATCTTAGGGACAAACAAATGGGGTGGGTGCACTCGACACTTACAAAAAGAGGATGCTGTTAATGCATGCTAATGAAAAGAATCTGACATGGTTGTATCAGGGTGAGGTGAATCAAAGCACTCTCAGGTTCTCACTAATGGGACTGAGTGTGAGTACACGTGCATGTGCATGAACGTGCATGAAGCTCATGTGAGTTTGCCCACCATGGAGAACTGCCTTATGATTCTTGTGCCTTATGACAAGATTTTAGGGCTATTAATTATTTCTATATAATAGAAAAATGTCAGAGTTAAATACATTATTATTTTGATAAGATTACTGTTAAAGATGATCTCACATGCAACCTCTTTTGCATCCTTCAGTCACTCAAATGTTACTAATTGGCAGTAGTGGATGCTGAACAACATACATTTTATTAATGCTGTGGTTCTGATGTGCTGCATGCATCTTTTCACACATGCTCATCCTGCACACATGGTCTTTAAGTGGAGTGATTGCATTTTTTAAGAGATGAAATCTCCGTGGAAAACATGAAAGTGTGTGGCCTCGTGTTCGATGAAAAACACGTGCACAAAGTCCAACAAGAACACTAGCTGATAGGAGTCATACAGAGTTCGATATCTCTCTTTCAAAGCAGCCTCCGTCCCCTCTGTTCACTCAAATAAGCCCCAGCAGGTCTGTTTTCTTGGAACAGTGATTAAACCCGTTGGAAATTGATTTAGTAATCAACAGAGTCACCGACAGTCAGTGTGAAATCTGTCCACACATGTTGTCATTAGAGCTTTTCTGATCATTCGGGCTGGAGTGGGATATAATGTGCCATTTCTGCCTGAGATGAAATGTCTCTTTTTATAATGGTTCAGTTGTTTGAATGGATTGTGGTGCAAGACATTTACAGGTCTGTTATGGAGCATTAGTGTGATTGCACCCTGGGAGATCTGTAACAGGGTTTTTGCAGTGTTAAATGTACTTCCCTTTTTACATCAGGAGTTTGCGAAAAAAAAAAACAATTCTCAAATGCTACATTTCAGATCTCACTAAGGACCAGAATATAGGTTCTAAAACTGTAGCATAATCCCAGGGATTTGCTAAAAATGTGAAATCATAACTTCAATATATAGTTTTAGTGTCTAAAGTGAGATATTTATACATTTGAGCACATGCATGTAAAGAAATGCTAACTAAGAATTGAGAATGAAACTGTTTGCCTAAGATAAACAGTAAATCCGTAGGTTCCACTCTGATGGTTTGCCATGATTGTGGCGGTCAGTGTGTCAGTCAGTGTGTCAGTCTAAATCAGTGTGTTCCTGGTGTTCCTACTGTGTCAGTCTATATATATATATATATACACTGATCAGCCATAAAATTATGAGCACTGACAGGCGAAGTGAAGAACGCTGATTATCTCCTGGCACCTGTTAGTGGGTGTGATATATTAGGCAACAAGTGAACATTTTGCCCTCAAAGTTGGTGTGTTAGATTGATGAAAGTTGATGTATAATTGAATTGGTACACAAGTTTATCAACCTTATAGGCATCAACAGGTCTAATCTAGCCATGGGGGTCACAGTCCAGTGACTTCTGTGCCGGTCCCAAGCCCGGATAAATAGAGAGGGTTGCGTCAGGAAGGGCATCCGGCGTAAAACATTGCCAAATTTAACCATGCGAATCGTCAGTACGAATTTCATACCGGATCGGTCGAGGCCCGGGTTAACAACGACCGCCATCGGCGCCGTTGACCTACAGGGCGCCGGTGGAAATTGGGCTACTGTTGGTCGAAGAAGTAGAAGAGGGAGGAGAGTGCGCAGACAGAGAGAGAAGAGGATAGGTAAGAGTGTAGGACTGAGAATAGGAACTCTGAATGTTGGTACTATGACAGGGAAAGGTAGAGAGCTGGCTGATGTGATGGAGAGAAGGAAGGTGGATATACTGTGTGTACAGGAGACCAGGTGGAAGGGTACCAAGGCTCGTAGTATAGGAGCAGGATTCAAGCTGTTTTAGTATGGTGTGGATAGTAAGAGAAATGGGGTAGGTGTGGTCCAGAAGGAGGAGTTTGTGAGGAATGTCCTGGAGGTGAAGAGAGTGTCAGACAGGGTGATGAGTCTGAAGTTAGAGATTGAAGGGGTGATGTTGAATGTTGTTAGTGGTTATGCCCCACAGGTAGGTTGTGAGTTGGAGGAGAAAGAGAGATTCTGGAGTGAATTAGATGAGGTGATGGAGAGTATTCCCACGGGTGAGAGAGTGGTGATAGGAGCGGATTTTAATGGACATGTTGGTGAGGGGAACACAGGTGATGAGGAGGTGATGGGCAAGTTTGGAGTTCAGGAAAGGAACCTTGAAGCACAGATGGTAGTGGACTTTGCTAAGAGGATGGACATGGGTGTGGTTAACACTTATTTTCAGAAGAGGGAGGAGCATAGAGTGACTTACAAGAGTGGAGGTAGGGGCACACAGGTAGACTACATCCTATGTAGAAGAGGCAATCTGAAAGAGATTAGTGACTGTAAAGTGGTAGTGGGAGAGAGTGTAGCCAGACAGCATAGGATGGTGGTGTGTAGGATGACTCTGATGGTCTGTAAGAAGAAGAGGTCAGAGATAGAGAAGAAAACCAAGTGGTGGAAGCTGAAAAAGGAGGAATGTTGTGAGGAATTTAGACAGAAGTTGAGGCAGGCTCTGGGTGGTCAGGTAGTGCTGCCAGATGACTGGGAAACTACAGCAGATGTGATCAGGGAGACAGGGAGAAAGGTGCTGGGTGTGTCATCTGGAAGGAGGAAAGAAGATAAGGAGACTTGGTGGTGGAATGAGGAAGTTCAGGATAGTATCCAGAGGAAGAGGTTAGCCAAGAAGAAGTGGGACATGGACAGGACTGAAGAGAATAGACAGGAATACAAGGAGTTACAGCGCAGAGTGAAGAGGGAGGTGTCTAAGGCCAAGCAGAAGGCATATGACGAGTTGTACACTAGGTTAGACACTAGAGAAGGAGAGAAGGACTTGTACAGGTTAGCTAGGCAGAGGGATCGAGATGGGAAGGATGTGCAGCAAGTTAGAGTTATTAAGGATAGAGATGGAAGGGTGCTCACAAGTGAGGAGAGTGTACAGAGGAGATGGAAGGAATACTTTGAGGAGCTGATGAATGAGGAAAATGATAGGGAAAAAAGAGTAGAAGGGGTGAACTCTGTGGAACAGAAAGTAGATAAGATTAGAAAGGATGAAGTCAGGAAGGCTTTGAAGAGGATGAAAAGTGGAAAGGCAGTTGGTCCTGATGACATCCCGGTGGAGGTCTGGAAGTGTTTGGGAGAGGCAGCAGTGGAATTTTTAGCTAGTTTGTTCAACAGGGTTTTAGAAAGTGAGAGGATGCCTGAGGAATGGAGAAGTGTGTTAGTGCCGATCTTTAAGAATAAGGGTGACGTGCAGAGTTGCAGTAACTATAGGGGGATAAAGTTGATGAGCCATACAATGAAGGTATGGGAAAGAGTAGTGGAAGCTAGGTTAAGGAAGGTAGTGGAAATTTGTGAGCAGCAGTATGGCTTCATGCCCAGAAAGAGCACAACAGATGCAATTTTTGCTCTGAGAATTTTGATGGAGAAGTATAGGGATGGTCAGAGGGAGTTGCACTGTGTGTTTGTAGACTTGGAGAAAGCGTATGACAGGGTGCCAAGAGAAGAGCTGTGGTACTGTATGAGGAAGTCAGGAGTAGCAGAGAAGTATGTCAGAGTGGTGCAGGACATGTATGAGAGGAGCAGGACAGTGGTGAGGTGTGCTGTAGGTCAGACAGAGGAGTTCAATGTGGAGGTGGGACTGCATCAGGGATCGGCTCTGAGCCCCTTCCTGTTTGCTATAGTGATGGACCAGTTGTCAGAGGAGGCGACCCCTGAAGGGAGAAGCCGAAAGAAGAAGAAGATAGGCATCAACAGGTCTATGCATTACACAGTCTAACATGAATTACTCATCAGCCAAAGAGTTGGTAAAGATACCAAATTAAAAGCAAATATACTGTATATTATCATAAAGCATATACTCTTGATTGTCATTATCACATAGAAACTTCTAACTTTAATAAACATGTTTTGAGTTCTTTTCTGTTTATTTGACATTCATAACAGATATCTCTTGATTGGTATTGTGTATATATTTGAAGTAATTTATTGTGTGAGCAAATAAAATACAGATTTCATGTGCTATGACATACCACTTCACCATTTAAAGTCCTGTGTAAAGTCCAGCCTGTCGACAAAACAACTGTGTGGTCCTTCTATACTTCTACTGTAGCCATTTTGTTCCCAAAACGTAAACCAACATTCAGAAAGCATGTGTGAAAAAATAAGTGCACCCTATAAATCAGTAATAAATCAGAACTCCCTTTATCATCAATAATCTAAAGTAAACATTTATTTATCAGGAGAAAATTTGGGTGATTTTCTTTTGCAATCTTGCTTCAGTCCATTGATGTTTGAGGACATTTGTTTATATACAGCTATCTTAAGATCCTGCCACAGCAGTTCAATGACATTAAGGTCTAGACTTCACTTGGCCATTCCAACACCTTCTTTACCCATTCAAAAGTAATTTGGTGTTGTTCTACGGATCATTGTCCCTTTGTTCAAAACAATTTTTCCTAGCCACCCTTACCTGAAAGCCTGAAATACCTGTTCCGTGTTTTTTCTGTCTATGCTGTCATGAGCATAAAAGTTTAATGTGTTTACAGAGACCTGTAGGTCACATGATCCAGCTTTTGGGGCTTTCTTTATATCTTTGAGAATTAAATGGTCTGTGACCTTGAATTGAATTTTCTGGGATGCCCACTCCTGGGAAGATTGGCAGAGGCTTTCCATTTGCAAAGAACCCTTCTCTGTAGAATTTTAAATTGTTTGGAGATGGCCTTATAATCTTTCCCATGATTGATAAGCAACAACAGTTGCTTCTCTGAGGTTATGGCTATTGACCTTTATTCTTGGTATGATGTAGATGCACACTTCTAGAAGATTAACCAATCTTTTCTCGTATTTCTTTCATACCACATGGCTGCTGATTTCTTTCTTATTGACTGTAGGAATTTATTTTTTCACACTTGCTTAGTGAATGTTAGTATAAGTTTTGGGGGAAATGACTATGTATTAAAGTCTGTCAGTGTTTTGTTGTCACCTGAGGTTATTTATGCCCCATGTTTACTAAGCAAAGCACACAAATTTACAATTTTATCAGTTCCATTTAGCATTTCATTGATTTTTTTTTTTAAAACTTTGTTGTTTTCTTTACCCTCAACCTATAGAACCAGCCATTGTATTTTTTAGCCCTGTCCATCACTCTGGTGCTTGTGATGTGGTTTTATTTCTATTAGTATTTACTGTGCTCAGAATCTCTGCAACTGTAACCAGTCCACACATTTGTTAGTGATTAGGTTGTGATAATAGAACATAGAATTGAAGGATGCTGGACTTTCGTTTCCCCAAGACTGTATGTCCAGGCGAAATATACAGTGCATCATTAAAGAACTGAAAGAAGGATTAAAAGAATTGTGAAAGTTTTGTCTACACATCATTTTTATTTGCAAGACTGATGATCAATGCTGATCTGTTTAGTTTTTGTAAGGACACAAACACTGATTACATATAACCTACTTACTCCTCAGAAGTAAGGACAAATTCTTGTTTGATTTTATAGTGAACGATTGAGGACTTTGTTAATCTGTTCTGATAAATCATACATATTTCACTCAGTGGCTGTAGTTTAAGATTACAAATTGTTTTGTGTTCCTGTTGCTCTGTGGCATTTACAAAGCTTACTATATTTCTGGGGTTCTGTTGCTATGTAATTTAAAAGCAAAAAGATGACATTGTAGGAAAAACGTGAAAAACTGGTGTTTTTCCCTTACTGGTGACATGTCTGAAGATTTCCCCTGGGATCACTGTTCTCATCTGTTCAACTATAAATTAAACAGAATATATAATAAGAAATAAACACCATTTTCCCATACATTTTCTCTGCTAGTCAAAATATCATTAGGGTATTTGACATACTTTGATATTCTTGTTTTGATTTACACTACACATAAATCTCAGAGCAGCACTGTCCAGAGGAAACCTTCTGTCAATCAAATGCTATTATTCCAGCTGTTTAAGAAGAAACTTGCTCACAGGAAGCCATTACATCATTTCACAGGCTCATCTACATGCAATCACTTTCAGAAGATGTTCCTTTCAGCACTTCAGTGACCTTCATATTATAGGTATCTCCTAATTATTCTAAACACAGATAAAGCCTGAGGTCATGACCTGATTGCTGTAAAAAAAACAAAATCAGTTGAAATGAAAGGAGTATGAATACAGTTAGGCAGACTTGACAGGAATGAAAGAAAATCACACAGTAGTTTAGATTCTATATAATCTAATAATCTGCATCTGGTGAAAATGGGTACTTATTGTATGTATGTTATGACATTTGAGACATTATACAGTTTACAGGACATCCATTTATTTTTTTTTATACATTCATTTTTAGTAACTCATCTTATGATTCATGTTTAAATTATTCATTTTATACTGATTAGAGTTGTAGTAAATGGAGAACATATCCTAGGAACAATGGGAATTAGCCAAGAATAGACACTGCAGGAAATCAAATCAATCATAGGCCACCATGAGCATATATTCACACACTCACTGGTGGGACATACTGGTGCATTGTGCCGCTGCCATGCAATTGGCTGATTGGATAAATCAACAGGTTTATAGGTGTTATATATTATATATATATATATATATATATATATATATATATATAGGACAATTGCACAAGTAAGTGTACTGTACATGTGTTACTAATAATGTGGCTAGTGAATCTAAATCCTTCTTTTATGCATTGCATTAAAAATTGCATTAAAAGACTACATGTTGATTCACAGACAAGCACTTTGTTCACACTGATGTAAAGTATACAATAAAAGTATTACATTCAGAACAGTAGCACATTTAGCAAATCCAAAGTTGATGTTTTTATGTGAAAATATTACATACTGATTTTTTTTTTTTTGTGGCATTACCATGACAGACAAACTTGTGACTACAAATGCCATCCTGGTTATGAGTATGATGTTCAAGTGTATATCCACATCTGTAGTGTGGCCAATATTTAGAATTTTATAGTGAGAAATGGGGGTGGGGCAGATGGTGGTGGTTGCAACAATGACTGTAATGCACAGTTGGTACTTTGAAAAAACTGTTCATTGAATAGACAAGGGGGGGGGTGCACAGTGGCTTGATGGTTAGCACATTTGCCTCACACCTCCAGGGTTCGGGGTTCGATCCCCACCTCCACGATGTGTGTGGAGTTTGCATGTTCTCCCCGTTTTCCTCTGGGTACTCCGGTTTCCTCCCCAGGTACAAAGACATTGTAGGTTGATTGGCATCTCTAAATTGTGAGTGTGAGTGTGAGTGTGTGTGTGTGTGTGTGTGAGATTGGGCCCTGCGATAGACTGGCATCCTGTCCAGGATGTATCCTGCCTTGTGCCCGTAGTCTCCTAGGATAGGCTCCAGGTTCCCTGTGACCCAGTAGTAGGATAAGCATGTATAGAAAATGGATGGATGAATAGTCAAGGTTTTTTTTTTTTTTCATTCTTGGGAAACCAACAAACCCTTAATGGTTGTAAGAGTGAAGGCTGAAGGTGTACTATAAATGAATCTGGTGGTTAGTACAATACAATGTTTGGATTCAATCTTTTACCACCACGACACTTACGCAGCTTCATAGGTATGAGACCAAGGCTTTTATTTAAGAGACACTCTTCAAGCTCAGGTAGACAGTACTGACCACTGTGGCATCCTCAGGCACAGACCCCTTAGCTTCACTGTGACTTGTACACATCAGTGCCAACAGTTGCTTGGGTCCTGGGCCACTGAAGACAAGGTAGATGCAGGGGTTGGCACAGCTATTCAGACTTCCAAGGAGCATAAGGATGGTGAATGTTGCAGCTGCAATGAAAAAGGTATACGATCAGAACTGTAACACAGGCTAGCGGGAAAAAATAAACATTTCCCTCCCTCAAGATAGCACCATCATTGCCAAATTTCCAATTCCATTTGATTTCCGTTTTAATCGTAGCGGTGTAAAAAGCGTGAGATCCTCTGATCTAATGAACCACTAATAAAACCTTGAATAACTCTTGTATCGAAGTCAGATGAAATATGCTAACTGAAATATGGGTTTATATATAAAGGTGCCAATGCTATTGCAATCTTTTATAGAGCCCTATGCGGGGGTTTTTTTGTGCCAAAAAGTTGTGAAAGTAATCTAAAATATTCACTGATTAAAAAAAATTAATGACTTACATTCAGTCGGAGCGTCGTCGTCCCACACTGACCACAGCTGCACGGTGAAGAAAGGCGCCCAGCAAACCACGTAAACGAGGACGATCACAACGGTCATCTTGACGGTCTTTACGCGCGCCTTGGAGAGCCCGGGCACGCGGCTAGCGTTTGTGCAGCCCTCGTGGTGCGTGTTCGTGTGCAATCTCACTCTCACAGCGCGGCAGATGCAAACCTGGCACACGATCACCGTCAGGATCGGCAGCGCGAATATGACTAAAGTTGTCCAGGTCACGTACGCTTTAAGTCCCCACGGCTGCACGAATTGCGCCCAGCAGTCGAAGACTTCCGCAGCCACCTGGACGCGGGAGAAAATGAAAATCTGCGGCAGGGCGCCCACGAGGGATACTGCCCATGCCATGCACACCGGCAAGTTCCAGCGCGCTCTCTTCCTCTGCAGAGTGCCCATGGGGTTGCACACGGCTTGGTAGCGATCTAATGTCATCACCACGATCATATAAGTAGAGGCGAACATGCCGACCACCTGTAGGTACTTGACTAAGCGACATACCAAGTCTGGACCTACGAAGCGGTCCGTGATGTCCCACAGAAGCTGAGGACACACCTGGAACAACGCCACAGTGAGATCCGCCAGGCATAGGTGCAAAACGAACACACGCATGCGGGACATGGACTCGCGTCGCTTCACTAGCACGAGTAAGAGACCGAGATTTAGAGTCGTGGCGCTCAGGAAGATGACACCGAGCAGTGCTATCTCGATCCGAGCTAATCTCTCATCTCGCGGCTGCTGGTCGTCTAGTGCTTGCGGAGTCTGGTTCACGTTGCTGAAGTTTGAGCTCAAGAACGACATGTTTACACCATTAAAGAAACGATTAGCGTTCAGGGTTCACTTATTCCGAACCATTGTTAAAAATCCACATTAGACTCCAAAGAATTCATAGACCCACCTACGATCAATGTAGGAAAACCAAGAAACGTTCACTTGACCAGTTTGGAGAGCAGATTGAAGCTGTGAGCAAGTAAGAGAAGTTGATTTATATTTATATATAGTCTCCGATTGCTTGGAAACGAGGAGCTGTTCTTCAGCACCACCAGCTCCTTCAAGCCCCTTTTTCTAATGAACGTCAAGGTGAGTCAAGGAATTGTGCGACTTTACCATCTCACTCTGATACAAGAGACCACCCATGTAATGCACACGTGACGTAAACGTCTTTCTTTACATTGATTCGTCTGTCTGCTCAGTCAAAGCTCCCGATGCCCCAATGTTCTAACCAGGCTTGTTTGGTGTGATGTGCCTTTTCGCTCAAATCACGTGTACTTTCCAAAGGCTTTATATAAATGCAAATCAAGCAACCAACTCTAATCAGAACCACACTAGACAAATGAAGTAAAGACAAAGTAAACATATAAATAAAAACACGATAAAAGACAAATGCTATGTGCTTGTTACTTGGTCAGATGAGGAAACAAATGGGGTGGAGGGCAGAAGATTGCAGTATCTGTCAATGAAATAAATTCTGCTTTATACCAGCTGTCTGTCATTCAGCAACCAAAAAGAGATTATGATAAATTCATGATAACTAAGAAGCCTGTCATGTTCTGCAGCAAAGACTATAGAGACATACAGGGCAAAATAATCTAACATGAAGTAAATAAAGAAATGTTGATAAGTCATTAAAAACTCATTTGTGAAACTGAGAAAATGCACTTTTAGCTTACAAAGAACCAACTTGTTCTTGACAATGTTGTCATCTTTAGTACTGATGTACTCTTATTATAGTAAGTGTACCAAATATAAGCAGTACATGTTTATTTACGAGATTAAATCTATTTAGAATCATCAAAGGACACAGAAATAAGACTTTGAACTGGTCAAGCAAATCTTGTAAATTGTATCCTGTAAAGCATGCCTCAATTAGCTGAAAAGCAGAAGTCCTAATCCCCTCAATTCCATGGAAACTGCAGAAACCTAAAGCATCCAAACAATGATGAAAATGCATGTGATGTCAGAAGGTCATAAGATTACTGAAAGCACATTATGTGATAAATGTATTTTTGGCTACTGTAGGTTATTTTACACTCATCTGCCGCCTTGCTTACAGTCGGTGCTAAAGCTCCACATTAATTACAACCATATAATTAACACCCACTCCAGCTGGCACATTGTGCACTAAAAAAAATAACTTTTGAAAGGTTAATGTGGACCATTGACAACAAAATGTCAGACCTTTTTAGTTTATAGTTTTGTTTACTTCAAAATCAGACAATAAGTGTTACATAACCTACAATCTTTTTCTTCCTCCGTAATGAATTCAAGAAAGTTGCATTAGGCAAACATTTTCTCTTTCAGAGCCAGCTGAACTTTACCTATGATGACTTGTAATTGTAAATTATGAAAGCAAAATAAACATAAAAATATAAAGTTTGTGCTGAATTGGGTCTTAAATGAATCATCAGTAACGGTCAAATAGCAAACTACTTAACTGATATTAAATAGTGAAGAAAGGTGAAGAAAAGAGAAGCATGGCAAAGATAACTGTATGAACAGAGTGAAGCAATGGGAAAAGTCTGTCCATCAAGACACCCCAGAAATTTGTTCATCCTTTAAGTGTGTGGGTTGATAGATTATCACCAAATATCCCTAACGCTCATGCAGCTAGGATAGGTAGGAGATTCCCAAAACTACACATTCTTTATGCTGCACGCAGACAGTGTTCCCTCTATATCTCTCATCTCTTTTGTTAACTGTGAACAGTATGGAGGTAGGGGCACTTCACTGAGACAACCATCTCATCACCAATGGTTTCCTTTCTCTTATATTAGGACTTGCTGATAGTACTCAAGAGTTCCTCCTTCCCCAGCCGGTAGTGGCTCTTCTTCCAGACATCACGGAGCTCCTGCAAGGTTGTACCAATTTCCTTGCCCGAGGTGATTCCCAAACGACGCAGGTCATGGCCGCTGACAGGGAATCGTGGGATGGACCAGCGGCTCAGTTCAGCTAGAAGCTTCCTCTCGCCCTGGTACTTCAGGAGCTCCAGCACTTTGCTCTGGGCGTCTGGCTCTCGAGACTACAAATGTAATAAATCCACCATTAAATCCCAACCTTTACTCAGAATAGATATCCTATCAAATCACACCTAATAAGGCTGATTTTGAAAGGTGCAAAAGGTGTCCACTTTTTATGCTAATTATATGACCTTAATCTGAAAGAGTGTTGTGTTTTATTTTAGGCAAACTGTTTAGTCTGAAAAAGTGTGACCTGAAGCACCAGTCTGGCAAAAAAAAAAAAATCTTCAAATCTGTAATTTTCACCATCATCTAGGATTGTACAAGTGTTATACTGTTGTACATCACACTCTACCTTCTCTCTGTGACAGTTTATGTCCATATCAGCCGGTTAGTTTCACTTACATCGATGATGAAATCAGTGAAGGTCTTCAGGCCATCATTCTCATCTTGTCCCTTAACAAGGTCTCGTCTGTGCTTCACCAGAAAGAGGCCGAGGGTCTTCTCCTCTCTGGAGATCTTCAGCCTCAGATCCAGCTTTTCCACGTCTTCTGGGCCACGAAGCACAGGTGAGAGCACGGTCATTGGTTTAGGAGAGCTGCCTTCAGTCCTCTGGTACACCTGCTTCATCTCCTCCATACTGACATCTGCTGGAAGACCTGGAGAACGTCATAAAGCACAAGCAGGGACTCCCATGAATATTAGGATGCAAGTTGTTGCATTAAAACAAATGTTAAGTGAACAATCTATATATAAAAAGGTACAAAAAAAGAAGCATATCTTAGGCTTGTATTTAGTCAAGTCAGTGAAAAACATAGAACACATGATATGCTTATTGAATGCTCATTTTCTCTGACAAAAAGCATTATAATAACCAACTACACATTCTTTATACATACCATTCATAAACAAGAAAAGAGAATTAGATTTTCTAGTGAAAGTCCACTGTGTGCACATCTCTGACCTATGTACTGAGCCAATTCGAGCTCATAAATAAGCTCGAGCAGGTGAGCCGCATGATTCCCCACCAGCATCTTCTTTAGTTCCACCCAGATTCTCTCCCCTGAGATTCCACCCAGGCCTCGTCCGTTGTCCCGGATTGCTTCCAGAGTGCCCGTATCATGCTGCCCTGGCTCAGCCGCTACACGCCCATAAAACCTGCAAAAATATACGCAGACTGCTTGGTAATATGTATGTACATCATCTGTGGGTGAACTGAATGAGCAGTTTAACGTTACAGCATGACTTAATCCAGTGCTTAATGAATTATGTCTCTGTCAGGTTTTTTTTTACATTTGAAAATAACAAGCATATTATTAATTCAGTCTGTATTGGCCTGTGAAAAAGATTTTAAAGAGTAAAATAGCACAACAGACACATAAGCTCTGTCACAAGTCACAGACTTTTCCACATGTAGGCAAACTCACTGTTCTTGATGAATATTCAGATTTTTTCACCAATACTTAACCTGCTTAAATGATAAAGCTTTTCTATGGAAGCATTTTCCAGGCAATTCTCAAAAGTAATTGCATCCGCAGTGGCATTTTTCTATTAGTGGACGAATAAATTGTGAAAATTCAAATGAAAATTCAAGTCGCATATTACAATTTGCATTTTCGTTTACAGGAATGTACAACGATTGCCAAATTTCAAATGAAAAACAAAATCTATGCACAAATGCACTTTTCATGTCTTATGAGTTATGACCCTGTCGTATCGAAATAGCAATAGCATGACCCTGCATGCACTTCCTCTGCATCGCGCTTGTTTTCTGACAAAATTCAAATGGATTCGCAATCTCGTTTCCATTTTGCATTTGCATTTCCGGTGCCTTGAACACAAACCTGTTAGTCAGTGCTAGGACTAGGAGTATACTCTGGAGTGTGTTTGTATTTCGAAGTGAGGCATTTTAGATGAACTTGTGGTCAAAAAGGAAAATTTTACTACTACTGTAATACACATCATAAAAAACGACAACATTTTAGCCGCAGTGTGCAGAATACATGCAAACACACAGCATACAATCTGGTACTAATGCAGCCGAGTTGCAGGCTGATGATATTCTGTTCACATTTTTAATTTTAGCATGAATAGTGTGACCCAAATGGATTATTATGTCAAACAGAAACACTAACACACCTGAAATATCTCAGAATCCGCAAGTAGTCCTCCTGAATCCTAAGTGCACTGTTCCCAACAAAGCGAACTTTTCTGTTCTGGAGATCCTCATAACCTTGAAAATAATCATACAAGGTCCCATCCAGCCCTTAAAAGACAAGATACAATACAAGTAAGATGGTAATGTCGAAATTCAGCAACCTATCATTCAATATGGCATGAAATCATGAAGTACCGAGGAACATGGAGTTAATTGTGAGGTCTCTGCGCTCAGCATCTTTCTGCCAGTCGGTTGTGAATTCCACTTCCGCGTGTCTCCCATCTGTCTGCACGTCCACACGCAGAGTGGTCACTTCAAAGTTCTGGTTGTGCAGCTGAATGTGGATCGAACCAACATTAGAATTCAATTTTGTCGGATGCACAAAGAATTTAATCGTTTAAATATCCATTTTATAAACTTCAACATGTATGCATTGTATATAAAGTATATAAAAGGTAACAGAGATAGCTTTCAGCATGCACATTTAAATGGAATGTGCAAAGCCAACTTGCAGTACTAAAATCTGCATTAAAACTTACTAAAATGTGTTGCTAGAATGATCTGTATTAAGAAAAGAATAATATAATTTGGCTAAGGGTGCCAAAACATTTGCATACAACTGAAAACGTAAACTATATTCTTATGCAGAGATCTTTCATTACGCATCATGAATAAACAAAGTGAAAAGTGAAAAACGATTAAAAGGCATTTGGACAGTGCACAAATTCCCTCACCCTGGCAGTAATGGTGCCATGTTTCTCTCCTTTGTTGTTAATCATTCGGATCCCTGCAGCCTGAAACATGTGCTTCATCTCCTCAGGTGTAGCAGTAGTGGCAAAATCTACATCTTCAGGTTGTTTCCCTGACAGAAGATCCCGTACGGCTCCCCCTGCAATCCTGAGCTCAAACCGATGTTTCTGAAAAATCTCTGGACAAACACAATCATCACCATCATTCACTGACAACTGTTTACTTTATTTTAATCCAAAATTTTAATTAATTATATTAAGCTGCTTCTGGAGATGAATGAATCAATAAATAGCCTACAGTCTATGAATATGTCTACATGTAGACATATAGACACACACAAACAGCTTGAAATAATTCCAGCAGAAAGCATTCAATCTAAATGGATAGTTTGTGGTGTATTAGGTGCATTTAGCATTTAAGCAATTAAACAGATGCATCATGGGTAGTTTATATCAGTTTTACCTGCTAGAGCATTCAGTCCATCAGTGAATAACGACTGGAACTCCTTGGTTTTCAGCTGCATGGTGTAGAAATGTCGGCGATGACTCCACGTTAAGCGAATTGTTTTTACCACCTGGGGGATGAGAAATCTTTTTCCCCACATCTGGCAGTAGATAAAACAGCTGTAAATCAAATACTGTGACGTTCTGACAATACGGATTAATATCAGCTACATATGTTAATTGTTTTATATTCTCTCTCTCTCTCTCTCTCTCTCTCTCTCTCTCTCTACACACACACACACACACACACACACACACACACACCTTTAACGTTAACTTTATTTATCGCTAAAAGCCAGCATGTAGCATAGTTGTCAGCCAGTTTGTACTTAACCATTTATTAGCTTAGCTACAGTTATAATTCCTGTTGTGCCTGTCCACAAAGCACGATGTTTTTTTGTGCAAGACATGCTGAGTTGTATGTGAGGACAGCAAAAATTACCTGCAAAAATAAAGGTCAGTGTTCTATGTCGGAGTTGACTGCATGCTGTTGTTCGGCCATGACAACTGAAAGGAAGCGCAAGTGTGTGCACAACGTCATTTAGCATGTGACACACACCGACCTTTATCAGCCAATAGGATTGCTCTGAATGTTGTTGGATAAATCCTAAATGGCTACCCATTAAACAAAAGATACACTAGATGGTAAAACCCATTATTCCATACCCTATATAGTGCACTTTATAGAAACAATAGTGTAATTGAAATTGAATCTTTTTAGGGGCGTATACTTGAAGCACTTGCTCTCTGATTTCAAATTACCTTCAGAATCAGCGCAAAAGTGAGCTCTTTTTTTCAACGATTGTATATATTATCGCCTACTATCTCGTAAACGTTTTCATATCAAATATTGATAATTAGTAAGCACATAATTTGTGAATCAATCATACCTTAAGAGAAAATGTTAACCTTATATACGTTAGCATTGACACTAAATAACGAAGCATGTCTGCAAGAGTATACGCTTCTAATGAGATCTCGCGAGATTTCCCGAGACTCCTTGGTTCTACGAGATCTGCCGCGCTTAACAGCTGTCAAGAAGTTTTACAAGCAGGCGGAATGGCTAAAGTAGAGTTAGCGCCGCTTAGACCTTGGGATGATTTCTTCCCCGGATCTGAACGATTCGCCAAACCAGACATCCGCGATTTACCGAAATGGAACAACAGAGTTGTCAGCAACTTACTTTATTACCAGACTAATTACATGGCGATGGCAGTGATCGTGTTTCTGATAGTTGGGTGAGTGCCGGATGCACAAGTCTCTCTTTAGACGCACAGTACTCTCCTTCACTTCTGTTAAGAGATTCAATACTGAGCTGTGATGAATTTCTTATTATTTCGCACCGCATCTTTGTTTAGCAATTTATTTTAAAGATAAATGATGTTATTTAATCTGTGTATGTAAATACAACATCTAATAAACTGGTTCCTTTCTGCATCAAGACTTAGGAGTTAAATGATCCTCAGCTTTCAAGTATATTTAGCGACTCTTGATTTAATCATGCTTTTCTCTTCAACCTAATATGAACTTTGACTCATCAATATCCGATATTTTAACCCTGAGACGAATAAAGTGCTAAGTAAAAGAGGCCATATTGCCACATGCACATCAGCTCCAGCTCTCTGGCTCTTGACTAATGAGCTGCAGTGTTTCAACATTTAGGCCAATATAGAAACATGAGATAATTGCTGGATGTAAATATAGCCGCCCACAGTGATGGCTAAACCCTGATGACACGATGTCTATAAACTAACTGCTGAACTGTCTTTTAATGCCAGATCCACAGGGATCAGCTCCACAGTTTGTGAATGAAGTCCGGCTCCAGCCACAAGAAGGAGCAGTTTTTATGTGATGCTCTCACAACTTTTGGTTTTCAGAGTATATTTGTCATCACTCCACAAGACCTCGAAAGTGTTCTGTGGTATCTGACACGAAGACGTTAAGTCCTGTAAGTTGTGATGTGGAGCCTCTGTGGACCTTAAACTTAGGTCAGATCGAGACCTGGACAATTTGGAGGCCAAGTTAACACCTTGAACTGTTTGTCATGTTTCTTAAATCCATTCCTGAACAAAACAGGGCACATGAATCTGTTGAAAGAAGCCTGGGATTAGGAAATACTGTTACCATGAATTGCAACAATGTTTGAGTAGGTGGTTTGTCTCAAAGCAACATCCACGTGGACAGCAAAACATTTCCTAGAGCTGCCTTCACTGGCTTGCCTTCTTCTGATGGTGCCATCTCTTCCACTTCTATAGCTCCATGATCCAATTCTGATGCCCGTTTTAGGTGCTTTCACCACTGCCCAGGGGTCAGCATGGGCACTCTAACAAGTCTGTAACTACTTAACCCCATAAGCAGCAAGCTGTGATGCATTGTGTGTTCTGATACCTTTCTATCAGAGCCAGCATTAACTTTTTCAGCTATGCTATTTGTGCTGCTGTAGGATTGTTCCAGATGGGCTGACCTCTTTTCTTTACACCTTTTATTGAGCCTTATGTGTCTATAAACCTGTCACTGGTTCACAGGTTGTTATTCCGTGGATCATTTTTGGTAGGTGCTAAGCATTGCATAGCTGTGCCCCTTTTCAGCTACATAAACAAATGTTCAACATTCCACACTTTTTTTTTCTCGGGTGAATAAGGGCACTTGAAGCACACTTCTAGTAGTAGAAAATAATGAATGAATAAGTATGTGATTTGAGATGCACCTACTGTATAGTCCCTGATTTTGTGAACTAGAACGAGGGTATGTTTTTAGCATGAGAGGATTACAAATCACTTCTTTAAGTTGCAATGTATAAGGGTGTCTGCTTATTGCTGTAAATGTGAATGATGTTAAGACGTAAAAGCAGATATGAAAATGTCCTAGGAGCCGGCTTTCAGACATGTCCACAAAACTGTTAGTTTGTTCATTGCTATTTTTTCCTGTCAAATCACACACAACTGCTAAATTATTTGAGTTTATAATGACCTGATTATCCTGTACTCCTTTAATTTAAAGTTCAGTTATACTGTTAAACTGTAATATACACTATTGCCAAAAGTTATGGGACATCTGCCTTTACATGTACATGAATGTAATATGGAGTTGGCCCACCCTTTGAAGCTATAACAGCTTCAACTCTTCTGGGAAGGCTTTCCACAAGGTTTAGACGTGTGTTTATGGGAATCTTTGACCATTCTGTTAGAAGTGCATTTGTGAGGTCAGGCACTGATGTTGGACAAGAAGGCCTGGCTCGCAGTCTCCGCTCTAATTCATCCCAAAGGAGTTCTCTCGGGTTGAGGTTAGGACTCAAGCCAGTCAAGTTCCTCCACTCCAAACTCACCATGTCACTCATCCATGTCTTGTGGACCTTGCTTTGTGCACTGGTGTGCATTCATGTTGGAACAGAAAGGGGTTATCCCCAAACTGCTCCCACAAAGCTGAAAGTATGAAATTGTCCAAAATGTATGTTGAAGCATTGAGTTACTTTCACTGGAATTAAGGGGCCAAGGCCAACCCCTTAAAAGGAACACCTGAATACAACGATTTGGAGGGGTGTCCCAAACCTTTTGGCAATATGATCATGATCATGAATTCAAGTGAGAAAAAAGAAAAGAAATGCTGACCAGTCACAGGATGAAAAGGGACAGCACACGGATCTTCACTTCAGGAAGCTGTATGATGATAAGTAGTCAAATATTGAACTGATTTGAATGAGTGTTTTGATTTACTTACTGACAACATTCTGATCACATGTTTGCTTTACATTTCTGCTGAACCTCACCCAGTGTTTTTCTCCTGTACTTTTATCACTCCCTCCAGGATTTTGTGGCAAAATTTTTTATTTATTGTTTTAGCCAAAAATGGGTAAATTACTTGAATTGGCAAATTTGCAAGCACAGGATAGCTGAAGGTTTACATTAGTGAATTCTTGATATTCTCTGTTTTACACACACTCTAAGGGATCTTGTATGTTTTTCCAAACTAGCTGAGTTTTCAGTGATAGATCTCACAAGTAAATGCTCCTATGAGAAAGTTACATAACACACAAATTTGTTTGATATCCAGCTTGATAAATTAGGTAGTTGTACTATATGTAGTTTCTGCTTTAGGTTTTGTGGATAAAAGAGTTGTTTGTTGGGTTTTTTTAGCTAAAAAATGCTTGCTTTTGTCATTGTGGCTTTATTTAAAAATTTGTGATGCAGAGCTTTTTTGTTCTTTTTTTTTTTTTGGCAGAAAACTACGTGAATTGGTGCAATCGTAAGCACAGGATACTTTTTTTTTTTTTTTTTTTTTTTTTTTAACTACAGCAGTGAAGACACGTAATTACTGTCTATGATAGCTGTGCTTATGAATTGAAGAGGGTTTTAGATGTCACATGACATGACTTGACCTAAATCTGCAGAAAATCTTTTGAAAAATTTCAAGCTTCTCTGAATATCATGGAGTTGGCTTGTTTTGCATTCATTTCTGTGATGAAATGAAATCCTGAAGGGACTGTTTTGTACTACTTAGTATATTTGAGATACAGTACAATGCTATGTCTCATTCATATGCTGAAATTGAGTTATGCTATAAGTAATTGTTGAAAAAGTGGATCTAGTTTAGATGTCTGTCTAGATCAAATTAGGATTATCTGCTTGTATTCTCAGTCCATCACTAGATGTCACCATTCTCAAATACTGTGTGTTTTCTGCCTTTGTCCATTCTTCTCTGTCCTCAGGTTCATGAACCCCATTGGCATGTTGACCGGAGCTTCAGTAGTGGTAGCAGTGTTCCTCGGCGCCGTGTGGGCTGGAGAAAACAAAGCTGTGATCAAGAACTTTAAGAAAGACAACCCTACGTTGTTTGTCTTTTTAGTGATGATTGCCAGCTACCTCCTTATGTCTCTCTTTGGCGGAGTCATGGTTTTACTTTTGGGGATTAAACTCCCGCTGATGTGTGAGTCAAAATGTATTCATGTCTTGCGATCGATGACTCAGTGATGAATTGAGGAAGCAAATCATGCTCATGCTCAGTTTCCAGTGTTTCAAATTAGGATGCAACAATATGGGAAAAGTTAATCATCCAAACAACATACTGATTTAATGAACATAGTTTTGAAGTATCTCAGTCCAAGTTTTTTTTTTTTTTTTCAAAGATGAGCACATAGCACATTGCTGTAGAAAAGTATAGCACAAAAAATAGAAAATTATTTGATAAAATAAAAATTCCTGGTAATTAAGATCATAAACTATAGTGGCTACCACATTTGCCTCCCACCTCTGGGTTTGGGGTTCAATTCTCTGACCTGTGAGTTTGTGTGGATTTCTGACCGATCAGATGCCAGGAAGCTATGAAGTGTCTGCCTAGTGAGATCCAAGGTCTGGCACAAGACTCTTCTGCATGAAGGAGGGGTTTCCCTTTCCTGATACTCCAGTTTCCTCCCCTAGTTCAAAAACATGCATTGTAGGCTGATTGGCTGTGTTTGTAGTGTATGAATGGGTGTGTGTTTGATGTGTTGGAACTCCAGAGACTCCAGGTTCCCCCTGTGTAGGATAAGAATGACCAGTCAGGTTCAAGAATTCAACAGCACATGTTGAATATTGTAGTATATTAATAATATGCATGAAACCACTTCCAATACAAGACAGACTTTCCAGGCAGATTATGAATTTCAATAAGTAATATATGATCAATTTGGTCACCTCTAAATTGTCTGCAGAGTGTGTTCATGGTTCTGTACTCTGTGATGATTTGGGATAGTCTTCAAGCACCCTGCGACCCAGTGTAAGATAAGCAGTACAGAAAATGGATGGATGTTCGGATGGGTGGATAAATGGATGGATGTAATTTGCATGAATGTTTAGATAGATGGATGGATATTTGGATGTTTGTTCTAATCCCAGAATCTGTGTACTAGCTTATTGGTAGCATTCTAAGTTTCATTTAAATCTTGTCCTTTTGCATTCCAGTGATCTTCGCTCACTCGTCTCTGCGTCTGCGCAACATGAAGAACAAACTGGAGAATAAGATGGAGAGCGCAGGGCTGAAAAAGTCACCCATGGGCATTCTACTGGAAGCACTCGGCCAACAGGAAGAGAATTTAAACAAGATTCAAGACTTCCTGGAGAGCAAGATCAAGGAATGATGGCGACGTTGGCGACTTGTCCATGTTTTCATTCTGCATGATCAGGATCCGAGTGTACAGATGATTGCATCTGCAAAAGATGTGAGAGTGCACTTAACTGCTTGCAGTGAGCTGTTTATCAAGTGACATGAGATCATATGTTACAAAGCACAATTTTTCTGTAAAGTGATATGTTCTTGTTTTTCTATGAAAGGTTGTTTTTTTTTGTTTTGTTTTTTTTAAGAAATAACCAAAGATTATGAGAACTGAAAAGAAAGGAACATTGCAGGATGTGATACTAATGTGATGATGAGTGTGGCTTCTAGGTTCAAGTATTATTAGCATGACTTTTACCATGAAGGCCCACTTCTTGTCCCCGGTAGATCTGTGGGAGTTATTTAATCAATGAGAAACCAAAGTTTGTTGGCATTATTTTGCTCATTTTCAGTAACTTCTCCGTATTTGAATGCAGCATGTCTTGCTTCAACAGGAAATGCAAAGAATCATTTATACTGTGAAAGGCCAAACCGTTTGTCTTCTGTTTGCCTCTTAGGTGCCACCTTAAAAATATCGATATAATAAATAGTGAAGTTATTATACAGTTAACCTCAAGATCAAGTGTTAAAATTCAACATTCAAATGCAAGGGATTGAATACAACAAAAACACTCCATGATGTTATTGAATGACAAAAATAAAGTGTTTGAATTTTTTTTTCTACTGAGCACTCTTTCATAGCTCATCATTAGAATGAGAGTGTACACACTTCCCTATCTCTCTCACACAAACGCAACTAACCCACCACAATAGGTGCAGTAGATTACAGGAACAGTGCCTCAATCAGCTCCCTAGGTCATGATGGAGGTTAGTATATTGTGTACATGTATTGGTGTACTGCTCACTATACACTGGAACAATGAAGACTCAGTTTCCAGCAACATAACTACACTTTACTGCTTGTGTAAAAACCTAAAACTTCACCAATAGCATTCATCAACAATAGGCAGAACTGATATCTTTAACATTAATTTTCAATATTTCATGGTACTTCAAAGAGGATGGTAGTCTAGCTAGTGGATTTCTTTAAACTGTTAAACACTTAAAAGTCGTTAGGCTCAAACAAACTGCATATAGAAAATCAAATAAAATACAAAATAAATGTGCAAATGTAAGTAATCATTTGAGAGCTGCTTAGGTTTGTAGACGCAGTTAGCTGAGAGTTCATCTGCCATTTTTTCTTACAGAAAATATGATAATTTCCAGTGATGAAACATAGTAAGCATCAATGCTCCCGGTTTTTGTGTTGCATTGTGGGAGCAAACGTTCCAGCGCACCAGTTTTGCGAATGAGAGACAGCAGTTAAAATGGCGACTCCCTGAATTATTGAGCTATGGGGCTTTGAGGGTTCTGTAGTTACTCATACTGCTGCTGAATCAGCAACAGCTCAACATAATGTGCTTCCTTTTCCAAGCTGCACCCCATGTGAGCTAATGAATCCTGCTTTGTTTGTCATGAGCCCAGTTTTTTTGGGTTGTATATAAGCAGTAGGTGCATGTTAAATAAGAAATAAAACACTATGGGATGTGCTGTTGTAGGAAATTGTTCAACGGTGGCATGGTGTGATGCCGCCTAGAAGTCCAACAACATCATTCCTCATACCATAGCACTTTGCCTACAATTACAATTCTTTCTTTATTAATGAAAGCCATCCCATGCTTGTAAACCTTTATTGTTAAATGTAACTATTCATATACATTGAAAAATGTCTGCAAAACAAGTTAGTTCCTGTTATCAGGTTATAAAACCTATAGAATTTCATCGCTTCAGGAATTAAAGCTCTCTTAGGGTGCGTCTCAGTTTGTTCAGTAGTCAGGGCACATCACTAATATAGAATGCTTGCACCCTGAAAAATCCCACAATGCACTGCAAAACCAGAAGCATCGATTTACACTATGCTCCCTTATATTTTCTGAAGCCTTTCAGCTGGAAAAAAAAATGGCAGATGAACTCTCAGTCATCTTCATCTACAAATGTAAGCAGCTTGTTGTTGTTGAGGTTACTTTATTTAACATCCTATATACAGTTTGTTTAAGTCTAATGACTGAAATCTTTCATTATTTAAAAATATCCAGTAGCTAGATTACAATCCTGCTTGATTAAGCTAACAACTTAATCAAGCAGGATTTAATTTAAATAGTCTGTATGTTTGGGTTTTATGGATAGTCATGTCAAGTGTGGAGAAAGCCAACGTCCTTAACAGTGTCCCCAAATCGTGTACAAAGATATACTGATTCATAATCTAGCAAGTTGGGAGCTGATCGCGACATTACTTTTTTATCTTTCTTTATAAAGTTTATGAAGTTATTTCTGTATAAGTTTATAAAACAATAAAGTCGTCCTCTTTTTACAGAGAATGTGAAAATGTCCTGAATATTGACTGTTGACAAACACTGACACTCAAAACTCCTATCATGTTACATACACAGCTCCTTACATTAACATTAGTTTACTTGTTATATTTTTAATTAGCCTTAGATTATGCAGTACCTCCCAGTGAATGAGCTGCTGCTATAGAAACAATAGAGTATTAGAACAAGTGCATTAAATTATTGTTTGAACTACAGCTGCCACCTTTGTCAGAGCTGAGCTGTTGTAGAAAAATGAAACACCTTTTGACCAATCAGATGCCAGGAAGCTAAAGTGGACTCTGAAGTGCCTTCCTAATCAACAGAAGATCCAAGTTTCAAATCCCAAATCTTCTTTTGGGCCTTAGTGGTTAACACATTTGCCTTGCAAACCTCCAGAGTGGGGGGTTTGATTCCCGACTCAACCCTGTGTATGTGGAGTTTGCATTGTTCTCCCCATGCTTCAGGGTTTTCCTCCAGGTATTCTGGTTTCCTCCTTCACTCTAAAGACATGAGGCTGATTGGCATCACTTAACTGTCTATAGTGTATGAATGGGTGTGTGAGTGTGCGTGATTGTGTCCTGTTATAGCTCCAGGTTCCTGTTAGGATAACGATGGCCAATCATGTTCAAGAACTCAACAGCACGTAGTATATTGTAGTACAATATATTCATTCATTCATTGTCTGCCGCTTATCTGATCTATTCACGGGTCACGGGGAGCCTGTGCCTATCTCAGGCGTCATCGGGCATCAAGGCAGGATACACCCCGGACGGAGTGCCAACCCAGGGCGCACACACACACACACACTCTCATTCACTCACACAATCACTCACTACGGACAATTTAGAGATCAACCTACAATGCATGTCTTTGGACAAGGGGGAGGAAACCGGAGTACCCAGAGGAAACCCCCAAGGCACGGGAAGAACGAACTCCACACACACACAGCAGAGGTGGGAATCGAACCCCCAACCCTGGAGGTGTGAGGCAAATGTGCTAACCACCAAGCCCCACTGGTACAATACAATGTACATTAAATTTCTTTCAATAAAAGATACTTTTAAGGCAGAATATTGATGTCCTTCATTAATATACTATCAATTTATTTAATAGTTTATTAAATTCGATAAACAAAAAGTACTTGTTTATCAGGCTGATGACTATCACGCAACATGGGCCAACACAACTGAACGAATGTAGCAATAAGTCAGAGGGAGTGCAGATGCTATTACAGGAACCTCTTCAAAACAGACCTCGAACAGCTGTGTGTGTTTGCTGTAGCGCATCCCAAAATGACTGGAGTGCTTGTGCTGGACTTCAGTTCTTGATTATTTGCCTAGCAACACCAATAATAGCTAATTTCATTATGCATTAAGCTTCAATCAGCTGGCTTATTTATCATTCATCTTCTGTACCTGTTGCCTTATCCTGATCAGGGTCTGAGTCGATCCTAAGTTGACCGATCCATCTCAAGATTCATGCAGACATTATACATTTAGGTCTACATGCATAGGTGAAACCTGAACCTGGAGAGGAAAAGAAATCCAGACAGACATGGGATGAAAATGCCGAACTCCACACAGACAGTAATCCGAGCTGAGTAGCGTGTAGAGGCACTGACACTACCTGCTGTGCCTCTGTGCCTCCCTGTTCAGCTGGATCATTTATGCAGAACAACCTCTTCTCTGCAACAGCTGTACAGAAGAGACAATATCTCCATGTGGTTTATATTAAGGTCAAATTAATATAAGCAAATCAATGAGTTGCAACATGAAAAGTAGAACTTTTACATCGTCACTTTGCAATGACACTAAAATCACTCATACTGTATTTGACAGAAGTTTCACCATTGCAGAAGGTGTGCAAAACAGGAATAGTGTACACATTAGCAGTATTATGTACCTCAACTGAAACTGTGAAAC
Source organism: Hemibagrus guttatus (assembly GCA_033459395.1). Classification (NCBI taxonomy): domain Eukaryota; kingdom Metazoa; phylum Chordata; class Actinopteri; order Siluriformes; family Bagridae; genus Hemibagrus; species Hemibagrus guttatus. The sequence continues at coordinate 23,108,101 of JAUCMX010000001.1, forward strand.
TGTAATTAGAGTTCCTCTGAGAAGTGTTTACCTTTGTAGTGGTGATTAATGGCTCACACGAAAGTAGACACTCCAAGCTTTTAGAATTTGTAGTTATTCCTAGTATTTGTCTTTACTTATTCTTCGACGAACAATAAATTCATAGAAAAGTTACAAAAAAAAAACATTTATTCCACACAAATGTTCTGCTAAGTACATCTGCAAAGTAAATGTTGATATTAAACCCATTTCTGCTTTCTGAGAAGTGCTTGTTCATAAGCAACTAAAATTAGAAGGTGTTATCTTCAACCACTAAAATTCTGTGTAAGGTTATCCCAACAGAGGGAAAAACATCTCACACGGAAAGCTAACAATGTCCTGACGTCCAAATCGTTCATTTGTTTATACTGATTGAAAATGTATGATAAGTTGATTTTGGATTGCCAGGGTAAAGAGGTATTTTACAATGGGTGTTTTCCTCGGGTATTAAACTCTTTTCGCTTTTCCCCTCAGCTATTAGTTAAATATGATCTCTTCATGAATTATCCTGACGAGCAAGATGAGCTGTTTGGTGTTACAACATGTTTCACAAATTTTTTTCTTTTGACGTACAGTTCAGAAGACTGATCATGTTTAGCAGCAAGAGCAAAATGATCTGCTTTTAAAATGGTTGGGCTTCTAATAATTAGATAATTAGAGAGCGTTTTTAGGACTTTTATGAACTTGCTGACCTGTGGTTTGCTGCATAATTAGAAGGTAGGTGCAAGACTATTTTAAGTTTTGCCCTTCAAGGTAAAAATGCGCTTCAGAAATAGACCTGATTGTAGAATATTCTATGACCAAGCCACTGATGTTGGTTACTAAAGAAAGACCCAGTCATACACATTTGTGTTAAACGGTGCTTAGATGCAGGAAGAAGTGTCTGGTAAGGTACAGATACAGATAGAAGGCCATTGTTTGTTTTAAAGACCGGTGTCAGCTGCTGCTGCTCTCCCTGATATCTTTGTGCAGCTGTTGTGTCTTGAATGGAGAAGGAAGAGACAGCAGGTCACAGCTGTGACCTGAACATCCTGGTTTGTTTGGGGAGAGCAGTGAGCTGGGTGGACCTGAGTTTACTAGAGTACAGTAGCCAGTTGTACCAGTTGCATGAAGTTTAAAACCAGAATTTTAAGTAAAAATTTAATTTACAGACAATGCCTAATGCATGATCAAAAAAGGTAGTCATATCCCTTTATTTAAAACGTCCCCAGGTCTAGTTTGATGTCCATAAGGTGTCCTCAGGTCTATTTTCCTGTCCTTAAGGTGTCCCCAGGTCTAATTTGGTATCTTTGAGGTGTCCCCGGTTCTATTATAAATTGGTCAGACATAACATTAAAACCATTGACAGGTAAAGAAAATAACACTGTCTTGTTACTGGCATCTTTCAAGGGGTGGGATATATTAGGCAACAAGTGAACAGTCAGGTCTCAAAGATGATGTGTTGGAAGCAGGAAAATTGGGCAACAGAAACGATTCGAACAACTTTTGTGATGGCTAGACAACTAGGTCAGAGCATCTCCTAAAAAGCAGGACTTGTAGGGTGTTCCTGGTATGCAAGATAGTACCTACCAAAAGTGATCCAAAAAAAAAAAGACAACTGGTGATCCAGTGACAGGGTCACTGATGCGCATGGGTATTCCTGAATGCCACTGGCCTCTTTCAGCAGAATAATTAACCATGCCAAACTGCAATAATTGTTTATGAATGGTTTGAGGAACATGACAGAGTTCAAGGGGCTGCCCAGGCCTCCAAATCCCCCAGAACTCAATCTGATTAAGCATCTGTAGGATGTGCTGAACAAACAAGTCTGATTGATGGAGATCCACTTCACAACTTACAGGGCTTAAAAGATCTGCTGCTAACATCTTGGTGCCAGATACCACAGGACACCTCCAGAGGTCTTGTGGAGTCCATGCTGACAGCTTAGAGTGGTTTTCTGGCACTACACAATATTAGGCAGGTGGTTGTAATCTGATGGATGTATACAACGTACAGAGACAAGACTTTCACAAGTCTAACATTTCTTATAGAAAGTATAGATCTTTGGACCCTTTTTCATGGCATGACAAACTATATATTAAATGTACAAAACCGAGTCAAGCCAAGTGTTTTAAGTACTGATGAAACGATCAAATTTTAGCCACCATGACCATTGAAATAGGTGAATGTCTTAGCTAAAAATACGTTAGTATAATTTCTCCCAGGAATGCAGCTGAAAAGAATCAGTGATGGTGAAGAGTGGAAAAACAGACATGAAGGAAGATGTTACAAGATTTACAAATTGCATAAGATTGTTACCAAATGCCTGAATATAAATATACGCACAGCTGAGGAGCTTAAAATAAAAACAAAGAGGTACACTGGTAGGATGATTAGTTTTGTTTTTTTTGGGAACGTCAGTTCAAGCAAGGGCAAGTCAGGCTTTACACACTGGTGGCGAGTCGAGCAAACCTGCCGTCTCGACTCATATAACCAGCAGCTGTGATTGTGAGCTAGAGGGAAGTATGGATCCCAGGGCAGTTGCTAAAGTCTGTTCATACAGTCCCTAGAATTGTTGATGAGCTCTATTGAAATCAAGCTGTTGCAGGGGTCTAAAAACTCACCAGGTTGGCAATAGTAGACAGATCATCATCATCAGCCAATCAGAACCATGATCTGACCTTAACAGGAAATACATACTACATACAGATCGAGTCACAGACAAGCACTTTCCCAAGTATAATATTTCCCACAAGCAAGGTGTCACACTATAGTCACTTTAGTAAAACAAAGAGCTTTATAAATAAAGTGGTGACTAAACTCTTGTTTGTACTTTGCCTCTTGTTCTGCTTGAGCTCTCATACTACAACAGCTTTATTAACATTCACCATTTCTAACTTAGCGACTGTTTAGACCTCTCCGTTCCAGAAGAGCGTAGTGACGAAGTTACATACTGTGCTGATGATTGTGACCATTTACATTCAAGCTACAATACAACTACTAAATATAAAACTTAAAGTGTAACCAAGTTTAAATCAGAGTTTGAGAAGAATAAGTTGCCGTTTTGCTTGTGTTGTGTTTGGCTGCAGTGTTTCTCAGAAGGAGTTGAGCATACTTCAAGTGTCTACATGGAGTACTTTCAGATGTTGCTTATTACAAGAACAACAATAAAGGCCGACAGAAAGAGTATGGTGAACTTATGCTCTGAAATGTTTCATCAGCATAAAATGGAGAGATTAATCTAGTGAGGCAGAAGTAGCATAACAAAATGAACTTTGAATGGATTTTGTATATAGTGATTCTACCTACATGGTGAATTAGAGTTGCAGGTGTGATCTGCTCTTACTCAACTATGTAAACATGGCTGATCTGGTTTTGGTCCTCATGAGGAATGAGTGGGTGTGTCCACCCTCCTACAGGTTCTTCTGGTTTTCTATATATGCAGCACAATAGTCTGTCTTCATACGCTGACACTAGAAAGAATGTAAGACATTAGATGTCTTCTTTTAGAGAAAATGTTCACAGCTAGTATGTCACGTTATAGAACAACCACCAAAAAAATGTCCTAGTGATCTTTCTGTAGTATACAGCTCCATGTTTCATCACATCATATTACAATCCAATTTAAAGATTATTACAGGGTTCAGAGTCTTAATTTCAAATCTTTTAAACAACTCACTAAACAATTACTTCATTTATCATTCACTATGTACGATTTAAATGATAATCGCTTTGTATCGTTTGGTCATTTTTCTTTAATTCAAAGAAATTTCATTAATAGAAATGACTAAGAACCAGCTTAACAATCCTGATTACTATATATATTACACATTTTTCAAAAAAGCACATAGAAAAAAAATTCTCTTTAAAAATGACAAAAAATAAACTCTTTATACAGAATTTATATACATATAAACAGCTCTCTGCTGAAAAGAGAGAGGAAAAATGGCAAACAACAGGCCTTGGTTTCTGCTACTGGATGCGAAAAAAAAGAAAGAAAAAAAAAAAGTTGGAACTAATCCACAACTTAATCTTATTAGAGTTATACTTAAAATGTATGAAGTAAAACAGTTTGGGCTTTAAGGCATGATTTACACATATGGCATCAGGAACATGGCTGGTAGCTGGGCTGTGTTTTCTCAAGCACCTTTCCAAAGTAGTGTTTATCTGTCAATACGTTGCTACAGATTCCTGCTCTTTCAAAATAGATAGATGGATAGATACACACAGCAGACTAGTAAAGCAACACAGTGCATTTTAAATAATGAGTGTAAATAATTCAGTAAGTAAATACATGATTAGAAGAGCAACACCTGCTGGAGTGGGGTAACTTGGGTAGAAAAAAAAAAAATACTGAAATGAACTTCCATTTTGTTGCATAATCATATTAAAAGCCCTTGTGAATTCAATTTTAAGTATGATCATATACAAAACATTTGTAAAAGATTATTTTCCTAAAGGAGAACTAACTTTAATAGCAATATAAAGATTAATGCTTTGGGTTCCTTAAACAATCTGTAAAAAATATCCATGGGAAATGCTCCACACAACAGAAACCAGCTGAGTTTAGTCCTTCATATTAATATTTGCTTTGTGTCCATGAAGAGGATTTACGATTGTAATATTCTCCCATGGCAATGGAATAGTCCAGGCTATTTGGCTCGAATACCACCTTTCTCGGCCCAATCACTATTAGCATATTAACAAATCCCAAAGAAATTCCACAGCAGGCATTCATTAGGGCAGGCCAGGTTCCAGAAGTGCTTAGCACTACACACACACACACTCAATAGGTGTTGCTCTCCAGTGTGTCCCAAAGGCCTGTTTTGGTTCCTGTTACGCACTTGTGCTCTCGGAGCTGGCTGAACGCTGTCGTGTAGAATCCTTGCCTGGTAACAATCCTTGAAACACTGATGCTTGGAACGTGTCAATTTTTTTTTTTTTTTTTTAAAGGCACAAAGCATGATGTAGTAATCTTAATTTCCTACACTATCGTTCCAGGCTTAGAGTCTTCATGCCAGTGAAGTGTCTGATCCTCAGAGTCAAAACTGTCCACTGGGCTATTCAGGTATGAATCCATCTGGTTTACATCCATGTATGACCTGAAATATCAAATGTGGCATTAGAAATGTGCATCAGGAAATTCAAATATTTCTGAACATTTTAACCCCTAGTCGTTCACAGTAAATTATAAAATATAGGGCCACAGAAAGTTATGGCATGATAGTGTAGTTATATTATAATATGAAAAATTCCTCAGAGTTTCAGAATAAATGAGGATAATAAAGAAATCTGAGATTAGATTTCAACACCGTTAGAAGGTGTCGCATACATGGCTAATACCAAGTGAATATGTTTGTTCAACATGGGGTTAAAACGTTCATTACATCTGATGACAGACGTGCACAATCACATGTACAACTCACAGCAATCAAGACATGACACATGTTCATCCTCAGAACACGACGCCACCCGTGTAGTATGATACCCGAGACACACAACACCGACCCGCCACCACTGAACACACAAACCTATCCAGCAGTGTGGTGCAATAAAGCCGAGCTACCAGACAGGTTTAGTGCATCAGGAAATTGATTGTTAGGAGTGAGAACAGTTAATTGAGCACACAGGTTAGAGAAGCAGTGTGGGGTTTTTGTATGCAGCTCACCACATTGTTTAGTGCTGCAAGTTGCACTAGCACTGAGTGTAATAAAAGTCCTGGTCATAACCACTGGCAACAGCACCAGGCATGTCTAAAGTTCCTGGAGCTGGGCTCTTCCTAGCAAATGAAGATGGAGCTCTGGGGCCTGGGGGCGGAGCTAGAAGATGTGGCTGGCGGCTGGCATGGAAGGGATGATGGTTAGTCAGAGATAAAGCAGAAAACTTGTGTCCCCCCCCCCCTTCACACACAACTAGGAATGTATGAGCCAAGGAAATGACGTTAAGACCTTTTCTGTCTGGAGAAAGACAGACACTTAAAGCCATGCAACTTTACTTTCATGAAAGGACAAACCCAGAAAATCCACATAAACCGCAATAACATAGAGCACAAACAACCAGACACTTAAATAACTCACAAAACCAAACACAGAAAAACAGAGTAACACACATGACTAACATTTTTTACTTACTATCAACGGCTACATTTAGCAAGGAGGCTTTATTAACCATGTCAGTTTTGGAACCATCACAGCCCGAACGCTCCATATGATAGCGGGAAGAAGGGGGTGGCGGGAGGGAGAAGTAAGAGGATGAGGAAGAACGGGCACTAGGTGAGAAGGAAGGAGGTGGGTAGTACCAGGAGGGTGCAGGGTGTGGACTGAAGGCATGTCTGAGAAAGATGGTGGGAGAAAGGGAGAAAGAGAGGCGAGATGCAGAACACAGTACCGTAAGAATACAGTCCTAAGCTCTATTGAGTTCTAACCCCTAGTACACCACTAGCAAAATCATCACTCGAAGCTGTAGTAAGTGGTAATCGGCAAAATATGTTTTGAGCATTGTGCGGCCCAAGTGCATAGCTCAACGGTGAACCGATCCTCTGGAATTACTACAATCCGAAGGCAAAGGTGCATGACATAGTGGTTAAGACAATTAATGTAAAGACTACAAGGTCACTGAGGCCTAGAGGCTCTCTCTTACCGGCTCTGTGGAAGGTGACTCTGATGGACTGAATTGTTGCTATAGGCATGCTGCGGATGAAGACTCGTGCTGTATTCTGATAAACCCACGGACAAGTGATCACGCCAGTTCCCTGTGTTAGGTGCTGGAGAAACTGGAAATCAAGAATAATGCAATTCAAGTCGGTGTATAAATCTATTTAAGGTATGTCTTGCTAAGGAGTGTATTTTTTAAAAATCAACCATTAGTGACTAATGATTAAAAGTGTATGTCTGAAAGATCAAAGTTTTATTTGGATGTCGATTTCCACATGAGACGGTCATGTGGTGTTGTGCACTAGCTATTATTAATTTACAGAGCTTAAATACATTCGTATTCACATACATTTCAATAAAATCATAATATTTATTTCCATGCATTTAATCACAGTGCAGTTTGTATCCTACAGATTTACAACTCGACTGAAACAGGAGCAGGCTGCAGAAGCAGAAGAGAATAATACTGTTTAAAAGACTTAAACCTTATGTTCTGTTAACAATGGAATGCTCAGTGACCTGGGCCAACTTATTTAAACAGTATGCTGCTGGAATTGTAAAACGTACTCGCTATCTATCTGAATTAATAGCAATATTAGTCATATTTAATGAAAAGGACACAAATCTCCTTCAACTGCTTTGGGGATACTTCTGAAGGCAAGTGGGTGTCAAAAATAAGATTCTAAAATTCTCGTTTTGGTTTCATATGTACAAAATATGAATAATTTTAAACACATTTTAATTCTTGTTATTTTCTAATCATAAATATGTAAACATAGGCATTTCTTCCCACTGAAAGGAAATGGAAAAAAAGCAACAAAAAGTTGGGATTATTATTTTCAGCATTGAAGTTCTTTGTGCCATGTGGACCTAAACAGAACACAAGGGATTCCATTACAATAAAAGCAGTAATGCCTAACCTGAGCCATATAAGTGGCTGCGATCGTTATAGCCATAAGCATGTGGTGTCATCCTGTAGGCCAGGATTTGCTGGGGCTCCCTCTCGTACTGCATCTGCTTGTGCGATGCGTTCCGGTTATACCAGCCTCGTAAGTGCTCGGCCACCATGGCCCTCTGCATGCCCTTCGTGGCGTTTTCGTTCCTCGATGCCGGTCGACTCCTCGCCTGCCTAAGCGTAGCATATGGATTCTGGCTCATGGGGTCCATCTCAGCGTGACTGTAGTCAATGTATGGTTCCTGTGGATGGTAGGAAAGAGTCTGGTAGGAAGGATTTATGCTATAATGGCCCGCCATCTCATCCTCGTATGCGTAGCTTCCGTTGGTGTACGGATCTGCATAGCAGGGGTATCCAGTGACATAGTAGGCCGTTGTGGTGGGCCTGGTCGGTGCCTTGTGGGTGTAGCAGCGAGAATCATTCTGTGCCAGGTTGGGCATGCTGCCTGTATTAGCATAGGCGTAATCCCTCGGGCGACGATGGCGGTTTCGAGCACGTGAATGGCCGCAGTACTCCGTGCTTGACTGGCTGGTGTGTGAGGAGACATCATCAAGTACCTCAGTGCTGTTGCTGCGGCGGGCTCCACCAGTGATTGTGAACACAGGCTCGGGGCCGTCACACTCTGTGGCAAAGAGTGACTGAGACTCCAGACTGCCACTGCGCTGACGGAAGTGCTGAGGTGTGTCCTCCTCGCACCTGTGTGCACATACATATATACACATCATTCTAAAGAAATGCAAGCGTGATTGACCGTGACTAAGAAATAACAGGTTGTAGCAGTTAGCATGACCACACTAATACGTGCATTTTATTCGCTAGATGTAACTGACTTTCGCATATGTATTTGTGTAAATGAGCTGCAGCAATGTTGAGGCTAAAGTCAGTGAGATCAATCATGGTGGGCCTGAAATGTATGTACGGTAAATGGGACAGACGGAGGCATGCTTGAGAGCTGGACATGGAGGTCTGGTACAGTGTAGGTATTCAGTACCTGAGCTGGATGCTGCTGAAAGCGTTACGGGTCAGCTGGGGTGTGGGGGGCATGCTGCGGGAGTTTCCTGCTTGCCTGGAGGGAGCGTAAAAGGGGCTACTGTGCGGTGATAAAGCATCTTGGTTGATGTAGGAGTAAGGTTCTTGGACTTCACTGTAGTTTACTCTATAACACAGAAGATTTGACTTCCTTCAAAGAGTTATCATTAATGCAAACCAATCACTCAAGCAACAAGACAAAACACGAACAACAACGAAAAACAATCGATTATTTCCTGCTTTACATATGATTAGCACCTGATCAAACAAAAACATTTTTTTTACAAACATTTAACAGCTAAAAGAGATTTTGTCTACTGTCTAAGTGCAGTTTCCAATCATTTAAAAGTAATTCTGCAAAAGCTTCCTCAGTAAGTCTACATTTTCTTTTCTGCCTCCTTAATGTTTCAGCAGTCCTTCAAAAACAAGCTCGTCTCGCACTATTTTTAACACAGTGTGCTGCATACGATAAGAGGTATAGATAGAGGTAGGAACCCCAACAGGAATGTATGTCTGGTTTCTAGCAAGCCTTAACAAGCCTCAACAGCCTAAGGCCCAAATACAAAGTAAAATCTCCACGTAAAAGATATAAACTAAGAAAGAAAAGAGTGTTCCAGCTGGGGGAGTCTCACCTGTCAGAGTTGTGTGGTTGCTCAGAGGCCCTGTGATCAGAGTTATATGGAACACCGAGATTGTCTTGAGGCCGTGGAGAATACTGGACAGAACGGGAACGCTGCCGTTGCATTACGAATGCCTCGTCTGAGGTGAAAGGGAATGGAAAAGGGTTTGAGTGAGATACAGAGAGAGGTTTCCACTTTCATATCACAAAGCAGTAGAATTAAATGTGAGCAGGTTTAACAGGTACCGTCATCCAGGTTTAAGCTGTCAGATAGTGAGCTGAGATCTGCTGCATTCATGTCATCTATGAAGAGATGAAGACTTCAGCTTGTTTTGTTTGACACAATGAACCAGTTATAACAGTAATTATTATTAACTTCAGCCACAAAAAAGAGCTATAAACACATTTTATTTTGTAAAACTGAAAAGCAATTAGAGTAGCCATATCAATTAATCCTATATTATCAATACACAGACAATAAACCACTATAAATAATGTCACCAATGTAATTTGTGTTTTTTTACTCCCTTATACAGAAAAAAAGTACCAATAATCAGTGAGGCCCTCTGCGTAGGTTTCTTGCCCGTCTTCACCCTGTAGTCATTAATTTCATTCTCAATCTGTAGAAGTATCTTCCTAGCATCATCAAAGTTCCTCCTTCGTTTCTTCTTCACAGTTTTGCAGAGTTCAGTTTCATTGGCAAGCTTCTTTGCAGCTTCTACAATCTTCTGCTGTAGAGCAAACCGGCTTTCTAAGTTCCTTATGTGAGGGTCCTGCAAGGAGAGGAAATACAGTGGCATTTAATTAGTAAAAAAGAAATAATGGATCATCTTATTTGAGGATACTTTATTACTGTCCTGAAAAGCAGATAAAAGACAAAATGTGACATACCGCATCGTAAGGGAAAAGATTGTCCAGCTTGAAAGCAGTTCCTACACGTCTTCTAACAGTAGGAGGTTTCTCTCCTGATGCTAAAGGATACTCTTCAGGCAATTTGCCTGTCAGTTCCTAGAGAAAGAGAGATATCTTTTGATTGATCTAATCTAAAATATAATCAATCTTCTACAGTGATTTTAGGTTGAAAGAAAACACTAACTGCTTCTCTGATGCAGATCTTCTTAAGCTCACTCAATTTCTGATTCAGAAGTTCCTGAAGACTATCCGCCTTCTCCTTCAGCTTGGCAATCTTCTCTTTCTTCAGCTCCTCGTTTACCTCAGAATCTGCAGAACCTGAATACATGAACAAGCTTAGCGTTAGATACAAATCTCTAGTATATACACATATGAAAGTGACGTCAAATCCAGTTCAGCTTCGGCTGACTACGCCTAATAAACCAATACGAGGGGCTCAAAGGCTTTAATAAAATAGAACGGTGATTGTTTATTAGATTTATTACCTGCAGATGCCAAACTTCCATTGCTGGCCATGATGAGCTGGTCTTTGCTCTCTCCGCTCACTAGCTTGCTGACTCTGGAGGCTCCATTATCTGTAAGATCCATGGCAAGGTCTCCCAGATTCTTAGATGTGCTCGTTTTAGACTGCATATAAAAAAAAAAAAAAATAAAAAAAATAAAAAAGTGTGAAAAAGTATTAAGGTCTTGTGAAGAGGCTCAAGTCAAGATCAGCGGCTTAACTCAAGACAATTGTCAGCAAGAAAATGCTCCACCACTGTACTGTTAACTACGTATACGATTCAGGTCACAATGGATCAATAATAATACAAGTAAATGAAAGTGACTGATTTGTGGAATAATATTGAAAACATCTGAGTCTTGTCCTTCAAGATTATACCACAAATGTGTAAAACCTGAAGCAAACTTCTAATTCAAGTTAAGTGTACTGTAATAACATACACAGTTCCATGAGCTCCAAATCAGAATAGAGAAAGTCTAACATAACTGAATGCTGAAAGACTCACTTTGCTCTGTTTGCAGTCCAGGTAGAACTGGTGCTGGCTGATGGCCATCGCCCAGATGGTTTTGATCAGTGAGTGGCTGGCATACCACGTGTGGATTGATTGTCCAGACTGGCCAAAAGTGGACTTGGATGATGCTCTCCTGTGGATTAATGTATACACATTAAAAAGTGGCATCATGACAACTAATGGCCATAATCAAGCTCTAGAAAACCACAAAGCCTGTTAGGAAATGTGAAGACGACTGTATAAACTGAGTAAACTACAACTGGCAATTTCACAGACTGCAATGACGTCCAAAAAAAAAAAAGAAAAAAGTGTGAAGCGCTAATATCACACGTGTTTACACATCAACTCAAGCCCCCCATTACATATAAAATAGTTCAATATGGACATCAGTCCTGACCTTGATGCCATTAAGAGATAAATGAGTCAATAAAATGCTGTAACTACACTTTCTCTTCACAGCAGCTGCTCCGTGGCCAGCATACAGCTTTAAGAGTCGGGCAGCTACCATCATGAGCCAAGCATCAGTGACTATCAGTTACGACTTATGTTGCCAGGAGCAGCATTTTACAATCCGGAAACAGCGTAGCACACAGAGCTAAAATGTTTCAGATGTATCCTTAAACTGTAGAAACAGGCTTTCAAGAACATTGAAATCATTTGAATAGTGCAGAGTTTGAGAGGATGTACTCAGATGTGTAACTCTGCTCTTGTTTTTACCTGGGAGGGTCGTTGACCTCAACTGCAAATTTCTTCTCACGGAAATACAAGTTCTCTAGCTTCTTCCAGTGAAAGACCTAAAAAAAAAAAAAGAAGAAGAAAAAAAAAGGGGAAATCGTAATAGTAAATGATTTGGGGAAAATTGGCAGATAAACAGAAGTGAACATGGGGTGTTTGGACACATAGCGGAAAGAACACAAATATTTATATTCTTTTTATTGCACAAACCCATGGGCTGAAAATTATGTCACAAGACATTTGTGCTTAAAATACCATAACTTTTTTTCCCCCCACAGAAAAAGCGAAAAACAAAAACAGAGCACTAGGTGTTATATCAGTACATTTAACTGGAAACAGATGACAAAAAGTATCTGCTACATGGTCAATTAAGCACCAACGCTCATTTAATGAAACTATAGGAGATGAGCTATGGTCAAAGCCACAGCTTTTATTTTCAAATCTGCCCTACAGGAAGAGAGCTCAAAACTAGGCTATGGATATGTTCACTGTAAAACATCTGCTACCGACAGGCAAAGTGGACTTGAAAAGCTTTCCTAGGAACTCATCTCCGGCTCAGTCACACTCCAAACAGCTATAGAACAATATCGGTTCAGCGTTTGTAGTCACGATTACAGATTACCTAGAAAACTAGTGGCAATACTAGAGGACAATCCCACAACCAGGAAACACACTCCGCCGCTTTCAAATACATGCACAAAATGAAGGACGATGAATGAAATGTATACAGCGGAAATGGTATATACTCTGGGAATCTGTTTGACTATGCTTAAAGGGCTCGTCACCCTTTTCTCACACAAGCTTTTGAGAAATCGGATAGCAAAAGACAATTCAATCGATTCCGGTAGGGTTTCCAAAAAGAAAAATCTCAAATACACTTGGCAGAATACCTTTTTTTTTAAAAGAATCACTGTGCTGTGACTTACATAGATCCAAGGGGAGCTCTTATCAATGAGGAAGACGGCTGTATAAAGTCCCTTTAAAGTCGAACAGGTTCTGTGAAGTCCTACGCTCAAGTTTCCCACAGGCTTGCGGCTTCCTTGAACAATACTCTCTTGTCTATGCTCCGAGAAAGCAAAAGGTGTTGCAAGAGTTTCAGCTCAACATGTCCCTCCCATACACGCCTCCTCTGTGAGACGTCATAATAAAAATCTCACGTCGAAACCTAGCCCATCTACGGCAGGTTGAGTCGAATACACCCTTTTCTGCCCCTCCCCGTCTTCTTATGACTAAGCCTACACTCATTCTCTCAGCCTGTCTACTGCTCCCTCTTGTACTTTTGGTTGTGCCTCCTTCCTCAAACCAGATTTACTGGTTATACGCTGATAGACAACAGCTTCTACCCTTTACTGCTTATAGTCTCACTTGGGAAAATAATTTGCTTCTGATTCTGCCCGTTTCCTAGCACACAGCAGATTTAGCATGCTCTTCTGTAGCCACACATTAAACTTTATGCTTCGTTTCCTGGTGTTTGTGTGTGATTTTTTTTCCCAAAGCCTTACTTGCATGCACCGCCTACAACAGATCCTGTGCAGCAACTCCTCAACACTCCCAAGGCTTCCCAGGGCAAATATGCATGGAATCTACTACTTAAATTTAATCATTAATCGCTGGCCATGGCACTCTTAACCTCTTGATGAAAACATGACGGCCCCTGCTTGTGCTGACAATAGAAAATGTTTCACTCTCCTTATCAGAAGCCTTAGAAAACTTCTCTACTTGATGCCACAATATACAGAGAGAATGTATAGACACTACAGAAAGATCGAGGTGGAAGCAGTGTGTGCGCGTGCTTTCTCACACACAAATCAAAAGCTAGAAAAAGAAACTAGATTTCTCACAAAACTCCATTCCATTGGAGCTGGAATTGAGTGTTGTTGAAACAGCTAAAGGAAGAGGAAGCAAAAAAACAACAACACCGTGATGCTTCTGTGGAATCTAAAGAGATCGTTTCCGCATTTGCTGTAGCCCAGTCGACAGAGTAAAGTCGGAAATTCTGCTGTTTAATTAAGGTGCACTGTTGACTCCAGACAACTTCTCACCACATCTCAGCATTCTAGAGTTTATCCAATTAGATGTCTCTGAATTACTGGTAAATATATCCAAGTTGCTGGACAGACATAATTCAATTAAAGAACAACTTTACTCTATTAAGGATTTGTGTTGAGAAAATCCTACATCTTCACTACAGGGAAAAGTACAAAGCTTGTTACAACATTGTTTAGATTAGAACCCCAAATTAACAAGGCTACTTGAATTTCAAAAGGTGGATTATATCCAGACGAGTCTGGAGGTGCGAATGAGCGAGTGGTGGTGCATTACTAGTGCAACCATCCTCACATGTTTCTGGAATAAACGTTGCTGGTTGAGAAAGTAGATTAGTCTACCTTGTGAAAACAGAGCATTGGTGCACTGTGTTTATGAAGCAAACATCACATGAAGATTCAGATCACATGAAGGCAACTCGTCGTCACTACCTGATCTCAGCTTACTTTAGTCTAACATTGTGCGTGTTTGTCAAAATATTATCCTGGTTTGCTAAATAAAGGTCCCTAAAAACCCGCTCTGACAGGAAAACACTCTGCTGTAGGGTTCAGAATTAAGGTTTGAACCGAACCTTTTTGTGGCAAGCTTTCACATGAAAAACTTAATTTGAAGCCAGGTAAACATTAATGTTTAGATCACATTTTATCTACAAGATGTAGTGCTACATATGCTTGAAAAATCAAATTTCAACACACACACACACGAATAACTTTAAGATCGACAGCAAAGACAAGACAAAATGTGTCGCGGATTACGACACGCCATATTCCTCCAAAAATATGTGATTAACAAACTATCAACCACTTGGAATGATGATCATGAACATTAAGCAACCGTACATGCCTTCCCAAAAGTCTCCATACATACTGGAAAGGAATTTGTAGCTACATGTCTTTAAAGAGAAGCTAAAATGTCTAAACATCTTTAAAAAGAACCTAACAAAAGAAGGGCATTGCTGTTCCAGTAAAAGATACAGCACAAAGATAATCTAAAGGAACGCATTCAAAGTGCAATTACATGAATAACACCAGATGTGTTCATCGTGAGAATGAGTGGTGAAAACTTGTGTGCGCGTACAAAAAAAAAAAAAAATGACAACCATGTAGAGGATGCTTCACACAAAGTTAGATTTTGCTAAGAAATGAAGTGTTCATTTCTTTTATGCATGTAGGCACCCTGTACAGTAAACATCAACGTCCAATAGATGTTTATTCATCAAGAGATTTACAATTTCTCTCATGATTATGGTTTCAGGTAGTTACTACAACAGGAGTTTGTTTATTGGGCCCTAAGCCAGGAAGGGACACACCCTCAGCAATAAGTCAAGAGCAGTAACTCTTCGTCACCTACTTGTTTTAAAAAACAAATACGTCTATTATTGCCGAATAGGAAATGGCTTAATGTGAAGGCTGGACAGAAAAAGACTGCACACATCAGGAAATTCTGATGAATATGCAAAGTGGCTTGCAACCCTACAAGCACCTACACATTCCCCTGATAAACAGATGTACTAGTAACAAAAGACAGCATTTTGTAGGGCCGGCATTTGTACGCTGGAACAAGATCGGCTCTCGTTTGTTTTTAATTAAATCTGCATCTGGGAAATGCAATTAAATCTTAGAAACATGTACCATGGGTCATAGTGCAATGTCTCCTCCTCTGCTCATTACTGTATAAACTGAGCTTCTCTGTGTCACTGAACTGGTGTAATCATTTTCCAGTATTAGCTAATCCAACAAAATGTAAGCATTTTAAAACCTTGGTGAAAGCTCTTTTTAAAGAAATGATGGTCAATGATTTATTACACCTTTATGAAGAAGAGCTCGAATCTCCGGTGTGGGGGAGGAGTTTCTAAAAAAAATTAAAAAATATTCTATACATAATACAGGGTTTGCAAATATATTTAGACTCTGTATCTGCAGACAATATACTAGTGATTTCTGTAAAGCTTAATGAGACATGCCTGACATAATGTGAGTAAAAACAGTCTGAGACACACACGGTAAATTGTGTGTGTCTAAATACAATGACTTTGTCTGCAAGCAATATTTTTACTTTGGTTTTTAATTTTTAAAATGCCAAACAGTTGACGTAGAATAAAACTTTCAGTGACCAAACTTAGGAAATGGCGTCAGACAGCTAAACAGAGTTCTGTTTGATTTTATCTGACATCATTGCCCTTACACAACTTTACATCACCATGTGCTAAGAATCTGGTTCAAAGGGACTAAAAAGGTCTGCGAGTGTCAAATCGAACACTTTGCAACTAATGTTAATTGTGACGATTAGAAAGAGCTTAAATACGCAGGGGTTTCTTCTTAATGGTGCATTCCTGCTTAACATTGAGCCACATTAACAGAGAAAGTGTCAGGAAGAATTTTACTGAAATGTGATTTTCTTTTTAACTGTTTTCTGCATATTATTTTTTTAGACAGTTACGTAAAAAGTCCACCATCTAGCTTAGTTTTTCATAACTGCTACCTTCCTTAAAACTGAAATGATGGACATGCTCCTTTTTTAGTCCACCATGTCTTTTTTTTTTTTTAAGCTAATGGCTCTGGAAGATTAACCTGCTTATTGTAATATTTTAAAACTGAAAATCATGATCATGTTTCGACATTATGACATGAACAACAGTAAACCGCTGCCACAAAGCTTGCTTGTGTGGAAAAGCTTCTGGAAATGTATTTATTTTCAAATTATGGCTAAAAAAACCATGCTGAATTTATTAATTACTAAGAAGAAATAATTTGGTTCACTCACAAACATACTAAAGCCAAGATTTTCTACAGTAAGAGAAAAGAATTCGTTCTGCAGTGGCTGTATTCAGTCTAGGATTTTACAGTGCAGAAAAAACGCTGTTTAAAAGCTTTTTAATCCGACGACCCCCCAACAGATTGTTCACGTGAGACAGGCCCAACTGCGAGGCCCACCCTTTCCTCTCTCAGCCCCCCTGCCAGACTAATTGTGTTTTATTGCTTGATCAATTGTTTGGACTGAGTGACGAGCACAAAGACTGGGGTGGATTTGCATAATGAGAGCAGTCTGCTGGTAGTGGGCTGGGAAGATACAAAGGCAGCCAGTGTTGACAGCAAGCACAATCAATACTGGCAGGAAGATGGGGTGCACTTTGACAACCGGGTGAGGGGGTACTTTTAAAAAAGAATGTACGGGGAAAAAACCTTGCCCGAAAGCTAGGCAGAATAGAAGATGGAGGAAAATGAGGGGTGAGCTGCCCCCGCCTTTACATGTCCTTGCTATAACTTTGCCAGAAGAGCTGGTTGGGAAAGAAAATGAGAGTGAGAAAAGGATGTGCTCCTGGGACATTTCCACTCAACCCCCCTATCTCTACCTCAGCTTTGCCGGAGGAAAAGTAGGTTGGCGGGGAAGCACCAAATGAGCCGAGACCCCTTTCAGAAACACCGTCTCTGGCTGGCGTGACGCCAGCTTCAGTCCCAGGTCTGCCTTCAAGCACCACGATTACACCATATCTCTAAAGACTTGGGCTGTACAGACAGGGAGCTGCCCATTCATGCTGTGCCGCCAGACACTCAACCAGCTACGGTCGACTAACGAATGCCAGAAATCACGCACTGTAATGACATGTGCCCTGCATAAAAATGCAGGACAGCCACCAAATAAAAAAAGCACAAGGTTTATATGGAGCTTAAATGGAAAGGCAGGAAGCCAAAAACAGTTTAACAGAAATTGTGCCTAAAAGAGATGAAGCTGGTAATTAGCCACATGTTCCTAGCAGCAGAGCGTATTATCCGATTGCAGTCTGATTATATACGGAAAATGGTGTGGTTCTTTTAGCTTGCAGGCAAAATAACCATACAGAAACGCACACTCAATACACCGTGCTGCTCATATTAACACCGCATGTTCTCATTTAAATAGGTCTTTCACTCCTCCCTGTAATTCTCACAAGCCGTGTCTTACGCCCCATATGACTCCACCCAATATAGGGTTTACTACATAGCAACCTAAAAGAGTCCAGTTCAAAATCTGAATAGCTGTTTGGTGTTTAAGAACAATGTAGAAATTCATTTAAAACACAGGTGCCAGATTATTTGCAATACTAAAATGTTGCAGTACATGCATTTTTATTTCCATAAAGTTTAATGGCAAGAGTTTCGAGATGGAGGCAAGAGTGGCATTGAATTCACTACCTAGTGTAATCTATGCTGATAAACCATCTGCATGTTGGGATACAAAAATTGCATGACATCCTACATTATGGGGGTAAAAAAAAAAGTATGTACTGTAATAAATAAGCATGGACACAGACACTAGAGCAGTTTATATCTCATCTAAAACAAACAAGTGGCAGCAACCAATATAAAAAATGAGGAGGGGGGGACAGGGCTTCCAGTGGGTGTCAGTTATTATTGAAGACCTCAGAACATCCATGTAGCTGTAAATTATTCCAGAATCGCATGTCGATTGGCTCATCTGCAATTTCATTTTGGGGAACAAAAGAAGAGAGATGTTCCTTGGTCAGCTGTGTAAAGGATTGCAGGTGTGAAATTACATTATATAATAAGTCTATTTTCAAATACTGTTCTGATATTTATTGCTCATTATGAATCACATATACTCAAATATCATCTGAAATATGGTGAGTATATGACATGGGAAACCAATATGGATTCTCTGTGTTCTCTGAACATTCTCTCACACATTTGCCCTGTTGTATGCATATCTGTAGTTGGGTGAAACATTAACTTCTGAGGACAGATAAAGCATTAAAAAGGTGAAAGGGAAAAGGTCACGGTCTCCTCTGCTGTTCACTGTAACCTACCTTCCTGGGTTTCAGCTTGTCTTGTTGGTCGTACTGGGCAATGCCTTTGTAGCTGATTCCCAACCACCATGGAATTCCTTGCTTGTCCTGTGAAAGAGAAATTTGAACAGGTTATAAAAGGAAGTTACTAATTTAAGCTATATTATCCCGTCAAAAGATCAAATGTGCATAATATAGCTCATCAGTTAATCATTTGATCTCCTCACTCGGCTTTACCATGGCAGCAAATGCTTACAGATATCAGATGTACTACAATGCTGCTTTGCCAAGTCATAAAAATAGGTTCAATAAAATTCCACAAACCAAACGTTAGCATACCTTCACTTCATAATAATGAACACCATATGAAGGTAAGGATTCCACCAACAACAGATACCTGCAGATAAAATAAGCATTCATCAGAAAGGAGCAGACAGTCAAGCTAAATGTTTTTAATACAACAGGCAGGCTGCTGTTGATTTTATATGTGCATCACAGAATATAGCCTTAATCTGATCGACGTGATCAGACTGACATGCCTCTCTAGAGTAAATATGTTATAGCTGGTATATCCAATGCACTTGATGTGTTAATGAGATATTTTCGGGCACTTACTGTACGATGGCCTTTCCTCGGATGAGCCCTTTGAGGGTTCTGTAATGCTCAATTACTCGGCCTTCACTACAGAGCAGAAAGGGGGGAGAGAAAGTGTGTGTAGATATGAGAGAGAGAGGCATTACAATCTGCACATGCAAAATGAACAGCAATTAAATGCTAGGCTGAACTACGAATATATTATTTGACACAAGTTCAGCACACTCATCCATGAAATGCCATCTGGCCAACTGTCCTGTCAAACATCCACCCTCTGTCTAATATATGCTTGCATTACACACACACACACACACACACACACACACACACCCCCACCAGCTTTGCCTTGCCCTCACAGCTGTTTCTGTACACACACAGCCACACAGGTGTTCCTCAACACACGTCCTCCTATGAGTCACTATGATCCAAAGGGAAAATCTTCTACATCTAGGAATTACCGTAACCAACCAGGAACATTTGTCTCATAAGTTTACTGCATGCATGGCTTAAGCACATTGGCACACTGCCTTCTGAGTGCGCTAAAGAAACTTTCATCATTGGAGCATGCAGTTTTTGCACTTCCAGACTCCAATTAAACATGCTGGAAATGGTAATTACATGGGCGTTGGAGTAAAATTTACAGTTGTTTGCTAGTAAACATAAGCAGAGGTTTCAACTGTTTAATGGTCCTTTAAATGTTGGCAAGTTTCTTACCAATAGGCCAGGGATGGGTGCTCCTTTAAAACAGCTGTGGGAAACACGGGCAGCTTTTTCAAGTCTGATGTTGCACTTTCATCACTAGGGAGAAACAAACAAACATTTTGTATTAACTGGAAAGCAGAAGCAGAACTGGAAGTGTTCCACATGCCAATTTGAAATCGCTTGCTGTAGATCGAATAATAATTCAGAGCTCATAGACAGAAACTGTAGAACCGCTTGGTAAATAAGTGCCTAGTTTCAATCTAAGTTTATGTTGGAACAGATAAGACAAATGTCTAATAAAAACTCTTCTGCCAAACACTGAAGACACCTAACAGAAATGTTATGAATACTTTCTCCAAGGGAGTTTGTTGATACTTCCAGATCACATCCCTGTAGTCCTTCCAGAGGTCAACGGTTTCTGCAAGAAGCACACTACTATAGACACTTCCTGTCCTATATTTCATACAAACCACAGACAACTTTTCATACAGTCTTATTTTGACATTATTTTTTAAAAATGCCAAATGTGGTATTAGTACATTATTTAAAGTGGACCAAGCTTTTTAAGACATTTTTATAGTCCATCCATTTTTCCAGAGATTTGTGATCGCAGTCAAGCAGACTACGTGATATTTGAAGGAGCTTGCAGTTTTATACGTAACCTGCTCATATGAGCATTTACAATAAAATGTTGCATCTCTAAATGTAGCTAGTTCAGAAAAACATTCGCATCATACAAGCAGCCTTGAGTGCATGTAAATCAGGGAATATCAGGAACTCACTAATGTAAGCTACTCTTTCTTCGCTGAAAGATTGATTAATGAGCGGCAGTGCAAGCGTTTTATTTTTTTTTTAATGAAATACTTCCTTGTTAGCCACACAAGAACACAGCCAACCCTGCTAGAATGAATGAAAGCAGGAACAGGAGCTCTTTTGTAAGCAGTTTATAGCAAGACAGCAGTCTTTAACAGTTCGCTGATTCGCGTTTAATGTTTGATGGCATTAATTTGGCTGTTGTGCAGGGGGATGCGATCATGCGGTTACGTTCGGAGCGGTTCTGCTCTCACCGCAAAGCCTAGTCAGCAATCTGGAATTCATTAGGATGTCTGTACTATCAAACAGTTGGCTACAGGAGGCAATGTGTCACAGGGGAACAGTAATGTGTCAACTATTTCACTGGAGACTGAGCCACCTCCTGCAGAGAGGGGAGTGAAAACAAAAAGGTCATTTTAATACAACTGCCATGTGTACATGCTGTGTACGGTAGCTCATTAATAATCAGCCAGGAAGGTTAAAAGCTCTCGGTTATACACCCTCAAATGACATGAGAGCAAATGGATGAAACTGATTTCTGTCCGTCAAACAAGGTGGATGATCTGTTAAATACCAAATGCAAATTTTCGTAGACTATGTATACATGCCTAGGGTTAGTACAACACACAACTACAAAGACTAGTCTTGTGGGGAATTATAGTTAATTGCGTATTTAACCAATTTAAAACAATTTTGAGGTCTTCCAAGTATTTTCAGTGAATATAATGACTTGTAACATTTAGCCGAAACACATGTGACTTAATTATAAGCTCAACTATCATGCAAAACTAACTTTTTATATATTTTTTTCACTTAAACAGAACACGAGCCTCAGTGAATGACTTTCATCAGCAGCGAGGTGTCCCCCCCCCCCATCCCATTAGTAGTAGTGGGGTAATGAGGATATTTTTAAATCTACACTAACAATTGTTAAATGCTACATTACAGAAATGATCAGCACATTCCTCATCAGCACTGGTCACACGCAATGTAGTGTACGGAATTCTTCACATCAAACCAGGATATTTCTGACTTCCCTTTAAAAAGTTCAGAGGAGTTTCTCCAGCAAATTTTGCCTAGAATTATGTGCCATTACGATATTTTTTTTTTTTAAATGATAAGATGTTCAAAAGTGGTTCTTTATGTTTTTAAAGACACCCATCACTGATACATGACTAACCAGCCTGACGCCTGAGTGTCTGCCAGGGAACAATATCTTTACTCCCTCAAGCTTTACAGCCACTCAGGCTTAAAGGCAGAGGTAGCGGTAGGAAGGGAGGATGGGGGCCTAATCTCATGGCATGCTGGTGTCTACTGCATGTGCTGTATGTATCTTTTCTCAGAGAGAAGAGTTCACCCAACAAAAAGTGGTTTCAGCTTTAATATGACTGCTATGAGACTACCTTGAATACTTAAGCACAATGGCTAAAAGCACAAGCAAACAATTAAACGTATGTTTAATTCTTGTGCTTAACAGTTCTCAAATCACTTGTTAAATGCCACTTGTGCAACACCAGACAGTTTGGACATGTTGCAAGAAAAATACAGGGCCTGGACTTCAACAACTGTCATTAACACAGCAACTGGTACTGTGTGTTGAGAACAAAATCAAACTTTATGGTCATGCACACTATCAGAAAGTTTGACAAAAGTGATTGAGTATAAGGCAAAGCACCAGAAAGGTGCAGTAAAATATGGCAGGGACTTGTTTATGTGTTAGTGCTACTTTTGTGGCTGGTGGTCCATGAACTCTAAAAACTGATGACATCGTGACGTCCATCTACCTGGACACCAAGATATTTCACCCCAAAATGTGATTTCCCCTGCCAGGAGGTGCAGACTGCCATAGACAGAGCTTTCAACAAACCAAACAGAGTGCAAAAGCAATATTTTCTAATGTCCATCTCACTTTCTGGATTTGAACATTAGTGAAAACCTGTGAGTTCCTAAGTCCACATGAACAAACATAAGAATGTGAGAAAGCATAAAATATGCTGCATGGAGGAGTTTACAGAGTCTCTCCAGTTTAATTAGACATTACAGGAAGAGACTGTTCTTTACTAAATATAAACTGTAAAAGTGCCAATATTTTTAAGCAGGTGTTGGTAGAAAAACATTGATTTATATAGAAAGAAATTGTGTTTAGAAAAAGAACAAAAATGTGAACAACATGATAAAATGTGCAGGTATTTTGGAACTCAAAAATTCATGTATCCTTGCCAGGTTATTCTGCTTCGCTCATTTTCAATGAAAGGGCCAATATCAGGTCTGTCGGAGTCATTTCACCACAAACATGAAGCAAAAAGAAAACTGCGGATAAGCTCAAGACAGCTGAAAAAATGCCTTCAAAACCCTTATATGCTGCTTTTTTCAGGTCATATTTCTAGTTTGCGGAGAGCCATTTCTTAAGAATTTGCACATCATGTCACAGCTGCAGTTAACTGGAAAAGCAAAAGGTACTGTTTTTCTAGTAAGACAAAACACTAAACAGAGTAAAAGAGTCCAGCGCTGAACTTTCACGCCACATAACTAAAAGCGTACAACGCTTTGTGTTCTAACAACGTGACAAGGGACAATAGCAAACAAACTGGTTTGGCATCAACCTACACACTTGTCCACTGTATTGGTATGATATTTACTTATTATGCAACCCGACAGCTACACAGGAGATTATGTTTATGTTTTTATATTTTATATATTTATATATATATATATATATATATATATATATATATATATATATATATATATATATATATATATATATATATATATATATATATATATATATATATATATATATATATATATATATATATAATAGAAATAAATAGAAAAGTACCTCAATAATCATTATGCTATTATAAACATAAGCTTTACAAATACAAGTTGTTTTAAAGCCTGATTATGCTTTTTTAATGTATTAATGCATGCAGTCGGCAGTAATTTAAGCGGTCAATGACTATTCTTACAGTATACGATTGAAGAATACTGAAATATTGGGATTGCTGGCTTTTCAGTGTCACCTTGCACAACCTGAAGTAATAATCAAGGGCAATTTACCACCACATGAGCAAAATCAAGTATAAATATTAACCAGCACTAAGAATGAAGTGTCAGTGTTAAATCTATTTAAGGAATCCATTTCCTTAAACTCCAAATCAGTTCTTACATCAAACTCAAAATGGTGTGCTAATTCACATACTGCTCAAAAGAGAGAACTGCAGTCTCCACAAGTAAACTTTTCATTGCCTGTTGAATATTTTGTGCAGGTGAGCTCTTTAAGATTAGAACATCAGCCCATTTACTCTTAACACACAAGTGATGACAGTCATCTGATGACTCAAACCACAGATATTTTCCCAACACACCCAATTCATGGATATTCATAGACTTGCAGCTACACTGCCACTAGGGGTAAGACAATATACCTGCATGGTGGTATACTGTAATAGGCTCATTTAAGATTATCTTTTGTTACACTTTACAGATATAAATAACATGAATTATTATTATTTTTTTTAAATCAGGAAAAAAACAACAACCCAGACCTACACTATATTGGCAAAGGTTTTGGGACACCCCTTCAAATCATTGAATTCAGGGGTTGGGCTCAGCCCCTTAGTTCCAGTGAAAGGAACTCTTAACGCTTCAGCATACCAAGACATTTTGGACAATTTCAAGCTCCCAACTTTGTGGGAACAATTTGGGGATGTCCCCTTCCTGTTCCAACAAAGTTGGGAGCATGGAATTGTCCAAAAGGGTCTTGGTATGCTGAAGCGTTAAGAGTTCCTTTCACTGGAATTAAGGGGCCGAGCCCAACCCCTGAATTCAGTTATTTGGAGGGGTGTCCCAAAACTTTTGGCAAGTGTACATTTCAATTTACAAAGTGGTATTTCTTTAGCCAAGTCTAACAGCTAATCTCTCAACAAATCAGTTTAAATGATGCTCCAGTGGCTTCATTAACAAAACAATTTAATAGAGGCACCGAGACTTGACAATTATAGAGTACGAGTATATAAGAATCCGCTTTAAAAAAAGAAGTAAATTATGATAACAAAACAAAACATGACGTACTGTAAACAGTGAGATCATTTAAAAACCATTTCTTAATCGTGCAATTTGTAAACACACAAACAACCACAATGATAAGAATAAGGATTACTTATAAGGATCCTTATAAGTAAGGATAAGGATGAAGATCTGGGCTTTACCTTGTGTAGTCCCCTTTTGCCTCCTGAAAAACACAAACACACCAGAATTAGTGAACGCTGCACATTCCTTTTGTATATTCACGTCTGGCTGAACAATAGTACATTTTATATATTGAACCGCACTTCATTATGTGAGCAGCGCACAAGCACAGGATATCTATCTATCCAGTGCAAACTCTACTACACAATGTTTTATTGTAGTTATTATGTTGCATGTTATAATCCTGCTGACCGACACACTATCCTTATATTTAAGTTAATGCATGTTGTATCTAAAAAGCTGGATCTGCATAATGACAATACAATATTAATGGGATTGGTGATAAAACACATGATGCATCCCACTTATCTTCACAGACTAAGAAGCTTAACTCTCCCACTCATGCAAAATCTTCAAGCGAGCACAAATAAGCTTGTTTTCGAAATTCTCCATGGAGCAAACGAGCAACAAATATACGATGCGACACGTATGTACAATGCAATATTTATACGCAAACACGAAAACCTTACAAACAACGCCGAGAAAAATTCAGCTTCACATTGTAGCGACGTTGAGCCGGCTGTTCACTCCGTTTTGATTCAAACTGAAGAAGCTACGCAACGTGTTTGTGTGAGCAGTCTGTCAAACAAGGCAACGTTAAGTAGCGCACTTACCTGCAACACGAACGCAGCTAACTTAAAAACATCTTCACTCTCCAATTCAATAGTTCCCTGTAATAAAATACAAACAGAAATAACGTAAATAATAATAACCAAAAACAATCCCGTTTAGCCGACTTGCGACTCTGGTAGTTTTAAACTATTTCAGTCCCACCCGTCCCCTCGCAGGTTTCCACGAGGGAGAAACCATTCACCACAAAAACTGGAGCCATTCATTTCCCTTTGTTATAAACATTTAACGGTATGTCCATCATTTAAAAAAAAGTTATTATCACACAATAATAACCACATTGCCACAATTATACAGCATATTAAAATTAAAACGCGTACAATTCTTTAATACAGATAGTTAAACCTCAGTGTTATCGGAGCCCCTGCACTGAATTGGTACAGTCTGCTAACAGGTTCAGCAAACCGCATCAAGTAGCATCAGGAAAAAAAAGATAAAGCTTCTTCAAAGCAGAAAAAAAAATCAAACTCGATAGTAACAACTTTATTTGACTCGAGTATTGTCAGAAAGTGATAATCTTGGATTAATTCTAAAAGGTTTCTGTCATTAATCCAGCATTTAAGAACACTTAAGGTCTTTTTCGACCCCCCCTGTTTTCTAGTCACTTCTATGGAGATATGATATTCACAAGACACATGACCAAACATTTAGTGTTGTTTATTGAGTTCTTCATATATTAAATGTCACATCGGGATCTATCTATCTATCTATCTATCTATCTATCTATCTATCTATCTATCTATCTATCTATCTATCTATCTATCTATGTTTTAACTCTGCAATAAGATTCATGTGTTAAGTTCAAACCTAAGAGTCTGAGTGTCTTAGCTTTGAATACTTGAGATACAAAGTAAAAGCCACGTTATCACTGTAGTGCGATAAAACCAGTTAGGGGCGAAGTAGCATTGACTATTAAAAAGAATGTCTGTTTGAAATATATATAACTTTTTGATGAGATTTCATGTGCTAGAACTGTCCCAGTATACCAGAAACGTGAAGGAAAACATCATTTAACCAATCTAATATTTATTTCTTTGTATGTTTATGTACTTGAATTTTATTTCAACAAGGAACCGATTTACATCTTATAGATTATCATTGGTCATACCTTCCTCTTAGTCTTTGAAAACCTGGTATCTTGCCCTGCGCACCATGATGTCATGTGAGTTTTGACCTGGCTGTGTCAATACTAAGGCTTAGTATTAGCAATGTTTACTTGATCTCATAACACCACGGAATGAACACACAAATGCGTAGGTGTCCCACGTTACCCAGTGCACGTGTAATACAAGCTGGCTGCAGTCAAACTGCATCACTATCGGATCTGACAAGGGAGCTGACATTACAGTAAAAAAGAAAAACTTGAGACAAGGTAAATACACTTACTGAGCACTTTATTAGGAACACCTGTACCTGCATTTCAGTATTTCAATAACTGCTGATCTCCTGGGATTTTCACACACAACAGTCTCTATAAGTTAATCAGAATTGTGCAATAAAGAAACACATCTAGTGAGCAGCAGTTCTGCAAATGGAAATGCCTTGTAGATGAGACAGGTCAATGGCTAGACTGGTTCGAGCTGACAGAAAGGCTACAGTAACCACTTTGTACAATTGTGGTGAGCAGAAAAGCACCCTGGAATATGTAAGATGTCAAGACGTGGGGGTTGGGCTACAACACTTCAACTTCTGTCAGCCAAGAACAGGAAGCTGAGATTGCAAAGGACACAGGCTCATTAAAAGTGGACATTTAAAGACTGGAAAAACATAGCCTGGTCTGAAGAATCTTGATTTCTACTGAGCCACACAGATAGTAGTGTCAGAATCTGGTGCCAACGGCATGAATCCATGGACCCAACCTGTCTTGTGTCAACAGTCCAGGCTGGTTTAGGTGGTGTAATGGTATGGAGAATGTTTTCTTGGCAGACTTTGGGTTTGTTAATACCAATCAATTATCGCTTGCATTCCACAGTCTATTTGAGTATTGTAGCTGATCATGTGCATCCCTTTATAGTCACAATCTTCCCAAAATTTGTCTCAATCTGGTTTCATGAACATGACAATGAGTTCAGTGTTCTTCAGTGATGTTCCAAGTCACCGGATCTGTATCCAGTAAAATGGGAGATTCATAGCATGAAAATGCACCTGAAAGATCTGCAGGAATTGCTTGATGCAATCATATAAACATGGAGTAGAATCTCACAGGAATCTTGTGGAATCCATGCAATGTTTTGAGAGTAAATGAAGCCCCTACTCTGAATTAAGGTAAGTGTACTAAATTAGATCACAAAATACAAGGCAGAAATGAAGACATTAAGCAAATAATAAGCAAATTAGCCAGCAATATTTCAAATTTTGTATGATTATTGAAATGCCTTGCAAATTTGGTTAACGTGACTACATATGACCTTTATAACATTTTGTGCGTATATGTGTGTGTGAGATAGATGGACAGAATGTCTAGCCAGTTCTCCTCACAGTTATTGGCAATGCACTGCCGCACTCCCCCTTTTTAATTAACACACTTTTGGCCTGTGTCTGTTGGGCTATGTGTGTGGTACAAGCTTCAGATTACTGAAGACCTTTTATTCATTTTTATTCCCTGCTTCTGCTCCCACTGTTATTACAGTGGCACACTAAAAAATCCATGCAGTCAAGTGATATTTTTGGAGGATTACAGAATCAGTTGATACTTTGTACTAGAGTTGAATGCTGGCATTGTTTAACCAGAGGCGATGTAGCATTGGGCACTGAAACTAAAGGCTGAATGAAGATTAACATTTCAGAGGGTCTTAGAACAAATCAGAAATGCTTACCTTACTGGCAAATGGCTGATGTTAACCTACAGTTGGTTTGTATAGTAACAGAAGAATTATTTTTATGCTGAAAATGTCTATCATAGATGGCATACTGGGATCATGTTACCTGTTGCTCCCTTACCTGTTGTTCTAAGATTGCATGAGTTTTGCTTTCATTATTAAAAGATGGTTCTTTCACTGTTAAGACTTTCATGTATAGTTTGACTAACTACATCCAACCCCCATGTCGAAATGCCACTTGCACTGTGTGTTCGGGTGTTTGTTTAGCTGCGTCTTTCTTTTTAGCATACTCTTCCTCCTTGGTAGAAATTCATCCTTTTTCTCATTCTTGGATCACTATGGGCTTTTTTAACAGCTCTGAATTTGTGCTGCATTCTGCCTTACTTGTAAAATATTTTGGATATCTACCAAATAAATAATCTCTCTAATATAAATTAGCACAAAGAAACTGAAATTAAAGAAACACAATGAATTAAAACTAATCAATGTTTTTTATTAGTCGTTTCAGTATAGTGAAATACTTTATACTGTTGTAACACCTAAGCATGAAGCACTTACACTGTAGACAGAAGACTTTGCGTTCCAGTAAAACAGCTCCAGTGTGGTGGGATCTTTCAATAATCCGACAGTCTCAATGTAAAACCTGTTAAAGAACACATGGCAATTTCATTTGTGCAGATGTTTACATATAGTCCACAAGACCCAATGAAAACTGAATTTACACAAAGGTTACATACACTTGATTCTTAATACTGTGTGTTCTTATCTGAATGATCAACAACCAATTGTATGTGTTTTCATGAGTTCTTCACTCGTCCTGAGCAGTTAAACCTCTCACTGTTCTACAGAAAAATTCTCCAGGTCCTCCACATTCTTTGCTTTTCCAAATTCTTCTGCTCTTTTTAACAGCAGCTATATGATGCTGAGATCTATCTTTTCACATTTAGGACAACTGATTGTATTCATATACAACGATTACAAAAGGTGCAAATATTCATTCATTCATAGTCTACCGCTTATCCGATCTATTCTCGGGTCACGGGAGCCTGTGCCTATTTCAGGCGTCATTGGGTATCAAGGCAGGATACACCCTGGATGGAGTGCCAACCCATCACAGGGCACACACATACACTCTCATTCACTCACACAATCACACAGTACAGACAATTTAGAGATGCCAAACAACCTACACTGCATGTCTTTGGACCGGCGGAGGAAACCCCCGAGGCACGGAGAGAACATGCAAACTCCACAGACACGGCGGAGGCAGGAATCGAACCCCAAACCCTGGAGGTGTGACGCAAATGTGCTAACATGATACAAACTTTTGTAAGTTGTTAATCTGTTTAAAGATCTTATATTTGTCATTTAATACTGCTCTTCTGAAGCTACATATTGATATTTTTAGATGCTTTCCAGAAAACAAAATAACACCAATTTATATAACTTTTGATCATCCAGTTCAAAAGTTTACAACCCTCTGGCTATTATTGTGCCGTGTTACCTTCTTGAGCATCAATGAATGTTTGTACCTTAACCACTGTTGAAAAGGGGTCAAATATTCAGAAGATGCTAGAAAAGCTAAGAAAGTGCAGAACCTGGAGGATTTTTCTGAAGAACAATAGGAGATTTAACTGCTCAGGACAAACATGGGACTCATGAAAAACTAAAAATATATAGTTGATCAACCAAGTATCAATAAACAGTATAAAAAAATGAAGCATTTGTAAACTTTTGAACGGCTTAATTTGTTTAAATGCAGATACTATTGTGGACTATATGGAAACATATGTTATGTGAAATAGCTTATTCACGGCCACAACTAAACAAAAAAATAAAATGCAATTTTTTCTATCCCTCATATTTTAAATGCATTTTTAAAAATTAGGTGTATGTAAACATGTGAACTATAAATTCTCCTTCAACATAAACATTACATAGATCACAGATTAACATAATACTCCCATAACTGCTCTTTAATGAACAAAGTATTCATTATTGTACATGCATTAGGAACCACTTCCAACAGTCCCACTTTTTCAGTATGTTGCACAACATCGCCCTCTAGTAGATGGTGTCATGTCCTACGCATGTCTCTGTTTACATTCAAACGAGTTTATGTCTACACTCACCTGACATGAAATTTGAGCTCGAGTGGTCCAGTCTTTTTGGAAAAGTTGTGCTCCAGTACCCTCCGGTTCAGCTGCAGCCAGCTCGTCTGACCACTAACAAAGAAATGATTTATTCACTATACATCACACACAATCTGTAGCAGTAGATCATCACAGCACTTACACACTCACACACTTAGGCTGGTTATTCATTCATCTTTTATGACTGGTATAATTTCCTTCCTTTTTATTCATATTTTACAACTACAGTCAGAGGAGTTCACTGATAGATAGATAGACAGATAGAAGAAGTTGCTTTCGGCTGCTCCCTGTTCGGGGTCGCCACAGCGGACCAACTGGTCCGCACAACAACTTGGCAAATGTTTTACGCTAGATGCCCTTCCTGACGCAACCCTCCCATTCCGGGCTTGGGACCGGCACTGCATCCAGTGGCTGGGGTTGAGCCCGGGCCTTCTGCATGATAGGCGAGAAACCTACCACTGAGCCACCAATGCCTCCAGATAGATAGACAGATAGATAGACAGATAGATAGACAGATAGATAGACAGATAGATTTTTTAAAATCAAAATATGTAAGTAGGGCAAACAAACTCTACTGTGTGTGTGTGTGTGTGTGTGTGTGTGTGTGTGTGTGTGTGTGCGTGTGCGTGTGCGTGTGCGTGTGCGTGTGCGCGTGCTGCTTATATCAAGTCAGTTAACCTGCCACGTAACATATTCACATAACAGCTGTTTCATCCACTTACTTTGTGTCGGTGTATGAAATTCCAAAATACTCCTTCTCCTTCAGGCTAAAATGGGATGAGACTATGTCCAAGAGATCTCTAGACAGCAGTTTGGGCTGAGAAAAAAAAATAAAACCAGGTTGATGCTATTTTCCATTCCACTGTGTTTCAAACTGAATTTTTTTTAGCAGTGTGCTAATGAAAGTTAGTAATATAGCAGAAACACTCATGAACAACTTGTAAAACTTTGGAAAAAAAAGCCTCACCTGGACCAGCAGTTCTAGCGGTCTGCCATCCAGCAGAAGCACCTGACACTGCCGACCCTCCGTCATCTGAGAAAAAAAAGTAACAGTTGGTGTTTTGACTAATACCAAGGTATGATGCCATTTACTGATGATGGTAGTTGATACAGTGTTTATTTCTGTACACTCTCATGTGATCTTTACCAACCTGAGACAGTAGCTCCCACAGCCAGAAAACAACTACAACTAATCTAATAATCTGAAGATGTTTTGAGGGTAACTTTAAATGGCTATTAATGGTCTTGGATACATAATGAGGAAGATTAAGCCCATTGTTACTGCTATCCTATTTATTTAAACAAGGACAGTGTGAAAAAATGCTGCCAAGACCATGACAGAGCATACAAGTCAATAAAAGGACTAGACAAGGTACAAATATTGACAGAATATAAGAGGAATAAGTGCTAAAGACAAATAATAATCAAATAATAACAAATACTAGAGGACTACACAGAAGAAGACCATCACCAGAATAATTAGACATCACAATTTACAATGCAAATTGCTTTTAAAGGGTTTTCATGATTAAAAGTCTTTTCTGATTGCTGCAGCTACCATCAGTTATGAGGTTATGTTCTATTGCTTTGTGTTTTTGTATTGTTAATCTATTGTTTAAATATAATAAATCAACATAACCAAAGATAGTATCTTCTTCTTCTTTCGGCTTTTCCCTTCAGGGGTCGCCACAGCGAATCATCTCTCTCCACCTATCCCTATATTCTGCATCCTCAACACTTGCACCCACTAGCTTCATATCCTCATTTATTCCATCCATATACCTCCTCTTTGGCCTTCCTCTTTGCCTCCTGCCTGGCAGCTCCATGTCCAACATTCTCCTACCAATATACTCACTCTCCCTCCTCTGAACATGTCCAAACCATCTTAATCTGGCCTCCCTAACTTTGTCCCCCAAACGTCCAACATGAGCTGTCCCTCTGATGTACTCGTTCCTAATCCTGTCCAATCTTGTCACTCCAAAAGAGAACCTCAACATCTTCAGCTCTGCTACCTCTAGCTCTGACTCCTGTCTCTTCCTCACTGACACTGTCTCTAAACCATACAGCATGGCCGGTCTCACCACTGTCCTGTACACGTTCCTCTTGATTCTCCTATCACACAGAACTCCCGACACCTTTCTCCACCTATTCCAACCTGCCTGCACTCGCTTCTTTACCTCTTTACCACACTCTCCATTACTCTGGACTGTTGACCCCAAGTACTTAAACTCCTGTACCTTCTTCACCTCTTCACCCTGTAACCTTACTGTTCCACTTCCCTCCCTTTCATTCACACACATGTACTCAGTCTTACTACGACTGACTTTTATTCCTCCTCTCTCCAGCGCAAACCTCCACCTCTCCAGGTTTTCCTCCACCTGCTCCCTGCTCTCACTACAGATCACAATGTCACCTGCAAACATCATTGTCCAAGGAGACTCCTGTCTGACCTCCTCTGACAACTGGTCCATCACTATAGCAAACAGGAAGGGGCTCAGAGCCGGTCCCTGATGCAGTCCCACCTCCACTTTGAACTCCTCTGTCTGACCTACAGCACACCTCACCACTGTCCTGCTCCTCTCATACAAGTCCTGCACCACTCTGACATACTTCTCTGCTACTCCTGACTTCCTCATACAATACCACAGCTCTTCTCTTGGAACCCTGTCATACGCTTTCTCCAAGTCTACAAACACACAGTGCAACTCCCCCTGACCATCCCTATACTTCTCCATCAAAATTCTCAGAGCAAAAATTGCATCTGTTGTGCTCTTTCTGGGCATGAAGCCATACTGCTGCTCACAAATTTCCACTACCTTCCTTAACCTAGCTTCCACTACTCTTTCCCATAGCTTCATTGTATGGCTCTTCAACTTTATCCCCCTATAGTTGCTGCAACTCTGCACGTTACCCTTATTCTTAAAGATCGGCACTAACACACTTCTTCTCCATTCCTCAGGCATCCTCTCACTCTCATAAACTAGTTAAAAATTCCACTGCTGCCTCTCCCAGACACTTCCAGACCTCCACCGGGATGTCGTCAGGACCAACTGCCTTTCCACTTTTCATCCTCTTCAAAGCCTTCCTGACTTCATCCTTTCTAATCTTATCTACTTTCTGTTCCACAGAGTTCACCCCTTCTACTCTTTTTTCCCTATCATTTTCCTCATTCATCAGCTCTTCAAAGTACTCCTTCCATCTCCTCTGTACACTCTCCTCACTTGCGAGCACTCTTCCATCTCTATCCTTAATAACTCTAACTTGCTGCACATCCTTCGCATCTCGATCCGTCTGCCTCATTCCACCACCAAGTCTCCTTATCTTCTTTCTTCCTTCCAGATGACACACCCAGCACCTTTCTTCCTGTCACCCTGATCACATCTGCTGTAGTTTCCCAGTCATCTGGCAGCACTACCTGACCACCCAGAGCCTGCCTCAACTTCTGTCTAAATTCCTCACAACATTCCTCCTTTTTCAGCTTCCACCACTTGGTTTTCTTCTCTATCTCTATCTTTGACCTCTTCTTCTTACAGACCATCAAAGTCATCCTACACACCACCATCCTATGCTGTCTGGCTACACTCTCTCCCACTACCACTTTACAGTCACTAATCTCTTTCAAATTGCCTCTTCTGCATAGGATGTAGTCTACCTGTGTTCTCCTACCTCCACTCTTGTAAGTCACTCTATGCTCCTCCCTCTTCTGAAAATAAGTGTTAACCACAGCCATGTCCATCCTCTTAGCAAAGTCCACTACCATCTGTCCTTCTAGGTTCCTTTCCTTAACTCCAAACTTGCCCATCACCTCCTCATCACCTCTGTTCCCCTCACCCATGTCCATTAAAATCCGCTCCTATCACCACTCTCTCACCCGTGGGAATACTCTCCATCACCTCATCTAATTCACTCCAGAATCTCTCTTTCTCCTCTAACTCACAACCTACCTGTGGGGCATAACCACTAACAACATTCAACATCACCCCTTCAATCTCTAACTTCAGACTCATCACCCTGTCTGACACTCTCTTCACCTCCAGAACATTCCTCACAAACTCCTCCTTCAGGACCACACCTACCCCATTTCTCTTACTATCCACACCATAATAAAACAGCTTGAATCCTGCTCCTATACTACGAGCCTTGGTACCCTTCCACCTGGTCTCCTGTCCACACAGTATATCCACCTTCCTTCTCTCCATCATATCAGCCAGCTCTCTACCTTTCCCTGTCATAGTACCAACATTCAGATTTCCCTTATTCTCAGTCCTACACTCTTACCTTTCCTCTTCTCTCTCTGTCTGTGCACTCTCCTCCCTCCTCTACTTCTTCGACCAACAGTAGTCCAATTTCCACCGGCACCCTGATGGCGGTCGTTGTTAACCCGGGCCTCGACCGATCCGGAATGAAATTCGTACTGACGATTCGCATGGTTAAATTTGGCAATGTTTTACGCCGGATGCCGTGGACAGTGACCTCCATGGCCAGATTAACCAAAGATAGTATCTAGAGTAGTCAATAACTAGAGGAGCCTTTGATGTAAAAAGAAAGATGATAGTGTAGTGGGCTTGCGTGGAGAAAAAGTTTATAACGCATGGTTGGGGCTTAGGGTTGGGGGTTTGAGTCCCACCTCTGTGCTGAGTTTGCATGTTTTGCCCGTGCTTTGGGCTTTTCTTTGGGTACTCTGGTTTCCTCCTCAAGGCCAAAGACATGTGTTGTAGGCTGATTGGCATCTCTAAATACTGTGTGTGCACGATTGTGCTCTGTGATGGGTTGGCACACCATCTAGGGTGTCCCCCAGCCTTGTGCCCCAAGGCCTCAAAGATAAACTCCATGTTCCATGCGACCCTGCTCAGGATAAGTGGTACAGAAAATAGATGGATGAATGGCACCCTTGAAAGGGAAAGAAGGATGCAACAGAAAAGCGTCCATCCTATCCTTTGGAGATCAAGAGTTTGAATTCTGACAATGCCGAAGCCATACTTGGCCAAGGTAACAAAATTGGCCATGCTGTCTGGGTATGAGGAATTGTATAATTGCCTCTCGCCCCTGTCAATCATAGTACAGGAGCACCAGTTAAAAAAGATGTTTTTGATTGGTTTCATGTGTCTCATGGAAGCACATGGCAGCCCTCACTCTTTCAGCTGGGTGAAATGGGACAGCTGACTGGTGGGTGAGAAAATGAGTAATGAGTAAAATCATTGACAGGTGAAGTGAATAATATTAGCTCGTTACAAAGGGTGGGATATATTAGGCAGTCAGTTCTCAAAGTTCTCAAATCTGTTGGAAGCAGGAAAAAATGGGTCCGATTGTGCTGACTAGAAGACTTGGTCAGCGCATTTCCAAAACAGCAGACCTTGTAGGGTGTTCCAGGTATGCAGTGGTTAGTACCTACCAAAAGTGGTCCAAGGAAGGACAACCAATGAACTGGCAACAGGTTTGTGAGAGCCCACGGCTCACTGATGTGCGTGGGTAGCAAAGGTTAGTCTGTTTGATCTAAATCTGATGGAGCATCTATGGGATTTGCTGGACAAACAAGGAGGAGCTACTTCACAACTTGCAGGACAAGAATCTGCTGCTAACATCTGGTTGCTAGACACTACAGCACACCTTCAGACCTTCAAAAATCTTGTTGAGTCCATGCCTTGATGGCTCAGAGCTGGCTTGGTGGCACAATGGGGACAATATTAGACAGGTGGTTTTACTGTTATGGCTGATCGGTGCATATTTGATGTATAGTACATGTTATACACACACGCACACACACACACACACACACAAAAAAAAAAAGTCATTCACGCCTAAGGGCAATTTAGCATGGCTGTTTTGTCTATATACATGTCTTTTGGCGGGTTCAGTGAGAGGAAACTTGAGATCTAACCCAGGACCCAAGTGCCCATGCTTTTGTACAATATACAAATGTAAAAAAAACACACCAATGTATCATTTGTTTCTTGTCACATGAATGCTGTTACAACTCTGCAAGTGAGAAACCATTTTAGAGGAGAATGTTTTCAGATGTTTCCATCCAAATGGATTGCATATTTAAAAGTAGATTGCCAAGAAGTCAGTAAAGAAAATGTCTTTTACCTTCTTATAATGGTTTTTAATTTTGAAAGAGGAGCAATAAGATTAAGCACCATTAAAACAGTTCTAGCCAAATCATCAGCATGGGACAGTGCACATTTATTACACCACCTTTTAAGTAATACAACCTTTTCCATACGGATATTTCATGATATCTAGTCATTTTTGTCATGTTCACTTACTTTTATAATGTCAATGTACACTCCTCTATAAAATCATTGCTGAATAGCATTATTCATGCAAACACAGATCCATCCAAAATCCATATCTGTGAATACTTTGTAACATAAGACTAAGTCCAGGCATTACAGCTGCCTAGAAATTAAAGCTACAGCAAACATGCACCATTTCATTGCGTACCAAGAAACTTCCTCACCCCCGATGGAAAATTTGGACACCTACCCATACACACCCACGCATGCAATACACACCCAATCCAACGCACAAGAGCTGGAATAAATAAATACACAGATGTAAACTTTGTACAATTTGTAAGAACTTGTTGTACTGTTTAAAGGTTCACCACAGAAATCTTTTAATTATCCAATGTGCTGCTTTTTCTCTTACAAAAAAAAACGTTTTGATGTACTGCAATGAAAGACATTAAGGCATTAGCTACTGTCTTTGACAGACCCAGATTGTCTGTCTGTCTCAGTATCTCTTTCATCATGTAGCTTTTAGCAAATTGTTTAATCAATACTAAGAAGATGGTTTGAATTTAAATGCTCGATAAATAAGTTGTCCTGAGTTTTGTGGTTCAGTATATAGAAGGTATGTGTGTTTGGTTCATTCAGAAGCACTGCCGAGTTGTACATCCAGGTTACACATGCAATCATATTAACACAAATGTTTTAATGTGCTGTCAACATATGAAAATTCAAATTGTGTTGCTTTTGTATTGTGGCATGCTCAGCCCCTATAAACACGGCCGCTGTTCTGCTTAATCCTCTGTAATCAAGAGAATTATCATCGCTGATCATTTCTATTTGTCCCATACCATTGTACCATTGTCTAAGCAGGAATTACTCACTATCATCATAACCCCTTAAGGGACTTCATTATCAAAGCTGCATTGTAATGCCAAAATCAAAACAGACTCACAATACAATAACTTTGCTAGTTCAGATTCAGTCTACGCTTGTACGTTGTTCTGCTCAGGAATAAGGAATAAAACATGAATAGGCATGCTATTATCGGAAAATTAGTATTTCCTGATGATTATAAATCACAGCCCATCTCAAACTGTCATAAAAATGTTGTCATGTTCATCTCTTCATGTATCAGCCTCTCTCTGATGAAGTTAATAAGACAAAAATGCAGCTTGTCATGTTACCGAGAAACCACAAAGCCTTTTGCCCTGAAGAGTTTCCCACGTCAGAGGATGTTCGGCTTTTACCCCTGAGTGTTAAAAGCTCTTAAAATCACACTTAAAAGTGGAGCATTCTTTGTACTTATGCAAATAGACTAAAACCTTGTGCTCAGAGCTACTGTCAGAGCTGCAGTTATAGAAAATTAATCAACGCCACCAGACCAATCAGTGTGAGAATTAGTGCTGGTATAATTTTCCCACATATATATGCGTACAAGTTAGCTGTGTCTTCATACTAAGCAGAGCTCAATCTGAAACCAGACAATTTTACTGTTTTTGGGACTTTTAGAATTTTTAATAAGCGTGACAAGAAAAACAAAGTCATTCAACGAATATAATGCAGCAGTGCAGATGGAGAAACTTTACCTTGACTGAAAGACACAGTTCTGAAGAGCTTTTTGTTTAATCCTGGCAGTATTCGTATTATGTAATCTCAATGTGGCCCCAACACCCAACCCCCAATCTATTGTCCTTATCCACCGCTCGCACTTATCCTTCACTGATAAGTGCCTGTTTGGCTGCTATGAATCTGTATGTATTCACTCAGCACAGCAGCTTCATTGTGCTTTTGTCTGTCCGTCTATGAGGCGGTGGCTCTGCCTGGTTCAGAGTGGATTTTGCATCACCAGGGTCCACCAAGTCACAAGGAGAAAGCTATATCCAGTTATTGTTTGGTCACTAACCCAGATACAAGTAGAATATTCTCTTACTTGTTAATTATACACAGTTCTACAACAATCTATTGTTTTTTACTGTTTGTGTCTGAGTGTGAGTGTGGTTGGGGTATCCCATGGTAAAAACAGAAAGGGGTCATGTGATGTGCACTGATTATGACACAGGGGTCAACATCCCCCGAGGACCAGTCTCGGGGTTAGAATCTTCAAACAAACCCCCTCTCACAAATATCCTCACCCCAAAAGTTGAGTTTCTTTCTGCAGTCCACAACATGAAACTCTACAAAAGCCCTAACCAGCTCAGCAGTGCTTTACTAATTTTCTTTTATACTGCGACAGTGACCTGAAAATCCTTAAATATCTACTGATAATTTCCACACACACACACACACACACACACACACACACACACACACACACACACACACACACACACACACAAAGAGTCACCACTGGAGTCATCATGGAAAAAAATGAAAATAAAACTGACTGGCAGTGACTCATATCTGCCAACTCCAAATACTACTATAAAGGTCTGACGCCAAACACAACATCTGGAGAGGTGATTGTCTGGACATATGACTATCCAACCCAAAGTGAAAAAAGTGACGACAAGAGGACACGGGTATTACTGTGCTGTGAAATGTGTTCATAGACAAAAGGACAAAGGATTTGAAATAACTGAGCATGACAAAAGAAGTATAAAAAGCTTCTAAAATCTTCTCCCTCATATAAAAGTTGAAATGTTTGTCTGCACTAATAAAGCCACACTTTAAGCCCAGATTTTGATTTAGCCAACAAACCAAAGACATCATTTCTGATGCTGTGCAATACACAAAACATCCTTTAGCCATAATGTTCTAAATACATCATTATCCCTTGTTGGATTGGGATCTGACCATTAGAGATGTGTGTATCTCTTTACTCTATAGCAGAGGTGTCCAGTAATTTTCACAAAGAGCATGTGTGGGTGCAGGGTTTCATTCCAACAAAAAAGAAGCCACACCTGAGTTTACTGAAAGCCAAGATCAACTGATTTAACCGGTGAAATCAGGTATTAGACACCTCTGATCTAGTACAATAACTGATCATACTTCAAAGCCTCTTTCTATTTAATCTCCATGAAACAGCAAATTGGAGATAACATTTAATATAAAAGCGAACTGGGGAGGCGGTTTGGTCTAATCTCAACGTCACATCCAAGAATATAGCCCATCGACTTATACATCACTTATACAGACTCATTTGTAAAAATGTCTCAAGGGATACCTTTCTTCCCATGATTTGAAAGAGTCCAGTTGTTTCACATCTTTGGTTTCAAATTGTGACCTGCCTCTCTTGCTTGATATTCTTTATATAACTATGTATGGTTTACAGTGGTGTGAAAAAGTGTTGACCCCCTTCCTGAGTTCTTATTTTTTTGCATGTTTGTCACACTTTAACGTTTCAGATAATCAAACACATTTAAATATTAGTCAAAGATAACACAAGTAAACACATCATGCAGTTTTTAAATGAAGGTTTTTATTATTAAGGGAAAAACAAAATCCAAAACTACATGGCCCTGTGTGAAAAAGTATTTGCCCCCTAAGCCTAATAACTGGTTGGGCCACCCTTAGCAGCAACAACAGCAATCAAGCGTTTTCAATAACTTGCAATGAGTCTGTTACAGCGCTGTGGAGGAATTTTGCCACAGCATCTCAATCGGATTGAGGTCAGGACTTTGACTAGGCCACTCCAAAGTCTTCATTTTGTTTTTCTTCAGCCATTCAGAGGTGGACTTGCTGGTGTGTTTTGGATCATTGTCCTGCTGCAGAACCCAAGTTCGCTTCAGCTTGAGGTCACAAACAGATGGCCGGACATTCTCCTTCAGGATTTTTTGGTAGACAGCAGAATTCATGGTTCCATTTATCACAGCAAGTCTTCCAGGTCCTGAAGCAGCAAAACAGCCCCAGACCATCACACTACCACCACCATATTTTACTGTTGTTATGATGTTCTTTTTCTGAAATGCGGTGTTACTTTTACGCCAGACGTAATGGGACACAGACCTTCCAAAAAGTTCAGTTTTTGTCTCGTCAGTCCACAGAGTATTTTCCAAAAGTCTTGGGGATCATCAAGATGTTTTCTGGCAAAACTGAGACGAGCCTTTATGTTCTTTTTGCTCAGCAGCGGTTTTCATCTTGGAACTCTGCCATGCAAACCATTTTTGCCCAGTCTCTTTCTTATGGTGGAGTCATGAACACTCACCTTAACTGAGGCAAGTGAGGCCTGTAGTTCTTTGGATGTTGTTGTGGGGTCTTTTGTGACCTCCTGGATGAGTTGTCGCTGCGCTCTTGGGATAATTTTGGTCGGCCGGCCACTCCTGTGAAGGTTCTCCACTGTTCCATGTTTTCGCCATTTGTAGATAATGGCTCTCACTGTGGTTCGCGGCAGTCCCAAAGCTTTAGAAATGGCTTTATAACCTTTTCCGGACTGATAGATCGGTAGGTTTGTGACCTCAAGCTGAAGCGAACTTGGGTTCTGCAGCAGGACAATGATCCAAAACACACCAGCAAGTCCACCTCTGAATGGCTGAAGAAAAACAAAATGAAGACTTTGGAGTGGCCTAGTCAAAGTCCTGACCTCAATCCGATTGAGATGCTGTGGCATGACCTTAAAAAGGGGGTTCATGCTCGAAAACCCTCCAATGTGGCTGAATTACAACAATTCTGCAAAGATGAGTGGGCCAAAATTCCTCCACAGCGCTGTAACAGACTCATTGCAAGTTATGGAAAACGCTTGATTGCAGTTGTTGCTGCTAAGGGTGGACCAACCAGTTATTAGGCTTAGGGGGCAAACACTTTTTCACACAGGGCCATGTAGTTTTGGATTTTGTTTTCCCTTAATAATAAAAACCTTCATTTAAAAACTGCATGATGTGTTTACTTGTGTTATCTTTGACTAATATTTATCTATGACTTTAACAACACTGTATGTCTTCTAAATAATGACACCAATTTGTGTTTGTCTATATTTACACTATGGTCCTTGTCCATAGTGATATACGAAATTTCTATTATTAGTTCACTAGGTCACAGAATTACCATCAGTCTAAAAACTCTAAAACTCAGTCTAAAATCTAATATAATTTACGTTTAATAATGTAAAGTGTATAGCCACACACACTCGCGTGCACACATATACACATATATTGGTTTACATCTGTGAAAAAGGTAACAAACCTAATTCATGCTTAATATTTCTACAAAATTGTATTAAACTCACAGTTTTATGAGAATTGCACAACTGGACCGCACAACAGAACGACTCTAGAGATGTTAATCCTACTGAATTTGTTGGTTGTTGTTTTTTTTAAATACACCCCCAATGTTTTTTGGATTTAGCAATGAATCTTTATGTGTGTTTACTATTTTATCGTGTTTTGCTTGATCAAAACAGTCATAAAAATTTAATTTCTCTCTCTCTCTCTCTCTCTCTCTCTCTCTCTCTCTCTTTCACACACACACACACACACACACACACACACACACACACACACAAAATGACATTTTGTTCAAGTAAACCTTCTTTGAGAAATGCAAACACATTAGTGGCATCATTCAAATCATTCAAACTGACATGGATCTCATGGAAATCAGTTTTCTCTCCACAGAAGCTCTGAGAACCATGAGAGACACGACCATGTATACCCCAAAGCCCCCCACGACACCCCAAAAAGTAAAGACACAATAATTAACATATGATGAAAAAAAACCCCAAAAAAATATAGTAGTGTAGAATCAGATATCACAGAAACAGCTTCCAGCAACTCAAAGTTATTTACAAGTGCCATAAATTTAACCAGTGAAGGAAGCAAAGTAAGTTTGAAATGTTCTTGTAAGTTGTTCCACATTGATGAGGCATTAAAGTTTAACACTTTTTTTCCAGCTCAGACCTATGACCAATGAAGAATGAGGATGAGTTTGGAATCTATGAGACATCGAACCACAAAATTGTGACTGTCATGACCCCACAACTGCTGTTGACAGCTCATTACTGTCCTACCTGATAAACATCTCCGATCTGCCACCACGACTGAATCAACCTCCTGCATGGCAGCAGTCCATCACTGTAGCATCTCCTTAGCATCTGCTCAGCAACAGTCCATATTAACTGACTCCCAGAAGCCAGCACATCCTCCATGCCACACAGGAAGCCCAGGGCCATGTTTTTTTTCAGGAAGAAACGCTGATAAGAAACAGTACTCCTACGGGAATTCTCCTAACCTAACTGTGAAAAAAAGTTTTGGGTCTTGCTTGCATGCTAGTAGCTGGTGCTCAGTGCTGCATGTACAGGCTTAAATCCAAGACTTTCCCTCTTTTGGAGGAGAGAGATGGAGGGCAGGCCCCAGAGCTTACCCGTTCTGCCCACTTTACAAACACACACACACACACACAAACACACAAAACATATACACATGCGGAGTCAAAGTATAAACACACGCACGCACACAAGCAGACACAATGACTAGCCCAGTCTTTCCGCTTCGTCCACATAAACAGGCATTGTGGTTTCTTACTCTGTTATTTTCATGTCTTTCCAAAGCCTCTCACTCGAACCCTGCACTATAGCCAGACATTCAGTAAAGATGTATGTGCA
The DNA here is from genome assembly GCA_033459395.1 of Hemibagrus guttatus. Taxonomy (NCBI): domain Eukaryota; kingdom Metazoa; phylum Chordata; class Actinopteri; order Siluriformes; family Bagridae; genus Hemibagrus; species Hemibagrus guttatus. The sequence goes on from JAUCMX010000001.1 coordinate 23,151,576, forward strand.
CAAAAAGAATAGCTGTTTTGGTGCTTACGCTGATTAGCGGATAACGGTGTACACTGATGACTCCATTAGCTGCAGCTTTTCCAGGCATGTTCATGTCCTTCCATATATAATTAAAAGCTCATAATGTTTCTGTGCAGTGGTACTTTATATGGCGTCATAGCTGAGCAAACTGGCTTATTTAAAAGATATTGTACATTTTGAAGAAGGTTTCTGAGCTTCCACCAAGGGTGTCGTTTCCTCCAGGCATCAGACGACTCCACCCGGTATATTCCAAAGGAAATCCTTTTAAAAATAACCTTTATTTCACTCATCCGTGACGTGAGGGTGGCACGAGGGTAACACGGTTCCATCTGCACTCTGACTTTGGAAAATATTGCACAAGGAAGTTGAAGAAAAAAAAGAAAATGACAGTATATTTGTAAATGTTGGTAGTTGTACCTAATAATTGCTGCTGTTATCATAAAGACATTCATTTGTTTATTCCAGGATTCCTATTCATTATAGACTCATACTGGACATCCTTTCAATACCCTACAGTAAGATTTGACTTTATAGTATACAGTTCTTGAAGAGTAATGATTTAATGTTGTCTAAGGGAATTTGCCTTTGTCACGTCCTCTGTCTTGCACATTAGGCATTTAAATCTACATCCTGATTTTGGTTTGCGATGACATCTATTGTTAAAAGGCTTATAGAAATAAAATTGAATTGAATATTTATCCATCAGGTCAAGGAATTTTACTAGAACTTAAAGGGAAGGAATTTTACTAGAACTTAAAGAGAAATAAATATCCTTTAGGGTGATTAGTATTTCACAAAACATTTCACAAATCTGATATCTATCTTTCCTCTAATTTGTGTGAAACCAGTCTCCCAAAACACACTTAGGTGGTTTTCACACTGGACCTATTCTCTGATTCTTTCAAACCCTGGTGCATTTGCGCTCATAATCACAAAAGCACATGGAGATCACAATGAATCTCAATGTTTTCTTTTTCTTCTTCTTCTTCTTCTTCTTCTTCTTCTTCTTCTTTGCTATTATTCACAGTACACCTCACGTCTTCATTGTCCCACAACATTCCCCTATCACTCATGCTACAAATGTGTTGTGTTGTGTTGTGGAAACTGATGTTGTTGTCAAAAACAAGCACAGTTTACATTTCTTCTTAAACAAGTGCAGACCCGAGCACGAGTTGCGTGCATATTCACTGGAATCACGCCACAGTTCAAGTGCAACCGAACTCACATGACCTCCTACAGGTAGCCTCGGGCTCAGTACCTTGCTGTGCTTCCTGCTCCACATGACAGCTTTCACATTACCAATTATATGGGCTCTGTTTCAGACTAAACTGCCATGTATAAGGCCCTAAGATTATATGAGGAATAAGAAACTAAATTGTACACATGCATGTGCACTGCTGTGGAGCTTCTGTCTTCATATGATTCATATGTTTGGGTGAAATAAAAAGAACGGATCCAAGTAGAAGTCAAACAGCGTGACAGAAATTGAAGAAGGATATTAACATCTAGGATGGGCATCAAAATATTCCTGACATTTCATTTCATAATACTTGGATATAAAAATGGCTGGAATAGTGTAAACTACTAAAATAGTGCTTTAAACTGACCTACATAAACACAGCTAAAGTTACTTAAAAGTCTGTTGTATCATGTGTCTTTCTTTTATGCCCTGAATAAAAGTCTATGATGAGACAATGCTAACATTCATTAAATGAATGCCATTTGCCATACGTATGCCATTTGTGGATGCAATCAGAAGGTTTTTTAGTTTAAATCCCACCACCTCCAAAGCTGTCTCTGTTGGGTTCAAGTCCCATAACCCTCATTTTCTCAGCTGAATCCTGTCTCCAAGTTGTTTTGGATAAAAACGTCATCCAAATGAGTAAATGTAAATCTACACAGGTCTGTACTTAGGCACATTCCACTGTCTCACAATGAACATCTACTGTGCAAACAATATATAAGGTCAAATAAAGGATTGTGTTTTTTTTTTCTTTGCTTAGTGGAATGCACAGAAAGGCATGTTATAATCATCAGCAGGTTTAAACATGCCACTGGGTCTAAACCAACATCGATCCTTAAGATCAGGGTTCGAACAGAAGCAGAGGATCAAAAGAAAATCTCCCCTGAAGCAGGTTAGGGTTTTGGGAAGAAGCTTCAATTTCCCACTTGTTAATCCGTACAGACTTATTCGGAAACCCTGAGACGGATTGGACATCTGTCTCCATTTGATTTTGACCACTATTGATACTGTTATCTTCCTCTAATCCATTTTAGGAGTCTATCAGATATCTAATACACTGGGTAGTGCTAAATATACTTATTAGGTCAACTTTTTATGTACACTCACTAGTACTTACTTGTACCAGCGACACACATATATACACACATACTACACCACTACCATGCCATGCTTCACTGCTCTGCTGAAAACAGTGTATCACCCAGATAATATCTACATATTTGTGGGTTTATGATGGTCTCTTTTCATTTATATATGAAATAGAAGTGTACACACAATAGCAGTAATTGGACTAGGTTAACTGGGTAATGAGTTTAGGTATAAGTCAGGATCACAAAGCAAACTAATTATTATATACAAGGTGCCTCTCTTTTCTACATTCGAAGCCTCTATTCTAGCTAGAGTATCCAAGTATTGACATTGTGTTCAGGGGCGTTAATTATCACAGGTTTGAAACACGGCACAGTAGCAGACGAAGTGGATTACAGCCAAAGCTTTTCCTAATCATGAGACACATTTGATCCCATTCGTTCAGGTGGTTAGCACCGAGCACATATCTGTCTCAGCGTTCTAGCTTTCCAATGTGTGTTGAGAAGGAGGAGCAGGAAAAAAGGCCTGTTTCCTTCAGTACAAAATGAGCTTGTGTCAGCTTTCTGAGGTTCAGTTTGTAGTCGCAGACAAAACGGTAGTGAGCACAGACCAAAACAAACACACCCACATCCCTCGCTTCCAGACTCTGCAAAGCACTCATCCTAAAATACACACACACACACACACACACACACACACACACACACACACACACACACATACACACACACACACACACACACACACACACACACTCGCACACTCACACACAGCCTCCAGGTTGGAAGAATATACCACTGTTCTTCTAGATCTGAACCCTGTGCTTTAAGATTAAGTTACACAAGTATAAGAGCTGTGTATTTGATTAACATTAACTGAAGAAGAAGTTGCTTCCGGCTGTTCCCTGTTCGGGGTCGCCACAGCGGACCAACTGGTCCGGACAACAACTTGGCAAATGTTTTACACCAGATGCCCTTCCTGACGCAACCCTCCCATTTTTCAGGGCTTGGGACCAGCACTGCATCCAGTGGCTGGTGTTGAGGCATTGGCTGGGAATCGAACCCAGGCCTTCCACATGATAGGCGAGAAACCTACTGAGCCACCAATGCCCATTTGATTAACATTAACTATCTGGGAGATAAAAAAAAAAGACCAGAAAAACCCACCTTTGAATCTGAGAAGCTAAAACAGTAAGTGTAACAAGTTAAAAATGTAAGAGCAAGTTCAGTTACGGCGATACACAATCAGCTCAAGAATTCCTGGCAGTCTTATCTACACAAAGAGAGACTCTGTATTAAGATCAGGAGCTTTTCTTACTCTGTGTTCAATCGAATCGAATCGAATTCAAACTTTTACTGTTCACATACACAACCAAACACGGTATGACGTATGTCGGTGACATAATGACAGAATAACATAACAGAATGATTTAAATGTATAGAACATGTAAAAATAATAGGAACATAAATTGGGTATATTTGAATTATATATATGTCGCATTAAATAAAATTCTCTCTTGGCAAATTTGATAAACTGACATGCTTTTGCCAATATGTTTCTTTTCCTATAGGTTAGATTTGCCTTTAAAATATATTAGTCAGTACCCTAATATACAAATCTTAAATATTTAGCTGGAAGGGACTATTTTTTTTTATATAAATATGATTGAAAGAACTATAATACTTAATACATAGTAATAATTTTTAATATATTATAGGCATCTACATATACATGCCAAACACAGATGTGTGGCCAGTCAGACTGCATTTAAAAAACAAAATTATGTACAGTTATTACATTTCTCAACAAAATGTGATTTCGTTGCTTACACTAAACTTAATTTAAGCAAGTTTCTAATTACTAGATTAAATGATGTATAGTGAGCATGATCAATTCAAGTAGTATTAACATAAACCGATTACAAACATTTGTGTAATCTCACAAGGATGTTGGCACTGCTGGGGAAAATAACTACAATATTAAATTTAGCAAATTAATACGCGTGATAGAGTAGTGCGATGGTAATGTGTTTATTGCAAAACAGCAGCGTCGTGGATTTTGTTCTCAGCTCAGGTGCTTTAAAAATATGCTTGAACCATATTGTAATCATGTAGGAATACAATGTAAAAGATGCCTGCCTGATTAAGTGATGTGAGCTTATTTCTTCTCTTTAACACTAACTGGAAGTTTGTAAGAGTTCAAAAATATAAATTATAATAATCCATTGTCTTGTGAGTTGAACTGAAGCTTATCTTCAAGTCTTGAAATGTTTACCAGTGAATACACAATGTAATGTGGCTCAAATCAATCCAATAAGCTTTTTTTTCCCAGCATACTAACACTAATCATGGCAGAAAATAAACCCAGAGCATTAGAGGTTGCAGTTAGCTCACTGAGTAGATTGTCCTGTATGTCTGTCAATTCCTGCCCCTGGTTTTGTCTAGTATTCCTGCTTCAGCTGGGCAATTCATGATGACCTCACACCCTGACTCACAGTACTCGTGTCATCTGCGTGACCTCCGGCGTGACCTCCGCATTGTCAAGACTCCATATATCAGGGGTTGTACAGACATATCTTTTCAGTGCAATAGCGATTACTCTCCAGGCAAGATACTGCTAACCCTTAAGCACTTATTGTCTGGTTTTCAGCTGCATGCTTTTTCAGAGAACACCCACAATGCATCACTGCTCCTATGCTACTATGAATCCACTGTTATTGAACCCATTAAGGCAGTAGAGGGCAGGAGGCTTCGGGGGAATCAGGAAATGATGTGTACTAAAGTTGTATTATTTTTTTTTTTGGATATAGTCATTATTTATGTAGTTTTAATATATTTATTTCTTAAAGTGGACTTTCACCACATGCACACACACACATACTTTAATTTAATCACTCTAGTGGCAGTTGATCCCTTTCTTGCACTCTCCCTATTAAAAGCTGCTCCAGTAAAAGATTCTCTTGCTCATGATCACATTCACACAATGATAAATGTGTGAAGATCTTACAGAGGTGAGAAGGAGTCAGAGCTATATCCAGATGGTTTCAACAGACCCGATGGGCAAGCAGCTGTCAGACAGCCAATATTCACACATTACAATTAGATAAAGGCGCAAGACCAATTTTGACTTAATAAAACCTCTGTTTGTCTTACTAAAGCACAAGCACCAGCTAAAGTCACTCTGAACTATAGTTCACACAATAAACTACAGGGTTTTTTTTAAATAACACAATGGTCAGATTGAATACCATTTTGAACTGGATTGGGTTGAGAGTCCAATAGCAGTCTCAATTGACATCTTAGCAAGCTCAAATATTTACAGCATTTGGCCCTGATCCAAAGGTACTTAAAATGATCTAATTTATACAACTGAACAGTTGAGGATTAAGAACCTTGGTCCTGGGATTTGAACTCACAACCTTTTAAGCTATAACCCCATGAGCTACCACTTCTAAATATAGTGCCACACTATTATTTCTTACTATAAGATTACAGTAAACCAGTTATAAGATTATTAAACCTATTTCTAGACATTTATAATTTACTAATAATTTACTTATCTATGGTTTAGTTCACTGTTGAGTGAAAATACACTCCAATAATAATAATAAGAAAGAAGCTCCAGTAAAATTGGGCTTAAAAATATCTTAGCAAGTGATAATATCTTGAATCTAGTGAAATGTATCTACTATTTATCCACTAACCAAATATAAGATTATTAAACATATTTCTAGACATATTGGACTATTGTTAAGCTGTTCTGTGGGCAGATTTTAAGCATTTCTAAAAAGAAGCAAAATTGAATCTGCCAATAAAATAAGACAATTAAATGCCTAAAAACTGCAAAGCATGCCTAGACGTAGGCCTAATGATGTTATATTTGGTTGGAAATAGTAAATAAATTTGACTAGGTTCACAATATTATCATATTAGTATATCTATTACAAGAAGCTTCAATAAAATGGGGCTTGAAAAAAAATTTCAGCAAGTGACAATATCTTGAATCTAGTGAGATTGATCTACTATTTCCATACAAATATAGATTATTTCACCTATTTCTAGGCGTATTTTACTATATTTAAGCTTTCAAGTAAAATATTTTGAGCATTGAAATGATCTGCCAATAGAACAAGAACATTAAAAGCTTAAAAACAGTTAAATATGTCTAGAAATATGGTTAATAATCTTATATTTGGTTGGAAATAGCAGATACATTTCTTTAGATTTAAGATATCATCACTTTTTTATTGGAGCTTCTTTCATTCTCTTATTGGAGTCCAGTTTCACAAAACACTGTTAGTGAACTAAACCACGGGTTCACCGAAGAAAGCAAAAAGTGTGATCAAATCTGATAAAAAACAATGGAAGAAAGGTTTCAGCAGCACAGTCAGGCCCTGCTTTGTGAGTCGCGACAGCAGTCTGGCTCAGCTACTACTGAACCATTGAGATGTCCATTTACACTAAGATTTGGGGTTTTGCTGCTGGCATTGAGCTACAGAGTTGCACCCCACCAAGCAGCCTCTGAACTGTGGAAAACAGTGTGTGTGTGTGTGTGTGTGTGTGTGCCTAGCACAGATGCCACAGAGCAGAAGGGGGAGGTAAATGATGCCACTGCCTAACGTCACATGCATGCTGCCTGTCTGCCCCCACTAATAAGGTCTCTGAGGGACAGCACAGATGCCGAGCTTTCGAGCGAAAGAATAGAAGGCAGAATAGAGAGAAGAAAAGGGGTGTTGGGTTTAAACATCACATGCAATAGATGACCAGCATGAATAGATTCCCTGAGCTTCCCTGCATGGGCTAGAATGACCTGAGGGCAACTGTACCTCCCTTGTGAAACCATAAAACCAATAGTATTTGTTGAGTTTTTATTACAATACTGACACAAAAATATTAATAAAAATATAGTATCTGACATGGACAGGGAGCAGCTGTTAAAAAATTTATAAGGGCCTGCAAATACTTGTTTAAAAAACTGATTAAAACACCCAAGGTGTTGTATTACTACAAGTCATGTTCATTTTCCAGGAACATTACTTGATGCCGCTAGCATTACACATACGCATGTTTTTATTGAACCATAAATTGGTTTCGCAATATGTTTTCGCAATACCTAATTTAAAGGCCTACTTAGTCACTCAGGCACTGTTGAAATCTGAATGATACTCAGTGAGTAGGCGGGAATATACACCCCAATCGATTCCTGGTAATGCTCAGACATATGCAGTTTCTACTGTTCGGTTCATTCAGCCCTTTTTATTAGTCTCTAATCTACTTATCAGACATTTTCAATCAGTATAAACAGATAAATTATTTTGTCACAGCAAGTCTGATATAAGTTTAGTCAGGACACTGTTGGGTTTCCGTGTGTAGAGTATCATGACTCTGCAAGATACCTTAGTTGCTTCTGAGCAGGGCAATGAGAAAGACCCCTGTTGGGCAAATAAGTCTTATCTCTCCTGAATGACACTGGTACGGCGATAAGATAGACAGCAAAACTCAAGCTCACTCAAGCTCTCAACACAATTCAACTCAACTCAACTCAACATGAGGGTGATGTGATAGCTTAGTGGTTAAGGCATTGGCTTGTTGATCATCAAATGCGAATGAGGTTGTGAGTTCAAATCCCAGGTGCACAAAGCTGCCACTGCTGGGCCCTTGAGCAAGGCCCTTAACCCTCTATTGCTCAGTTGTATTAGAAATGCGATAATGTAAGGCACTCTGGATAAGAACATCTGCCAAATGCCGTAAATGTAATGTAAGCGTCTTTGATAGTAGAACACTACCTCACAACAAGATTATAACATTTAAAACTAATCAGATTTTTATAAATATTAACTTCCTTGCACTACCTACAAAGACAAAAATCCAGTTCGTTCCTGGTTTTATATCTCATACACGTTTCCACTGGTATATAATCCATCAGTGTTACCGTAGAAAAAAAAGTTCCACATTTAGTCATAGATGTCCTCTTCCAAATACATGAAGGCTCAGGTAAAAAAAAGTTTAAAGTCCAAACCCAACATCTAACATCTCCACTAACATAAATCTAAATCTTACATTGGATATATACATATATATTTATTCATACAGCATTAGAACACAAATAAAAAAAAATATGCGGTCAGAATTTTATGGAAGCCCATTTCTGCCACGGATATAAAAAATAAAAAAGGTAATTATGATGTTATTACTCACGATTGTGGCATTATTGCTTTATATTCTGACTGTTTTCTCTCAGTTGCGATTTAATGGACTTATTTCTTCACAATTATAAGTTTTTTCATCATATTTCTTGATCATAGTGTCTATCTTTGCATGTCATCAGACTCCAGGACTGTGTGATAATGGAAAAACATTAGAGGATTAGTTTGGACTTGTTAGTTACAAAGAACAGAGTTTTTAAAAGTTAAAAATTAAAAAAAAAAAACTGAATGAATAATAAATAGAGTACACTGTATTTACAAGATTGCGCATATGTGTAATGACTTTATTATTGAAATTATGAGAAAGAAAAGTCAGAATTGAGAGATATAAACACAAAATTACAAGGAATAGAGCCAGAATTGTGAGATTTAAACTTACAATTCTGAGAAAAAAAGTCTGAACTGTGAGATGTTACTCAAAATTGCAAGAAAAAAAGTCAGAATTTGTGAAGTTACATGTATCTATCTATCTATCTATCTATCTATCTATCTATCTATCTATCTATCTATCTATCTATCTATCTATCTATCTATCTATTTGCCTATTTATTTATTTATTTATTTATTTATTTATTTATTTATTTATTTATTTTCTCCATTGTGGACCCAGACTGGGCAAGATTTTTTAAAAGACTGCTAAATAATAAGTTCATATATCTATTAACATATCCTTAAATGTTTTATTAATTTGTGATCAATAATGAAACAAGCAATTTTTATTCATGGCTTTTAGTTGAATACTTTTAGATCCCTCCATCATCATGCTCAGTTTTTAATATGCCTGTTGTTTTATTTTATATCCTTCTGCATTATTTACCAGAGCTCTGTGTGTGTGTCCTCTATCCTCCTTTCTGCTGACTCATATGGAATGCTATTTGGAAATAAGGAAGTGTTGTACAAACACCGATCAACACTATGCAACAGCTCCGTTATGGCACAACATGCTTATTTAACTATTACATCTAACTATCTTGCATTAACTCTAACATTCATATTTAATAACCTTTTCATACCCTTTTGTAGTGAGATATGCTCATGGGAAAGAGGACGGCCTAAGACGCATCATGTTGCAAGAAATATGTCAAATAAGAGTCAGGCGCAGTTCATCCACCAACACTTTATTTTTACTTTGAGTGTGCATAAGGTCAAGCCTTCATGGCCATTCATTACAATGAAGTTTTCATACTGTTACATTTAGTAAGTTTCACACACACCCCTTTTGAATCCTGATAATGCTCAAACATATACAGATACTTACAGATTATCCTTAAAATAATAACAGAATAAAGGCAAAATAATCCTATATATATATATATATATATATATATATATATATATATATATATATATATATATATATATATATGTTTTGTTTTTGTTTTTTTAAATGTTATAAACTATAATTATAATCGATCTATTTCTAATAATTGTCTCCATGATCTTTAATATCATCAAAATATCTTTTGGATCCTCTCAGTTGTTATATTCGCCTCACTATTTTTTCAAGCATCTCTTCTACCAGGTGTGAACTCATCAGTAGCAGTTCCATGTGATTGAGTTGAGTAACATTAGTAACAATAGTTATTAACAATTAGTTATCGTACATTCAACATGAATAGATTGTTCATTTTCAAAGCGCTGAATAAAAACACACAACAAACTCGAACCCGAGCTGAAACTCGAACCCCTGACGCTGGTGTCTTAAAACAGGTAACTGTCAGAATTCAGTACTTTATATAGGTTTAATTCCCACCAGTGCCCACATTCTCATAACATCTTAGAATGTAACTGGTTTACGTTAACAGTATGTGATCACTCTCACGCTACCTCATTCAATCTGGTAATTAGAAACTTGTTTAAAGTTTGTTTAATATAAGCAACAAAAATCCTGCTTTGTTGAGAAACATAATATTTTTACGTAAAATATAAACAATATTTTTTTCTTAAATCTGACTGAAAACATATTTCTTTATTTCGGTTTTCTGCCTTTTTATTAAATAAATCATTTATTATTTATTATATAATTATTGTATAGTTGGATTACAATGTTTTGTATTGCTGTCTTGTTGGTAGTTACACCTAGGATCCATTTTTAACCTTTCTGAATCACTGTTTCATGATAAACTGTAAAACAGATAAAGTAGGGAACATCCTTTTTCCACTCACTCAACAACCATAAGGGTTGTTAACTTTACCAGTGAACAGTACATGCATCCGGCTTTGTATTAATCATATTTGTACCACTACAACACACTTATTTGATTATAACCTCTAGCATTAATATACTAGGTTTGAATTAATGGTCAGGAATAGTGCATATGTGCCAAAGTCATATAACTTGAGTTTATATTTACTTCAGTGTACACCTTGCTCTTTCTGTTATTAGTTTAACAGTCATCAAAGTTTCATCAATCCTACAAATTACCTCATCATCCCACACCATCTATAGGTTCAGCTGAAAAAGTCTGGGAGCAGTGGTCTGGGCAACGCACAATCCGAGAGCATTAGGTTTCAGCTCAAGCTCAGGTCATATTGTTAGTGACTGACACCATTGTGCCAACACAGGTCATATTCATTAGTAGATGAGGCTATAACATAACACTGTGCTTTCTTTCAGGGCAGTGAAAGATTGCAAAAGAACATAATACACCTAAATACATAGATATAGATTAGACCTGAGGCTGCTGCAATTGTACACCATACACAGCAACAGCATTTTTGATCATTTTCAAACATTCAGAAAAGTTCATATGCAGTATATTTCTTCAGACATTTCAGCCTCCATCCAGCCATGTGTGGTACTACGATATTATGGTCAGCATGAGATCCATGGTGACATTTGCAGATGGTGTGCAGTTGTGTAGACGGAGTCCTGACACAACAGAAAAAGGGCTGATTCACAGCAGGAAATCCTATCTCATCACTTTGTGGGATATTTCATTCACCAGAATAGAGTGCACAGGTCATAATGTAGGGTGTTGCGAAATTTTCTTCCCCGAACTCAATACCGGGTAATCGCCTTGTAATGAAGTTCACTTTGACTATACATTACTGTAATATTCTTTCTTCACAAAGTTAACCAAGGCACACACTGTCCTTGTCAGGTGAAAGGGCTACCACTGTGAAATAGGTCTTTCTTATTTATTCCAGAGTATTTGCTCCAGTCAATGTTGCAAATAAAGCTTATCTGGAGACCAAATTAAAAAAGATTTATTTGTAAATTCTTGTCACATGTTCTTCACAGAAGAACTGGGACAAGGGGCACAGTGGCTTAGTGGTTAGTATGTTTGCCTCATACCTCCAGGATTCGGGCTTTGATTCCTGCCTGTGCCTTTAAATATATGCATGTTTTCTACATGCCGCAGAAACACTGGTACACCGGTTTCCTCCCCAAATCCAGACACATGTGTTGTAGGCTCATTGGCATTTTTAAATTGTGTGAAGTGTGAGATTGGGAGTATGAGTGTGTGTGCAATCATGTGATAGGGGTTTGGCACCCCATCCAGGGTTGCCCCTCTCAGGGATGCTGTGAGCCCATGACCCTGTGTAAGTCCTTCAGAATATGGATGGATGGGTGCATGGATGGATGCATGGATGGATGGATGGATGGATGGATGGATGGATGGATGGATGGATGGATTCTGTGAAACCTTGGCCAAAGATCTTGTGAATGAAAGCAGTTTAACATATTTACCTAAAGATTTCTAAGACCTTATTAGTCAAGTGTGCATTCTCACAGGTTTTTGGATAGTTGTTTGTCATAGCGAAACATACACTATGTTTAGGCCAAAAGGCCAAAAGTATGCAGAAAGCTGACCCTCTCACCCACATGTTGATTTTTCCCCAAACTGCTGCCACATAGTTGGATGCACACAATTGTCTAGAATGTCTTTGTTTACTGTAGCATTAATATTTCCCTTCACTGGAACTAAGAGGTTCCAGCATGACAATGCCCCTGTGCACAAAGCCAGCTCCATAAAGACAAGTTTGCCAAGGTTGATGCAAGTTAATGCAACTTAAGTGACCCTTAGGTTCTGCACATGCTGTATCTGCATCACACAACTAATGCAGAAAGGACATTGTTCATATCACACTCTCCGGTGTCACCCAAATGAGGATGGGTTCCCTTTTGAGTCTGGTTCCTCTCAAGGTTTCTTCCTAATACCATCAAAGGGAATTTTTCCTTGCCACAGTCGCCTCAGTCACCTCAGGCTTGCTCACTAGGGAAAATTTTGTCTAACATCTAGGACTGTTTGTCTGTTTATTGTTTCTTATGTTCTGTGAATCTGCTTTGAGACAATGCTCTTGTTAAAAGTGCTATATAAATAAAATTTAATTGAATTGAACTGTAACACTGACCGAGCCCCAGGCCATGTCACCCAACATCATTGCCTGACTTCATTAATGCTCTTTTGGGTAAATGAGAACAAATCCCTACAGCCACACTGCAAAATAAAGTGGGAAGTCTTCCCAGAAGAGTGGAGGCTGTTATAACAGTAAAGAGGGAACCAACTTGCATATGGCAGGCACATGAGAGTCATGGTCAGATGTCCACAAGCTTTTAACTTGTAGTGTATATCACTTTTAATTAAATACCATCAAATTAGAATCAGATATAGGTAGTAATGATGTACAGTGGCACTGTTTAATTTCCACTGAGCTGAAACAGCAAAATACCACCTCTTCCAACCAACAGCCTGGATTTCATTCACTCCACAGTCTTGTCTGACTAATGGTGAGATTATACAGAGGTCTGAATTGGCCGGACGACCTTGTCCGGAGAGCCCGACACTTCTGCACGCTTCTTTTGCCCTGATTCACACGTACCAGGTTAGACAGAGACAAGGGAGTACAGGAAAAGGGAGGAGGAATCCTCTATCTCACTGTGCCTCACTACAGTTTACCTCTCCTCCCCCACAGTCAACTAGGCCTATTCATCTGGGACATTGCGTTTTACCCACGCTGCTCTATTGATTTCTGCTGCCGTTTCCAGACTGTAGGTCATGACTGCTCCCTGGTGCCCTTCTGTTTCCAAATACTCTCTGCTAATGTCTCTCTAGAGAGGAAACACACGCACAAATACACATACAGAGCAGTAGCAGACATCTAACTCATCATCAATGGCCCATCTTTTCGAAGGCCAATTACTGTTGAATTCAATTAACAATCACTATTATTCTGCAGTGGCATTAGGTGTTTGTGTGTGGTTGTGTGTGTCTGTGCATGTGCATGTGCGAGTGTGATGGATGAGGTAATTACCGAACAAATCATCTTCAATTTTCCCTCTAGCGCATTAGCTGAGCAGCAGGGATGCTACAGCGTACTGTATGAAACAGAACAGCGTGCTTTGTTCTCAGGGTTTTCTGCCTGAGATCTGTATGGATAAATAAATGAAGTAAAACGATGCCAGAAAATCAAATACCTTAAGGTCTTTAAGAACGGACTAACCCACCACTCTGAAAGGCCACAAGGCTTGAGGCTATCGCAGCTACATCGCATATTTTCTTTGATTCTCAGAAAAGGCAGTGAAACCTGTTTCAAAGCAGCTCTAAGAACATAAACCGAGAAAAAAAAAACAATGGAAAAACTTAAAAGGATTAGATGTAAATAGACATCAGAGCGCAACAAGTCACAAAACAACAAAGAATTGCAGCACATTGTGAATGTTTGGGCTGTTTAGCTGCATTACAAGCAACCAGCTTTCCATTTCGGACTTGCATTTATTCTTACTCTTGCATTTAGGCTCTGAAATCCATTAGGCAAATTGGGAATGCGCAATTTTCTGTGGATTTGTTAACAAATGTGCCATCTATTGTTCCGGAAACATCCCTGTCAAAAGAGGTAGAGCCTCCCAACGGGATCCCGCATCAGTAGAGAGCACTTGAAGCATCTGCCATCAAATCCTCCCTCATCACACACCCACTCAACACACACACACATGCACAAGGTGAACGAGTGTGTCACTGTGAATTAGCCTAGGAATCATTTGAGTGAATAATACGACTCAAGCGTCTCCCATATGTGGGAGGTTATCAGGAAAAATGCAGGACATTGTGTCTACAAAAGTACATGTCCAACAATTGTGTCTAAAAAAAGAACATGTCCTACAAAAGTAAAATCTTTTATAATGTATTTTAACTGTATTTTTTATTTAAATGAATTTACTGAAACACAAAAACTTGGGAATAACAGCAACAGCTACATAGCTTCAAAACAGCTACAAATAATATGTCGTGCATCTACCTTCCCACGTTTTACATTCTGAAGTGAATGAAAACATAGATATTATCGATATTGTGAGTTTACAGAGCAAAAGAGAGAAGAATAGAGAAATAACAGAAAAAATCATTTTTTTAATTTTCTTTCTCCTGAGCAGCCAGTCTCTTTCTCAAAAGTCTTCTGTTTGTTGACCCGAGTTACACCACAAGATGGTCATTTCTATGTAAAGCACAAACCGACAGCCCAAATAATATGCAGCAGCACGGTTACTTCCATCCTCACAAATTACTTCAGGACTCAATATAACTGAATCTTGTTTTGCACTCCTGCTGTAGGCCCACATTGTCCGCCACTACTAATGAAGGTTTATAGCTCATAACGTGGCTCGGTCACACTTTAACTGATTTGCTTTAACTGACTCCTCATTTCCGTGTCCCTTCAGGCCATGCCTGCTGTGAACCGGCTACAGGGGCTTCGAACTGACTTCCATTATGAACATGAATGCCTCCTGTTGTTTCAGTAGCACACATTGACACATTTTTGCCACTCAAGCTGGTTACGTCTGTACAAAAAAAAACAAAATAAAAAAAGACACGTATGGTGTGTAGCTTTTAAAATCCTGATTCAACTATAATAAGTTGTATTTTCACAAGCATGAATAGCCAATGCTTTATGCAGCGCCTGCATCTTAAAAACCTGTCCAACGAGATGTCACTGTAAATTTGGCCATCTGTTAAATTAGTCATCACAAACAGGACTGGATTTACAACTGGATCATATGACAGCATTCACTCGTATTCGAACGTGTGAAAGAAAATGCCTGAAATGCAGTAAGAGTAAAAATGCAAACGAAGAAATTTCATCCAAAGTCAAATTCTTTAACAAATAACACAAAACAAATCCCCTGCACGATGAATATGACATATGGTAAAATACTTTTAAAGCATTTTTTTTTTACATTAAAAGCATGACTTCTATATCTGATACCATTAATATAGCATGAGAGTCAAATGACTCTCATGTGCGTTGGCTGAGCTTCAACCTTTTGTGTCTGTTAATAGCTTTATTGAACTAGAACAGCTGACCGCATTAAAGGCAACTGAACATCCGAGAGCAAAAATCAGCACAATGCCTGTCTGCTTTTGTTCTGTTTGTTTGGGTGTGTGCGAGGTGTGTGTGGTGAGTGTCTCTCTGTGTGTGTGTGTGTGTGTGTGTGTGTGTGTGTGTGTGTGTGTGTGTGTGTGTGTGTGTGTGTGTGCTCTTTTGGTGATCAATACAATAACAAGCCTACATGAAATGTTAGAAACAGTATGTCTGCCCTCAGGTCATGCATCATCTGTTAATTCACAACCAAGTCCTTGCCTGACTAGAGACTTCTTTTCTCTTCACTAAAGCATGTGTACTTCCATTTGAGTAAACCCTCAATATCATCTGTTTCAAATATCCCAGTTCTCACTAACACTTTCCATAACAATCAGCTTTATTAGATGTGAGGGTACAGGTCTAAATCTGGTCTGCACTCTGTCAGCTTCAGACACAGCCCGGATGTCACATGTCCTCTGTTCTCCTATTGTTTGTCTTTCCCAGGAAACGGGAAGTTCACCAACACGGCCAGGAACAGTGAAGGGAAACGACAGGCTTTTTTGATAGAGTTGGGTCTTTAAAAAAAAAAAAAAAACCCTCAGTTTTCAAGACACCCAAACCAGAGGTTTAATCAGCACCAACCATGTGTCATTAACAGGAAAACACGAACACACATGTCTCCTGGTGCACCACAGGTTTTTCCCTTAAGATTTGCCAAGCACTGTGTGATTGACAACCTGGCATGAGATCATTCACCCAACAGCTTTTTATGCAGGAACAATGCCATATTATAAATTCAACTCTGTTATCAGATCTCTTTTCATTGATTACATATAATAGTTATAATAGTTCTTACTAAGGGTTTGAAAACATTTCACAAGCAAACCAGAAATCCTATAACAGAAGAGTAAGTCTTTTGTGTCATTGTGTCATCATGCTCAGGTAGAAACCCTGTCCAAAGCGACTCCTCATTAGAAATAACTAGTGTATTAATAACACCCAGCAGTGCGCTTATAACACGTATATAACTATAACTCTGTCTATTAGACTATTATAGGAAAAGAGCTCGAACATGATAAATGAAGTTAAAGCAGTTAACCTGCACTCAAACAGCTACAGAAAAGCAAGAAAAGCAAGACAGAAAACCTGGGCAAAGTGTCTGATTTCTGTAAAATAAAGAGATGAAAAGTGGCATGAATACTAGAGTGACAAAGCGAGCTCACCTCTCAGCGCTGCTCCAGTCCAGAGTCAGGTTCCCGGTGTTGTCTTTCTAACGGAGCTTCTTCGCTTTAGTTTATACTACAGCCTCATTTCCAGTACGGAATAAAAGCGTGACTCGGTAAGCATTAAGTCATGAAAGATGGAGCGAAAAAACTCAGAATAAACACACAAACGTTCCTCCAGTTTGCCTTTTTTGTTGTTGTTGTTGTCAGGACGCGGGATAACGCCGCCACGGTCGCGTCCCATTCACACAAAAGCGCACTTTCCCTCCGCCTCCTTACCTCCACACACAGACCAGCCCACACTGCACCCGCTCTCCTACCCTGGCTGAGTGACAACAGCCCAGTTCATAAAAAAAAAACCAAAAAAAAAAACATGACATGTAATTATTAAAAAAAAAACTAAATCAAAACACAAAACTAACTCAATTGAATGAATTATATGGCATATGGGCTACAGTAAAAGGAATACTCATTCTTTTATCCATTCCTTCATCTTCAGTAATGGCTTCATTCTGGTCAGGGCTGTGGTCTAGGGCCCTTTGTGTGACACGAATGCTTTCAATAGGATGCCAGGATGGTTCAAGCCCATGCGCACACGCACACACACGCACACACACACACACACACACACACACACACACACACACACACACACACACACACATTCATACATTCGTTCAGACTTTGGAAATTTAGTGTTGCCAGTCCACATACCAGCGTGTTTTTGAAGAGTGGGAGGAAATCAGAGAGCCTGGAGGAAACCAACACAGCCACTCAATGTTTAATTCACCACAGACTGACCAAGGACTCTGGATATGTAACTTCTTTGAAAACAATGGAATATGGGCTTAGTTAGATTTAAAACCGATCAGCCGTGACATTAAAAACACTGACAGCTGAATTAAATAATACTGATCGTCTTGTTACAGTGGCACCTGTCACTGCGTCGGATATATTAAAATGCAAGTGAACAGTCAAGTGTAAGGATCTGAGCCCATCTGGTCTGATTGCACAGAAGAGCTACTGTAGTATAAATAGCTGAAAAAACTAATGCTGGCTATGATAAAAAAATAAAAAAAAAAGTCTTAACACACAGGGCATCACAACTTGTTGTATATGGTGATACATGCCTCCAGACCAGTCAGAGTGCCTATGCTGACCTCACCTACTTTCGAATGTACCTACAAATGGCTTTGTGAGCATCAGAACTGGGCCATGGAACAATAGTAGAAGGTGGCCTTGGGAAGAGATGGCACCAGGAAGCACTATAGGAAGAAGGATGTTACTCTGACATGTGCTACTTATCTAAACATTGTTGGAGACCAAGTACACCCTTTCATAGCAATGGCATCCATTTATGGCTGTGGCCTCTTTCAGCAGGATACTGCAAAAATAGTTCAGGAATAGTTTGAGCTACATAACAATGATCTCAATCCAATTGATCTCTAGGATGTCCACGGAGTCCACGGAGGCTCCATCTCCCAACTTAAGGGGTCTGCTGCTAATGTCTTGGTGCCAGATACCACAGCAGACCTTCAGAGATCTTGTAGAGTCCATGCCTCGAAGGGTCAGAGCTGTTTTGTTGGAACATGGGCCACCTGCACAATGTTAGGCAGGTGGTTTCAATGTTATGGCTGATAAGTGTAGCGTTTACATAAAAATATTATGTTTCTTATCCAAATGTAATTTCATTGCTTAACCCAAATTGAAACAATTCTAGATTTCTAATTTCTAATTGCTAGATTGAATTATGTAAAGTGAGCCTGAACAATTCACATACTGTAAACATAAAACAGTTACACTATGAAATCTAATGAAGACGTAGGCTCTGAAGTGACCTACAGCTACAGAATTAAATTAAGATGTTTAGAACATGTGTATTAGAACAGCACAGTTGTAATTTGGTTGTGGCAGCATACCAGTGAGCTAAATTCAACCCTTAGTCCAGGTAAGAGAATAGACTTTGATTCTATTCAGGGATTTAAAAATATTTGCGATCAAATCATCTTCTATGTAGGAAAACTTAATGCAACTTGTGTATGCATGGAACTGATGTATGCATTTAATGAAGCTAATTCAATGAACTATTATTTTTTTAATTTAACCCATGTTGAAGTTTAACTGAAATGACAGGGTTTTCATGGTCCAAGGTTCTTCTCACCACATAATAATTACAATTTAGCAATAAATAAATGTTAACACTGAAAAGTAAACACCGAAACAACATTCATTCATTCATTGTCTACCGCTTATCCGATGTACTCTCGGGTCACGGGGAGCCTGTGCCCATCTCAGGCGTCATTAGGCATCAAGGCAGGATACACCCTGGACAGAGTGCCAACCCATCGCAGCGCACACACAACGGACAATTTAGAGACGCCAATCAACCTACAATGCATGTCTTTGGACCGGGGGAGGAAACCGGAGTACCTGGAGGAAACCCCCGAGGCACGGGGAGAACATGCAAACTCCACACACACACGGCGGAGGCAGGAATCAAACCCCCAATCCTGGAGGTGTGAGGCAAACGTGCTAACCACTAAGCCACCGTGCCCCCTCACCGAAACAACATGCACCATAAAATTAATACAGAATAGCTTATCCTTTTTCATTTGTTTCCCCCAATAATAATATCTTTATGTTAAACCTACACATAGCATTTGCACATAAACAAAGTTGCTCCATTTAGATTTAATAGCTTCAAACAGACGATAAGTAGATGGTCAAAAAGCTGTATTTGGTGTAGTAACATATAGTTTAAACAATTTAACTTTAAATGATCTGCAGTAGTTTTGCATCAGAATGAATTTTGGTGTCTGAATATACTGTTTTGCCTTTTTTCCTTTATAAAATTAAACTCTAAAATGAGTTCAAACTCTAGAATTAGAAAATGTCAGTTAGAAGTAGGTATCAGTGAACTGAGAGATATTTGAAGCTATTTTATTGCAAAAATCTAATTGGAAAAGTGGATCTAGTACTTGTGCTGCGGTGTCAAATTGAATTTCCCCTGTGGGGGATTAATGAAAGTACATCTCATCTCATCTCATCATGTTAATGAGGAAATTGTAGCACATAACATGCAGTCTGTACAAGTCTGAGGCCACTAATTAAAATGAATCTTTTTCTGCATTCTTTTCTAATTGAAAACAGCAATTTTTATTACAAATGATATTACTGACCACAACTTGAGTGAAAAGTAGAATCTTTGCAATATTGTCATGAATTTCAGAGTATCTATCCATCTATCTATCTATCTATCTATCTATCTATCTATCTATCTATCTATCTATCTATCTATCTATCTATCTATCTATCTATCTATCTATCTATCTATCTATCTATCTATCTATTTTTGCTTTAATGACAGTGTGCACTCATGCTTGCATGGAATCTTCAAGTTGCAAAACCATATGATCCATGTGAGATCAAATCCATCAGAGTGTTGTCTGAACACATGCATCAGTAGAAGAGATCAGACATCTTAATTATTAAAAATTAAAGATATTGAAAACGTACTATTTTGTCTGAAATATTTCAAAAGTGGCGGCATGGTGGCTTAGTGGTTAGCACGTTTTCCTCCAGGGTGTATCCTGCCTTGATGCCCGATGCCACCTGAGAGGCTCCCCGTGACCCGAGAATAGATCGGATAAGCGGTACAGACAATGAAATGGAATATTTTATATATATATATATATATATATATATATATATATATATATATATATATATATATATATATATATATATATATATATATATACCCACACACACACTATAGGTTTTTTAGAAACCTAGACGGTGTTAACACTTTACTATGTGCAAGAAAGGAGTCGGTTTGGATGCACATACAAGGTTTTCTTGTACAAACCAACACAAGCATACTGAACTCGGCAGGGACAAAATTAGAAAGAGGCAGGCACAAAGACAAACCTGGATATACAAAGCATAGGAAAATAAGGCTCAGTAGTGTCAGTGTCAACAGTAGAAGAGAAACTGTGTTGGGAGTTCAAGTTAAGGCAGCGAGTGAAGTTACAGTAAGGGCAAAGTTGATCTGAATTTTTCCCCCATAAGCATAAGATTGTATTATTATAAATTATAAATGCAATCTTTAAAAAAATATAACTTGACTTGGTGAGATTACATGCAAGAGAAACATATTTCATATTGAGATGAGATACTTTTAAGGTGCCTTTATTAATCCAACGTTGGAGTAATTCAATATAACACGGCAGCGCAAATAACAAAAAAAACAAAAAAAAAACAAAAAATATATATATATAAATATATATATATATATATATATATATATATATATATATATATATATATGCGCAGTATCCGTTGAACTGTAAATAACTGTTGCATTGTGGAACAGTGCAGACCTCTGAGTGTCTACAGTACACAAACTGCTTAATCAGGTTCAAAGTGTATAAGGACTGGCAACCTTGACTGTTCCTGGTCTGTGATTTCTCCCTTGAGTGTGTGTGAAATAGCAATGCATGGCCTGCTCCGTATCTCACATCCATAATCGTTGTCCTGATAACGTAAAGTAATGATTTTCTTGTGACTCACCAGCCAGTGAAAAATTTCCACTTCTCACCTTATCAGCCATGAGTAAAGTGGAGGAGGAGGAACAGTGCAGCTGGTAACTATACTAAGAATGTGCTGTTTTCAAACTGTGGTTTAAAAAATAGCAAAGGTCTTAGCTGTTTAATGATCTTTAAAGCCACTTTAACAAAACCTCCAAAATACCAATCTAGAAGGAATGTCATTTGTGGTTAATCTTAATTCATATATCATACAGGTTTGCTTTCTTACTCTGCCACTCCCTTTTATTTTTCCTCATGGAGAAGAATTCTAAAAAGCTACAGCTGCATGAGAGCTTATTTGCGTGTGGAGGTGTGTGACCATGCCTTTGCTCTAAGAGGCAAAATGTGTGGCCATGCAGAAACAGAAAGAGAGAGAGAGAGAAAGAGAGAGAGAGAGGGAGAGAGAGAGAGAGAGAGAGAGAGAGAGAGAGAGAGAGAGAGAGAGAGAGAGAGAGAGAGAGAAAGAAAGAGAGAACGAGAGAACGAGAGAACGAGAGAGGGAGGGATGGGGGAAGGAAGGGAGTGTCAGAGCTTTGGGAGTCTATAGCATTTGGAACAATGGGAACACTCCTGAAATCATTAAATCCACTGCTGCAGGAAAAAGGAAGGAATAAAAAAATTCTTTATTGTACATAACGTCAACACAGTTATTGTACATAATTTCAACAGATTTACCACCGCGACATAATTATAGAATGCGTTTCCAATATCAAAATAAGCAACAAAGACCAGTACAACAAAAGAACTTTGTCTAAATACAACTGACAACAAAAGAATCATCATTGCTGTCCTTGTGCTCACTGTGAGTTTTTTTTAAGCTGCTTTTGTGGCTGTATGGAAACCAGAAGGGATGAATAGCACAGTTTCAGCCTGTTAATTAAAACCACACACCTTGGAAAAACACAGCATCACACACCAAACACAAGACGTCCATTTTTTTATATTGTTGTATATATATATTTCAGTTCTGCTTACACTGAATATTACTGATCAAAATAATCAATCATTGTGTATATTAGAATTATTGCCTGCCATGCAGTAAGTCTGAAATCTTATGAAATATTAAAAACCGATCAAGCATAGCAAAATTTATGCACAACAATAATAGTAGGATCAAAGCAAACACACTTTACTAAAACTACAAGCTAAATCCAGCTGACATAAGGATTTCCTTCTAATTCCCTTTTACACCCCCCACTGACTGATGCATTGGGAAGACATTATGACATTCCATCTCTTCCTCCTCCTCCTTCTCCTCCTCGTCCTCCTCCTCCTCCTTGTCCTCCTCCTCCTCGTCCTCCTCGTCCTCCTCCTCACCCTCCTCCTCGTTCTCCTCCTCCTCCTCCTCCTCCTCCTCCTCCTCGTTCTCCTCCTCCTCCTCCTCCTCCTCCTCCTCTTCCTTATCCAGTGCCATGTGTGCAGTGTGCATCTCTGTGCCCCCCGAAAATCTCCCCTCGGCCTTATCTACCCTGGGGATTATCACAGACATGTAATTTCTGTCAACCATTCCTCTGCTGCTCTGTTATTTGCATCCGTTTACATGTACATGCTAATGTGGTAGGCTTGCACCCTGTCAGGGATTGTGTTGGTGGGTTGTTCATCATAATGAAATCGGGAACATCTGATTTAAGATCATCTGTGTAAAGAAACCAAGCTTTTTTTTTTTCCAAATGCAATGACAATACATTTTTCATTCAGAAGTGTATAAATGAATACAGCATGAACACCTTGTCTTCACATTTCCAGTCATATTTTGTGATATACTTCAATACATATAGAATTTAATTCTTGTGTGATTCAATGCAAATTACACATAGTAAACAGTTGATTGTGTATTAATTTTTGCCTCACTTGTAGCAAATATTTACACAGGGAAATTACCTGTCAAAAGCAAAATCTTCTGCACTATAATATCACCCAACATCCTAATCTCTGATTATTCAGCATGTCTCATATCATCGCCTGAGGGTAAGTCTGCCACAGTCTGCCGCATATTGTAAAATATAAGAAGAAGAAGAATAACGGATGTGTTGCAGATATTATCAAGACAAATTATCTGTCATTCCTGTATAATTGCCCTAAACTACACATTAATACATGTCTTATTAAAATGATAAAATAGGTTGTTATCATCCAGTGCATTAAAATTCTGTGAATTCAGTAAACAAGTGGTCTATACAATACATAGACTATATGGACAAATCTTTTGGACACCTAATCGTCATATCTATAATGTAGTTCTTCGCCACTTGTCAAGTTGGAGGCATTACAGTTTCCCTTCACTGGAACTAAGAGGCCCAACCACGCTCCAGCATGACAATACCTCTGTGAACTAAGCAGGCTTCATGGAGACAAGGCCTTCCAATATTGGTGTAGAAAAACTCAAGTGACCTGCACAGAGTCATGACCTCAACCTCACCAAACATTGGGATGAATTGGAACACTGACTGAACCCCCAGGCCTCCTCACCTGACATCAGTGCCTGATATCACTAATGCTCTTGTGACTGAACGATCACATATCTCCAAAGCCACGCTCCAAAATCTGGTGGAAAGGCATTACAATTCTGTGAAATTGTTGAACAAGTTTTGAAAAAAGCTCTCCGATTGATCTATTTTACCGTCTTTTTTGACTTGTTTGGGAAATTCCTTTCTTAGGCATTCCTATAAGAAACTATGGGTTTTGTAACATTTAGAATAATTGTGCATTGTGGCATTAAAGTGAATAGAATTTTGGACCTCATCATGATTTGGTTCTCCTGTTTCACAGTTGCTACTTAAAATCAATTTGTATATAAGAAAACATGCAGTAACACACATATTAAACTCAGTAATTAGTCAGCTGTGTTTAAACAGGGACATCAAAAGGTGCTACACCATCTGCACGGTCACTAGGTCTGGCTTGACCTATTCCATACTGGCCTCTAGTGGTGTTTCTGTGGTGTTGTCCCTGCATTAACCTTGACCCTAACCAGGAGAAAGACTGAATTCAATGACACTAGTCTGTTGTAGAAGTGTTTGATAGCATATTGAAAAAATGTAGAAGGATCTCTTATCTTTGTTCACTGCATAGGCCAAACAGTATAATAAATATGTTATAGCTATGTGATTTTAGAATTAAATTAATCCTACATAGTATGTGTGAACAGAAGAAGTCTACATAATTCATACACTATAGCAGGAGTATATAATCTTAATGGTACATGTTTTCATTCCAATCAAGCAGGAACTACACCTGATTTCACCTGTTTAATCAGTTGATCTTGGCTTTCAGTATACTCGGTGTGGTTTCGGCTTGGCTGGAATGAAAGATTCGACACCACTGCAGTATATAGCCGTTGAGCACTAAACCTATATGTGGTTCTTCCCAAAAGTTGGAAGCACACAATTGTCTAGAATGTCTATGTACACCGATCAGGCATAACATTATGACAGGTTGACATTGTGACAGGTGAAGTGAATAACACTGATTATCTCCTCATCATGGCAGCTGTTAGTGGGTGGGATATATTAGGCAGCATGTGAACATTTTTTCCTCAAAGTTGATGTGTTAGAAGCAGGAAAAATGGGCAAGCGTAAGGATTTGAGCGTAAGGATTTGACATGGGCCAAATTGTGATAGCTAGACGACTGGATCAGAGCATCTCCAAAACTGTAGCTCTTGTGGGGTGTTCCCGGTCTGCAGTGGTCAGTATCTATCAAAAGTGATCCAAGGAAGGAACAGTGGTGAACCGGCGACAGGGTCATGGGCAGCCAAGGCTCATTGATGCACGTGGGGAGCGAAGGCTGGCTGTGTGATCAGATCCAACAGACGAGCTACTGTTGCTCAAATTGCTGAAGAAGTTAATGCTGGTTCTGATAGAAAGGTGTCAGAATACACAGTGCATCGCAGTCTATTGTGTTTTGGCAGCAAAAGGGGGACCAACACAATATTAGGCAGGTGGTCATAATTTTATGCCTGATCGGTGTATACTGTAGCATTAAGGTTTTCCTTCACTGGAACTAAAAGGCCTAAACGTGTGCTGTCTTGACAGTACATCTATACACAACACAAACACCATGAAGACATGACTTGCCAAGACTGAATTGGAAGAACTCAAGTATCTTGCACAGAACCCTGACCTCAACCCCACTGATCACCTCTGGGATGAACCGGAATGCCGACTATGCCCCAGACATCAGAACTTGATCTCCCTAATGCTCTTGTGGCTGGATGAACACAAATCCCCACAGCCATGCTGCAAAATCTAGTGGAAAGCCTCAGAAGAGAAGAGATTATTATAACAGTAAAGCTGAATAAATCTAGAATGGATCATACGTAATATATGTATATATAATGGTCAGGAGCTCACAAATTTTATTATCGGATATCATATTATCATATTATATGTGACTTAGTAATAGTAACTGGCTTACTGTACTCTTTTTAATTTGAAAAAAAAAAGAGCAATAGAGAAACCTGGTAACCTTTTTCTCACATCATACTTTTACATTGTAACTAGTGCACAGTTCAATACAGTTCAGTTTAATTTTATTTGTATAGCACGTTTAATGATAGACACTGTCACAAAGCAGTTTTAGAGAAATATATAAATTCAGGATTTAAATTTTATATAAAAAAAAAGTGTATTCCTAATGAGCAAGCCTGAGGAAATGGTGGCAAGGAAAAGCTCCCTGTGATGATATAAGGAAGAAACAATGAGAGAAACCAGACTCTAAAAGAAAACTCATCATCTGGGTGACACCGGAAAGTGTGATTATAAATCTAATCAAATATAAATGTATTATCCAAACAGAAAATTCATTTCAGTTTTAACAAGAAGTCTTTCTTGGTGAAGTTATTAACTGTTCACTGATGGAGCAAAACTATGCATATCAACTGTAGTCATATCAATTCTTATATCATAGCAATAGTAGTCCTAAGCCATCTTAGCAACACTGTTTTTTATCAACTGCAGTCCAAAGACATCATAGTTTCTAAATGATTCCAGTAAATTCAGTTACATGCAAAGTGTCAGCCAAAAGGAGGCAGCAGAATTTTGCCTATTTGAAATAAAAGCGGCACGGTGGCTTAGTGGTTAGCATGTTTGCCTCACATCTCCAGGGTTGAGGGTTCAATTCCTGCCTCCGCCGTGTGTGTGTGTGTGTGTGTGTGTGTGTGTGTGTGTTCCCCGTGCCTCGGGGGTTTCCTCCGGGTACTCCGGTTTCCTCCCCCGGCCCAAAGACATGCGTGATGGGTTGATTGGCATCTCTAAATTGTCCATGGTGAATGAGTGTGTGTGTGCCCTGCGATGGGTTGGCACTCCGTCCAGGGTGTATCCTGCCTTGATGCCCAATGACGCCTGAAATAGGCACAGGCTCCCCGTGACCTGAGAGTCGATCGGATAAGCGGTAGACAATGAATGAAATAAAAGCAGGGGGAAAAAGGTGGTTTATAGGGTCTTATAGGGTTTATAGGTCTTGTATCTCAAGTCTGTGTATGTTAAAAATGCATGTATCCCATCTTCCTAATCATTATTTTTTACTTTTTTGCCTTTTCCTATGTATGTAAAATAACACTTCAACCCTTGGATTGTTCACATTTTGTTCATTTCAAGTCAAAACAACTGTATTGTTTGATATTAAATGGGAAAAAAAAGATCAACTTTAACTATGCGCAGTGGATTTAGTGTATTACTCAGGAGCAGAACAAATTTAGAAATCATGATTGAGGTGCAAAACATGAATGCTTGGCAATGTATTGTAAGATGATTAGTCATTCTTTTATTGTACAAGAAAAAATTTTAAAAAAAGAAATACATTTTTGTTTTTGTTGTGCTTCAGCTGCTTCCTGTTTGGGGTCACAACAGCGGATCATCCAATCAGCATACTGTGATTTGGCACAGGTTTTACGGTGGATGACACAAGCCTGACACAAGCCTCCCATTTTACCCAGGCTTGGGATTGGCACGAAGAGTTAACCCCTCAGTGTCTGGGTTGGTTCCCTGCCCAGGAATCGAACCTGGGCTGCTGGACCATCAGTGAATACAATAAAATATAAGTGTGCTTTGTTTATTATTAAATGAATAAACATTAAGAGTAAGCATTTCCACAATATATGTACCTCATAGAATTAAATAGAATTGATTGTTTATAATGGTTATGACTTCACTATTGAGAATATATGTATTTAACCAGAAAAATCTTTTAGAAGTCTGCTTCAATTCTTGAGGGGAATAAATAAATTGTTTTAAAGGATATGAAATAAACATTTACGCTCAATTCAAGTGTATTTATGTTTTGACTGACCTTTTGAAGTGTTGATCATGCCAATTTTGTTTCATTCAGTGTCATCCATATATGATCCTCATTAAATCAGTAACAATTCCTGACAGCTTTGTTAACAGGTTTGTGTGATTCAGTAATTCTGGTCTACAATGGGCAATTCATCTCTTTTGTTCTTGTAGCTTTGTTCTTGTTTTGTCCTTGCTGCCGCTCTTGTTGTTGTTCTCTTCATTTTAGCTTTAGCAGGATACACGTGATTTATTAGTATTCATCTAGTCCTCATAGACACAACATATCCAGAGCAAAACATACACTATGCTGCCAAACGTTTTGGGACATCCCTCCAAATCATTGAATTCATGTGTTGTTTCTCAGGGCTTGGTCTTGGCCCCTTAGTTCCAGTGAAAGGAACTCTTAATGCTTCAGCATACCAAGACATTTTGGACAATTTCATGCTCCTAAATTTGTGTGAACAGTTTGGGGATGTCCCCTTCCTGTTCCAACATGACTGCACACCAGTGCACAAAGCAAGGTCCATAAAGACATGGATGAACATTAAGAGTTCTTTTCACTGGAACAAAGAGGCCAAATAACAGTCTACTTACTTGAAATTCAATGCTGAATTTATTCAAGACATAAAATCCCTCTGCTGAAAAAAAATAAATAAAAAAGATAAATATACATAATTATCTAGTCTTTCTAGAATGTACTGCCACTTAACATCATTTGTTAAGGCATTTAGTTTGTTATTGATTTTATCTAAAGTAGTAGACTGCATAGTGTTACTGAAAAATGCCTCTAGATAAGAACTATTACTGTTCACACATTAATTATATAGTAGCTCTACAATTGCATTCATTTACTCTGAGAAGAACAGAGGGAGGTGATGAAATCAGCAGGAATCTTTTTACAAAAGAAGCATATTTTTGGATTCAGTTAGAGCCTGGAGACAAATTTGTCATGTCCCATTCTTCCTTTTTTGCACCAACCACAGGCACCGAGATGGCTACGCACATAGACTTGCTTTGGAATTGGAAAGACTAGAATGACTGGAAATTTCCACCCATGAGCCAGGTGTCTGCGTTTGTGCTGTAGGTCCTGATATAGAACTCTGCTTTTTTTGCATAAAGGTTCTATTCAAAACTTTATGCAAACAAACATGTCTGAATCACTTTTAGACTTTGTAATTTTCTTTTATTATTTTTGTAACTTTTATTATTTATTATATTTTTATAATTGTGGTTCAATTAACTAGTTAAAGGTCTGAACACATCTAAATGTTAAAAAAAAAGCTCTGCAATTAAAGAAAATGCTTACATTCATCACGGGACACAGGGATTGTGTGTCCCCCCAACTTTAGTACTTTTCAGCTGATTTCACCTGTAGTCCACACCGTATCGCAATTATTGAGCTTCCACTTAAGCTGAAAACTTGGCATAATCTATGGTAATTAACAATTAAATGGAAATCATGATGCTTTACTAGAGAATTATTACTGGAAATTCTGGTCTGAATGTTGGCAACTATTTTTTATCCAGGTAAAACCATCAAGAAGACAATGTTAGGGCCTTAGTTTTTGGAGTACAGCAAATATTGTGTAATTAATATCTTATTGTAACTAATATATGTATATATTTTGCACAGACACATGCATAATTTTCTGGTACACTGCTGACGCATTTCTAATTTAGTTTAGTGTAAGCAATTATTCCTGTGTGCTATTTTCTGAAATGTTATTCCCTGACTGACCAATGCAAATAAAAATTATAGCAGCTCTATTTATTTATTTATTATAATACAATAGTAAAAAAGCTACAAAAACTTCTTCTTTAGTATGTTTCGAGGACTAATTTGGGGGTTGACAGAGTACAGTAGACTTATGGAAAATATTATGGCACATATTAATCTCTGAAGATCTTTGTTACAAGCGGTCATAGTTTTAAGATGTTCAGGTGGTGGATTAGGCGATTAGGCTGCTGTTGGCGAGTCTCTATGGTCATTGTCCCAGATATTGACACTTAAAAAAGTTCTAGTGCATTGGCCCTCATTCTCTAAAGAAGCAGTCATCCATTACTGTTTTCCTACTTCCTTTTTACTGCTAGATGTGTAATACCATCCTTCCTTTTTCAGCTGCTTTAGTGATATTTCCCTATTTGCTCACTTACTTTAGTTTGTGCCTTAAGCAAGCCTAGACTAATGGAATTAGCTTTCT
This sequence comes from Hemibagrus guttatus, assembly GCA_033459395.1. Lineage (NCBI taxonomy): Eukaryota > Metazoa > Chordata > Actinopteri > Siluriformes > Bagridae > Hemibagrus > Hemibagrus guttatus. The sequence continues at coordinate 23,181,722 of JAUCMX010000001.1, forward strand.
TGTTTCAGTAGAAGCTGATTGCCCATCTCCTTTGCTGTTTTGGTCCCCTGTAATGTCACAGAAGTTTTTTAATGAACACGGGAACACTGAATGTTTTCACTGAAGTTATGGTCAGTGTCAATCACCATTGCTGACATAATCATCATCGGCGTTCCATTCGCAGAAGATGCAGGAGCAGTTGCAGGAGGAGAAAAAAGAGCAAGAGTACAATCATTAGAGAGGCTGAGATGCACCATACTTCCTGTGGACATTACAGTACTGAAGGTGAGACTTTATCAAGCTTGTTTTACTCTGCACTGGTACTGACTCAAATTACTCCCTGGTTGAAAGTGGAAATCAAAGTAAAGCTGAACAGATAAGTCTATGATAGAGGAATATCCAACTCCAGATAGTTCTGTTTAAGTGCATGTTCTGTGCCTATGTTGATCAACTATTAAAACACTGAGATGATGGATTCACACCAAGATTGCATCTGTAGGTTCATGAAACCCCCCATGTGAATTCTGCAGCCCGTGTCAGTCCTGGGGTAAAGAATATTGCTCTTTGCGACCAAACTGTGTTAAATCCATAAGGGGGATTATCTCTACTCAGAGAATTCCTCCTTTAATTCGCGCTGTGTTTCCAGACTTTTGGCGTTCAGCACGTTTAATCCTATTTTCTCCACTACACTGACGTATTTTTCATGGCTTTGATTTTCTGGTTGGTCTGAGTAGACTAAACTAAATGTGAGGGAGACAACATGGTCTTACTGCTCATAAAATGATTAATTCTGCAAGAACTCAACCACCTAATAAGCTCTGGTAAGATGCGTTTATTTATATGATATAACATTTATGCGGTTAAGGTATTAGGGGCATTGTACCACCTTTACAGTGAGAAATGAAAGAGTCCATGAAAAAGTGACTGGTGTAAGTGTTTTAATGAGTTTCAGTACAAGAGCTGGACAGAGTAGAAGATTTTTTTTTGCCATTCTTGCCATTATGTTCAGGTACAATTGGATGTTTGATTCTAGTCAGCATTAATAGAAATGTTTAGTGACAAGTGTTCGTTTTTCATGTGTGGGTGCTGAAGGGCTGTAATATAGATGTAATGTCTATTTTGCAAATAATTATCCTGTTTTGCATGATTTCCACCAGGACATGCAATGACAAATAAAGAAACATTATTTCAATGCAGACTATCAGCTTTGAATCTGAATGCTGTGGTTATAGTTCTGGTTTATGTCATGTATAGCTTTTGTCTTCCATAATTTCATTCCAAATTGTTCTCATTCAGAATGTTTTTTTATGTCTGTATTTTATTGACCAGACTTGCATGTTCGGTAAGTGTTATGTGGCAGTTCATGCTTTGATAAATAGATTAGCTTGTCTTTGCAAAGCAGGCAAAATTAGCTACAAGGTACCAGGCAGAGAGTGGTTAAGCATTTAAGTGAAAACATTAAGCTCCAATGGTTCAGACCAAATGCTGGGTGAGCTCTTAATTAGTACAATCACCTCTGACCTGACTAGCAAAGAAGCAGCTCAAGATGACAAAGCTAAACATGGTTTTACTACACACACGTACATACACACCCAGCTAATTCAAGCAAGAATGCCCATAATTCCACATGCTATTCTCATAATAGAACATATTTAGAAAAAGGAAAAACAGGCAATCCTTTGATATGGTGTCAGGCAGATCTGCAGGATTTAATGCCATGATTAACAATGTGAAAATAAATTCTGAATGATAGGTCGGGTTTTCAGTCAAACCCGAGTCAGATGTTATAGTAATGAGGAATGTGGGTCTGTTCTTTCCTTTGTAAAGATCAGAAAATTTATGACGCTGCTCTTTGTGGACAAATGAAAAAAAAAGAAGCAAATTATACAATAAATATACCATGATCCTTGCCTCAGATAACTGCAGCATTTGTACAGTTCCAAGTTTAAAGCTAGCTAGTGAATTAATGGAAAAAAATTTTTTATGAATAAATGAATATCAGAAATGACTACAGTTTCAATTCAAAACCACAGCTCAGTTTGGCTTCTTAGACCATCATTACTGGCATGTTGGTTTCATTCAAGGGGAAAAGTGGAGACTGAAACCCAGTTACACACTGAATCCTGAATTAGGATGATAAATGATGAAGTGAGGTTTTCTTAGGAATCTGTCAACATCTTGGTTAACATGGTCTGTTTGACTATTGATCTGCAGCTAATAGCGCTGAAGTCTCTATTAATGCTGTCCAGACCTGGGACATGAATTGGGGCCTGCTATCTGAAATGCCTTCGGGCATGCCAAACTGCCAGATAATTGGTTGAAATATTTCATCTGTTTTGCAAGCCGTAGGAAGATCAAGAAAAGGAAATAGTTCTCAGGGCTTGGAGAACCAATTTGTGGCTTCTAGAGTGGGTTTCTTTCGTTGAGTGCAACCAATGATGTTGAGCAATGGAGACTCGATAGAGTGAAGTTTACAGGCTGATAAGATTATATGGACTGTTGCACATATGGAACATGATTTAAAGAATTTGTGAAAGTCCAACGTTATGGATTCCCACTAGTATATAGTGCTAAGTGGTTAATGGTTCTTGGTGAGACCTGTACTTTGTACAACTTGGCCCAAGTGATTAATTTGTTGCAAATGTTAGAGGCACATACATTTTGTTCTCATGGTATTACAGAAGGGTGGGGTGGTTTGCACAGGTCCCAGGAATTTCTATATATACAGTTCATCCCAAGTTACACTACAAAACACCATTCAGGGAGAATAGGCTGTGTTTGGTTATAGGTTTCAGAGGAACTGTGTACCAGCATGAAAAAAATGTGTTCTTAGAACAGGGATGGTATGATAAGATGAAATGTATATTGCTGATTTAACTGACATAATACAATATACCTGGTCTTAGCAAGTGCTACAAAAGTAGAGAGCTATGGCATACAGTTTAAGGGGGTCTAAGTACGGCTTCCCCATCTCAGAGCATTCTAACACGTCCACAAAAGAGAGAGAGGATTGATTTAAAATAGGAGAGGTAATAAAGGCCTACTTGAGGTGGTCAGAAAACTGCTAATCTGTATGGGCCATTCAGAGGAATGGAAGAACTATGTCAATGATACTAAAACCATTAAACCACCTACAGTATTTTGTTAAACACCCAAATTTCTCACCCTGAAGTCTTTCATTTTGTTTTGAGTTTGGTTACTCAGTATCAGCATTTGATTTGTCTATGAAAAACAAGGTCCTTGCTTATTGTGTGTAAAGAGCAAGTTACAAAAATGTGAAATGTATTCAGCACGGATTAAACACCTGGCTCTCATCTTTGGCATTAGGCCAGGGGTGGTGTCCATATATTAGGGTCATCTGAAGATGACCACCATCATAACTTGGAATGTCTTAGCCCAAAAAGACAACAGAGAGCCATTTTTGGGTTTGTGTGCTCACCACATACAAGATGAATGGTGAGGTCAGGTAAATCCAAGGCATGTGATAGACAGTTTTAAGTGTGTTGCAAATATAGTAAAATGACAATCCTGAGCCTCCCTGGAAAGGTTTGCTCAGGAAAAATGCAAGTTCTGACCAGGCCATGTAAAATGGACCTGCTCTTTACTCTAGCCGGTTTTGTAAGTGGTCAGAAAAGGTACTAATCTACATGTATACATGTATACATACTGTGTTCTACATGGTCTTGAGAAGGCTTATGATTGTTTGCCTTGACATTTGTTGTGGGATGTACTGATGAAATACAATATACACTGCTCAAAAGTTGAAAATCTTTACTAATAAACATTTTGGAATTTTTTGAGAAAAAAACAATGTGACAGTGGTCAATGAAATCTAAAATTGTCAACCCACTGTGTGCTGGATTCAAAATCACACCAAAAATCAAAGTAAAAAACTCAAATTACAGGCTGACCTAGTTTACATGAATTTCATCATGGCAACTTTTAATGTGAATAAGTAGTGTGTATGGCGCCACATGCCCAACAACTTTTGGCATGCTCTTGATGAGCTGGTGAATGGTGTCCTGAGGGATCTCCTCTGTGACCTTGACATCAGTGAGTTCCTGGACAGTCTGTGGTGCAACTTTGCGGTATCAGATGCTCTAAAACATAACATCCTAGAGATTCTCAATTGAATTCAGATCTGGGGAACGTGAGGGCCAGTCAGTGGCATCAGTGCCTTTGTTATCCAGAAACTGCCTACACACTCTGGTCACATGAGACCAGACATGGAGAAAACCAGAGCTCACTGCACTGAGTTGACTGGTTCTGAGTATTTTATCCTAGTACCTAACAGCAGTAAGGGTAATGTTGGTTAGTATGTTGAGCTTCAAGTATATTCCTCCCTAGACCTTCTCTGACCCACCAACAAACTGGTCAAGCTGGATGATGTTGCAGGCAGCTTAATGTTCCCCATGGCATCTCCTCATTCTTTTACGTCTGTCAGTGCACTCAGTGTGACCCTGCTCTTATCCGTGAAGAGAACGGGATGGCAGTGGCGGACCTGACAATTCTGGTGTTCTCTGGCACATACCAATCAAGCTGCATGGTGCTGGGCTGTGAGCACAGGTCCCATTAGAGGATGTCTGGCCCATATACCACCCTCACTGTGTCTGTTTCTGACAATTTATCCACAGACATGCACACTGATAGCCTGTTGGTGGTCATTTTGTAAAGGTATGGCAATGCTCCTCCATTATACTGTGATGATTAAGTGTTCCCTTAATTTTCTGAGCAGTGTCTATCAATGTTGGGGTATATGTGGATTACTACTTTTGTCCTCATTTTTGGCATTAAGGTAAAACCATTTAAGATTGTCCCTTATACCAAAAAATGGTTTAATCCCAAGACTCACTCTGGCTTCAATAGATAATTTCTCTTGAATACTGTACATTTACAGTTATATTTATGGCATTTGGTGACGCCCTCATCCAGAGTGACTTACAGAAATGCTTTTGAAGCCTATATCAGTGAACACACTAATACAGGTCACTAAGTCACAGACTAAAAATACCATCCGTTGGTTTTCCACCACCCATGAGAAGAGTCTTAATGCATGGCTTCCTTGTACCCTGAGAGACGGAAGTGCTGTAGATTTGTAACGACTGCTATAATCATGAAGACACTCCTGTGAATATCTTATTCTCTGTGACTCTCATTCACAAAACTACAGGAATATAAAGCATGGGAATAGCTAAACAGCCATACAAGTCCTAGTAATGCCTCTGACACAATGCAGGTGTAAAGTCTTGTTTATTTAAGAAACTGTTTGTAATTGTGAACAGCTGTGCTAAATTTGCTGTTTGTGATTATTGTAGGTTGTTATTTACAGGCTTCTTGGAAAGCTTGAGGAATGTAGCTTTTAGTTTCTGAGGTGTGGACAGACATAACGTTGAAAATGTAATGAATGACTCCAGCTCAAGTCAAAAATAGTTAAAAATAGTATGGACCACTGAAGGGGGGGTCAAACATGTCACATGTGTCTTTCTGACACATCTGGGTTAACACATTGCATTTTCTATTAAAACTATACCAAATGCATGGCAACTGCATTTACTTGTTGTTGGGAGATGTTAATGAATAAATAAAAATCCAAACAAAATAGCCATTGCAATGCCATACTGCTAACCAGCTGATTTTTAAATGTCATCAGATTGGAGCTCCACATGCAAATGGGACTCACGGTTGCCTGTTCAGCTTGTTGGTGGTCGATTTGCCCTTTAAGTTGCTTTGCTTCAGGCCCAAACAACTCGTTCTTTGTGTGCCAGCTTTGGGAGACACAGGCTCAGTATTTGGTGCTCTATCAAATCCCAGACCATAGAAATAGGCCCTCTGTTCTGTTAAAAATAATAAGATATGAGAGGACTTTGTGTGAACTGGGGGAAAAATAGTTTAGTTTAAAATCAGATTTGACTGGCTAGGAAAATGATTGGTTTCTTCATGAATGGATGAAATGAAATGACCCTTTACATGATGTATGTCTGGTTCTTTTGGTGAGTTAAGCTTAGTTTTACCCTACTAGAATTCAGTCCCAAAATATGTTTTATTTATAACTGTGATAGAGGTTTATAGAGGATTTTTTTCCTGTTAGATGAAGTTAGCTCTTATTTTATTCTCATCTTTAAATCGAACTTTGACCTTATTTTTGGCTGGTATACATTTGTGTGTACTATATCATACATTTATGATTAATTCATTGTCTGCTTGGAGATAATGACTAATTGCCTGGTCTTTCTCTCCTAGTCCTAGATAGAAATCATTCATTCTGTTTTTGGTGTTTGTGGCTTATGTGACACTGTGACAAATCCGTCTCTGTCTCGACATCCCCATTTGGGTGCAACAAATATTTTCTGGCTAGGCATCAAATATGTTATGGCTGTCATAGCAGCCTTTACTGGTAATAGCTTAGCTGAACACATAAACATTACAATTGTTTATCACTTAAGCAACAGCAGTTGGTTTAGCTTCCTACAAGTCAGTTCATGTTAGTCCTTCTGACGAGTGAGTGCTCCATTTTTTTTTACTGCCTCATTGCCATAGGCTGAAAAGCACATTGCATGAATCTTTGTTTAAAAAGAGCCTCTGTTTATCCTCATCCTCATTGCAGACATTTATTGCAGTTTCACCAGTAAGGAAAGAGGGCACTAAACTGCACTGAATACTGATCGTCATTGTAGTTTGGAGAATAAACTGAGAATTTGTGGATGTTGAGTTGTTTAATAAATACTGTCCTTGTTGCTTCCATGAAATGAGCTGTGACTAAAATGTGCAGACTTTTGGTGACGAGAGCATGACCAGTAACAGAATAACTTCTATTATACTGTTATTTATGTCTCTAAAGCACAGAGCTGAGCATGATAAACAGAATATTTCCTAATTAGGTCCTTCACATTTTCATTGCCATGGATGTGATGCAATATCCGATAATTGTCCAACAAAAAGTTTCAACCAACACATGAAGCAGACAATGTGCTAAAAAAACAAACAAACATTAATCTCATTAAGTCTGAAGCCCATACACAGCATCAAAACCAAAACCTCATGGAAAAAGATTTCGGCAAAAGCCTTAAATCGGGACTAAATATGTAAAGTTCTGAATGTACATGTTAAACTTTTTTAAATTTTAACAGTAAATCTCGTCCAAGGAATAAACCAGTACACCACTTAAATCAGTAGTTATGGAATATTTTACATTTTATATTTTATTTTAATATTTAAGCTCAATGTGTTATTTCAAAATATGTTTTCTCATAACTTTCCACATCATAATAAATAAATCAGTAATGCTGAGCAGATTACACTCAATGCAGGACCTTTGGGCATTTCTTCTTTCAAAATTGCATGAATATCAGTAATATTAATATTTAATCCCTTTTTAATGCTGTATTGCCATTAAAGTTTACTAAATAGTAATTTGTCTTAAAAAACTGTGATTAAACTCTGCGACCTCAAGTTCCGATTAATGTCATCAACCACTCAAGGACGTGATACACGTTTTTGGTGGTACAAGTATGCCATTACACTGACTTCATCAGCAATGGCGTATTTACTGCAGGGTTTTTTTTGAGAACATAGCTTCTATTTAGAATGCACTCTCCTTATCCCAAATACTTCAGGCCAAATGAAGATGCCACAAACTTACAAAATGGGGAAAAGAGATAAGGAGAAACAAGGGAAGCATTCTTCTCTTTTTTTAAACCAATGGACTTTTAGGCTGGAGGGAACTGTCTGTGGCATGCATCACCTCTCAGTTTGCGTTCATAAAGTCACACTCGTCTCACGTCACGCCTGCTGTCCTGCTGTCCCAGTACAACTTGTTAGAGAACTAAAGAACATCAGACATATCAGACAGCTATTTGTCAATATATTTCAAATCCTCACTACACATGTTTAACCACAAATGCCTTGAACATACACTATGCACTACATATTATTCCATAGATCTATTTGCAAAAACTAAATCATGATAATTTGCAAACTGTTTTTTTTTTTTTTTTTTTTAGAAAAGCTTTTGCTTAAAATGCAAATTCTGGTTGGAAAAACCAGATTTAACTCAGTATAAGGTTTAAAAACATGTTAGGAAGTCCTGTGAGTTCAGTTCGGTTGATGCTTTTTTTTTTTCTTTAGCTTTCCTATTTATGTTAAGAGTAATCACTACATTGTAGACTTAAAGTAAACAAGTTTAAAATTTTGTCACATTTACATATACATTTGGTAGCATTTTCTTACAAATATAATGCAATGTGTATTTAGCTAAATGTTTAGCTCTCAAATCAGTTCAAATATTTTAAAATTTTACCACATAATATACTGGTTAAACATCAAAATCCAGTTTATTTCAGCTTACCTTTAATGACTATGTGATGTCAGTTCCTCACTAAGTAATTTAATGAGTACTGTGTACTGTGTGAGCTGCATTTAAATAAACATTCACTATGTTTGCTAATGTTTCTGTGAAGGTTAGAGTGTCAACTTCCTATTTTATAATTACTTTGTTGTGATGTATATTATTATTTTTATTAGCATTTTATTAGTATTATTCTAAATTGTCTGCTGTGACAGCAGTTTGTTCACAGTGGAAACAGAGAAACTAAAAATGTTGAAGCAATGTTAAGGAATGGGAGTCTTGCAAATATTATCTAAAAATGTTCTTAGAATAACCAGATAATTTGGTACGCTGAACATTAACCCTTTTTACCAGCACACCAGTGTTCCATTCCACTGGCAGAATAGAAATGATCAGACATTTTCTATCAGTATAAACAAATGAATTATTTTATTGCCGCAAGTCTGATATAAAATGAATCAGGACACGGTTGGATTTCATTTATTCATTCATTGTCTACTGCTTATCCGATCTATTCTCGGGTCATGGGGAGCCTGTGCCTCAGGCGTCATTGGGCATCAAGGCAGGATACACCCTGGACAGAGTGCCAACCCATCGCAGAGTACACACACACACTCTCTCATTCACTCACTACGGACAATTTAGAGATGCCAATCGACCTACAATGCATGTCTTTGGACCGGGGGAGGAAACCGGAGTACCCGGAGGAAACCCCCGAGGCACGGGGAGAACATGCAAACTCCACACACACATGGCGGAGGCAGGAATTGAACCCCCAACCCTGGAGGTGTGCGGCAAACGTGCTAACCACTAAGCCACCGTGCCCCCCGGTTGGATTTCAGTGTGAGATCTTTTTAAATGAATGATTTAAAAATGAGTGTCCTACTTTCATATGAGCTTTAAAGCACCGCTGTAGAGTGTGACATGCCTAAGAAATTCAATGCTGAACATGGACACAGTAAAACATATACAAATTCCATTTTTTTGTCCTCAGATAAAAAGAGTTAAAGGAAACAAAAGATTCCTAGAATCATAATGGTGAAAAGAAATGAAAACTCCTAATTGGAACTGCAGAAAATCTTCTTCAAGTTATCACAACAATGACATCAGGTCATGAAATAAAATCAGGTCATTACCAGATTACATTTCATGTAATCAAGCAATTCAACAGAAAAGTAGGAAGTAGTTAAGTAGAATTATAAGACGCTAAGACTGGTAAATCAGGCCTTTAGTGCAGACCTTAGTCCCACACGTGTTGGATGCCTCTTGCTCAGGGCTCTAACAGCAAGAATCTCTGAATTGCTTCTCTGTTAGACCAAGGAACAACAGGTCAGCTTTGTTAACATGACCAAATGATATTTATAATATTTAGAGGAGGTGTGGGGGAGAGGGGGAGAAAAAAAATCTTTTAATTGCTTAGACGAGTGTTCAATTCTCTTTTAATTATCTCTTGATATAACAATACAGTGAAATTTCATTTTCATGTTCACGCAGGAAAAAAACAACTTGAGGCAATTCTTAGACATGGGTGTGAATTTAGAGCTGATGCGTATTCATCACTTAATTAAATTTTTATTGGTTTTGCATCAAGATTTATGTTTAGACATGTTTCCACATGCACACACACACAATCCAGTTTGGATTCACACTCATTCTCATACACAGAAAAACATTCCAGTCAAGTGCTGTTTCTAACAAATGAAATGTAGAACATGAGGAAATGTAATAAAACCAGAATTTTTTTGCTTAAAATTCTCACATAAAGCTAGTTTGGCATATGTTTAAAGCATTGCTACTGATAAATATGGAAACTTGAGTTCGCTTAGATGTATGCACTACTTTTGTTGCATCGAATGCAGTGATTTTGTGTTACACAGGCACTATATGTGATATAAAGTAAAGGATAAAAGAATTTAACATTTTGATGTGATTATTTCCTCCAAACCAAGGGGTCAGTGCATCAAGACATCTAGACAAGATAGAAGAAGAAATCCATTTAATGTATTATGCCAAAGCATTTGCCTTCTTGAAGTGAACTATTTTAAAAGTGGTTGAATTTTTATTTGACATGAGGCATAATTAATAACGGAATACATCTGTGTGCTTATCTCTTCATGTGTGTGTGTGTGTGCTCGTTTGTGTGTGTGTGTGTGTGTGTGTGTGTGTGTGTGTGCGTCTGAGATATGGTCATCTTGCTCCAACATTTGGTATTTACTCTGCTGTTACTAAAACAGTAGCTGTAATTGTTTCTTGGATGTTCAGAACAAATAATGTTTTATGCAGGCAGAGTAGAACTAAAGATGAAACAGTAGTTAGCCCTAAGCCAGTTTGAGTTTAGAGACGAGCAAATCAGTTAAAAAGAGTCTTTTGTGAAGTGGGAATGGTGACGTCAAATGAGCTCTATAAAAGCATAAAGTCATCGTTTAGGGAGACAACGCAGTAAAAGGCAAACAAATTTTCTTCCTCTCACTTGAATATTTGCATTGTTGTGTCTTTGGCTTTGAGTTCAGTTTGGCACAGAAGTCCAATTGGTCCTTAAATTCTTTTATTCGGTCACTATAACCTGGCTGAGGTCAAGAATTGCTTATTTATTGAGGTCTCTGTGTTGATTTGTTGCGTGTAACAATATGTTGGACATGCTTGAGTACAGTCATTACCAGGTGAGATACAACTTTAGAGTTTGACTTTATATGTTAGTCAGTTTGAATGGAAATGCTTGTTGTTCAAACTTTGCTATCTATCTATCTATCTATCTATCTATCTATCTATCTATCTATCTATCTATCTATCTATCTATCTATCTATCTATCTATCTATCTATCTATCTATCTATCTATCTATCTATCTATCTATCTATCTATCTATCTATCTATCTATTCTATCCTAAATATCGTAATATGTCTTACTCATATGTCTAGATTTTCTACTACATTTTTTTTTATTTGGCTTTTTCTTCTTCCTTCAGGTGCAGACTCATTTGGAGAGCTCCAATAAATACCACATCCAGCAGAGTCCAAGGCAGCAGGTGAAGCCCTATCTGCCCAGCACACTTGGGGCTAAGCTCAGCCCTCCATTAAACAGCCAGCATCCGGAGCACGGCATGCCCCCCGGTCCCGGAGCCAGCGCCCCCAACAGCCCTATGGCCCTGCTCACCCTCACTAACAACTGCGAGAAAGAGGTAACTCACAATACAGTTTTAACAAAAGTGAATATAATTATGGTTATGAAATTAATGATCACATATTAATCATGTTTATGCTGCAGAAATTATACTTCACTTTGACCTGAGATCAACATGCAAAGCTATGGAGTTAAAAAAATTACTGGTCTTTATTATTGCTGATTTCTAAGATCCTGTCATATTTGTTTTGCTCTTATTTTTGTTTTTAATTAATAATCATTTATAATAAACATAAATCGGACAATTCCAGTGATATTAGATAAAAAGTGAAGGTTTTCAGATTTGGATTCTGAATCACATCCAATTCTTGTAAAAAGAAAATAACATCCACATAGTTGATGGTCTATAAATCATCATTCGTTGTACTATCTTCCTGCTTATATATTCTGCCTCTGCTCTAGATGGACGACGTCATTGAAGACATTATCAGTTTGGAGTCAAGTTACAACGATGACATCCTGGGATTAATGGACGCAGGACTTCAAATACCAAATACGGTAAACTAAGACAGAAATCTGATACTGATCTTTAATTTTTTTTCTCTGTGTTTGTGTATATTTTATTAACATTTGAGTCTGTTTTAGATCCCTGTTTCTGCAAATCTCCTTGACATCTATAATAATCATGGACTTCCTCCTGTTGGAGTGTCCATTGGGAATTCCTGCCCGTCTAGTTTACCCAGCGTCAAAAGGGAATTCTCAGGTATATCTGCTTCCATTATGTCTTGAATTATCCTTCCTAGAGCACCTATTAAAGCTGTTTAAGCATAGATCCTCATAAATGTCAGAATTATTCTCCCATAAACCTCCCATAAACAATATTATATTGAATGGAAAGGATTATACTATCCACATTGTGTGCAATTTTATGTGCACAGTTAAAATAAAATCTATATTGTACCAAATGACCCCAGCTCCTGACATGATGCACGTGGACCAACCTGGACCATGTGGCAAGTTTGACTCTTATCAGAGGCCCGAAGGCCTTCCAGTAGGTATGTTTCCGTCTGCTTGGCAAACACTTACATGAGTCTTAGATTAGAGTTAAGCATATGAGTTTATATTATTGCACATGCTCTTATATTGCATCGAGTAAAAGGAAGCACATTTTAGTCTGCATAGTGCATGTTGAATGCATTTTCACTTTGTGTATTTAAATTGTGATAAATGAAATTAAATTGTGATTGATGAAAGAATTGCACACAATTTGGATACCTGATTATGAAAAACATACACTGATAAACATATCAGACAGCAGAATCCGTGTTCCAAATTGTAAATTATATAGTATACTTAATATTTCTGGAAGTTTCTGGAATTTTTCTACTTTCCATATGTTAAATGGACCTTTAAAAAATCAAATACTTTTTTTTTTTTTTCAGAAGCAGAAGTCAGAGCTTTGGCAAAAGAGAGGCAAAAGAAAGACAACCACAACTTGAGTGAGAATAATTCTTAGATCACTGAAACACAGTTTGCTTTGTGACCTGTTGTTACACAAATGTTGTTTGCCACGGTCAGTATTCTCCCTGTCTTACAAATACGCTTCAATTATTTCTATCTTCCTAGTTGAACGAAGACGACGCTTTAACATAAACGACAGAATTAAAGAACTTGGGACGTTAATTCCCAAATCTAATGATCCGTAAGTCAACCAGCTAGCTTTAATTGCCAACTTACATTAAGGCTACTTACAAGTAAACTAAAACTCATTTCTCTTGAAAAGAAAAACATTTTAAGCTAAATTTTTATTTTTGACGGATTGATGGAAAAATGGAAAGAAATATGTGTTTATTTATGATTGTACTATGGGTTTTTACAGAGACATGAGGTGGAATAAAGGAACTATTCTGAAAGCTTCAGTGGACTACATCAGGAAGCTACAGAGAGAGCAGCAGAGAGCGAAAGAGCTGGAGAGCAGACAGAAAAGACTGGAGCACACCAACAGACACCTCCTGCTTCGCATTCAGGTACACACAAGGAAAAATAATTCAGTTCAGAAAATTCATTTTTTTACTCATACTAAAACTTTGAACAATGTAGGAGCTTGTGACAGCACCACAGATGGTGGTGGATTAAGTGGTGGATTAAGTAGAAATTCTAACATATATCAAAATATATATGTATTGTAGAAATAGTACAGGGGATGTGGTAGCTCAGTGGTTAAAGTTTGGATTACAGATCAGAGGGTTGTGAATTTGAATCCCAGGTCCACTGCTGGGCCACTGATCAAGGCCTGTAACCCTCAATGGCTCAGATGTATAAAATGAGATAAATTGTAAGTTGCTCTGGATAAGAAGAGGAACTGAGAGCAAGAAGCCTTTGGTATTGCTTACATCACAGCACAATGGAATTCTTTTCTTCACATATCCCAGCTAAGGAAGTTGTGGTCAGAGCATATGGGCAGCTATGACACAGTGCCCCTCAAGGAGGGAGGGTTAAGGGCCTTGCTCAATTGCCCAACAGTGGAGCTTGAACCCCAAGCCTCTGATCAACAACCCAGAGCCTTAACCACTTGAGCCACAACTGCCAAATGGGCATCTGCCAAATGGGCATCTGCCAAATGTCAAATACCAAATGCCAGAAATGTAAAAGCATAGCTCATTTTCTAATTTAAAATTGGAATTTTTGAAATATTTACAAGTCTGGTAGGGGTTGGGGTTGACAAAATATAAAAAAAAATTTTTTTTTCTTAAAATAATAACTTTTAAGCAGTTGCGCAGAGAATCGTTCAATGTCTCTTAATAGGGTTGAGAGTGATAAATATGTGCATGTGTTTATGACTCAGGAGCTGGAAATGCAGGCTCGTGCTCATGGCCTGGCTGTAGGAGGCTCCTCAGCACTCTGCTCCACTGAGCTGGTGGCCTGCTCCATCAAGGAAGAACCTGTCAACTACACAAGCTGCTCGTCTGAGCTGTATGCTCGATCACACCTTCCCAGCCCGGATCATTCCCGGCCTACCACTCTGGACCTCAACAACGGCACAATTAGCTACAGTGACAGCACCACAGATGAGGCAGACACGGGGTTGTACTCAAGCCACAAAGAACCCACAGCCAAGCTGAATGAAATGTTTCTGGAGAACACACTGTCACCAGTGGGAAGCAGTAACCTGCTGCTCTCCTCAGGTTCCCCCACATACTCCAACGACAGCAGCAGACGAAGCAGCACCAGCACAGAGGAGCAGGACAAGGGCTGTTAGCACTGCTTAATGAACTTTTAATAACTCTGTTGGTTTTGTTGTTGGATTGATTGTACTGGCAATACTGTGCTGTTGTCTGTCTAATGCAAAATATTGCAAGATATTGTCAAAATTTCTATTGCAAATATGTCTAGGATTCTTGACTACAGTAGTAATATATTCAAAGATCTTTCAATGCATCCCTAAAGTTATGTAGGATTTAAGATTTGGAGCACAATTGGGATTTTGTGGATGTTTTGACATTTGAAATTTTTTAAATACAAAAAAAAAAGTATAAAAAAAAGTATACACATGAAATTATATTTAATAAATTAGATGAACACTACACAAAAAAGAAAACAAAAGAACAAACGACAAAAGAAACATTACTTAAGCCATGACACCTCATCTAAATGTGTACTTTGCATTAATCTGTATACTATTAACATATCTGCAATCTGTCATTTAGTCAGAAGTAAAATGAAATCATTCTGAAGTGCTTTTAGTGTCATTCTAAATGCCAAAGTATAATAACACCACTAATAATACTCCCTTCCTCAAATATGGTGTTAAATTTATTTTATATACTGAATTCAGAGCAAATCAATTTTTAGTGCCAAATTCTACAAAATAAATAATTACTCCTAAAGGATATAGATGATAACTATAGACTAACAATAATAAATAGATTAATAGTAATAGTAATCTGTAGAGCTTCAATTATATATCAACCACTATATATGTATTTTCATTTAGTCTTCAGATAGAACATAAAGACATATGCATAGAGTCATGTGATTATAAACTGAATATGGACAGAAATATTGGTTATACAATGTTAGTTATTCAAATGGTTATCAATATTTACTATATTGCATTTTCTATGTTATTTTTCTTATATAATATTTTGGAAAAGGTGATTACTCCCCATTATCTGTTTACATGGTAAATATATAAGTATTTGCTCATTATTATTAATGTGCTCAGTATTAACTTGTTATATGATTTTATATGCTGTACACAATGTTGAATCTTTTCTTACCCCAAGTTTAGACACGCTTAGAAAATAAGTGCCTCTTTGAATACTTAAAAGGTTTTAGCTTTCTAAAATGAGTGTAGTTTGGAAGTGTTCCTAAGAGAGAAACACTCTATTGTAGACTTCTACTTAGAACCTTAAGCCCTGGACTCTTTGGTACTGTTTGGGTCAAATTGACCTTTTAAAAGCACTACAGAAAAAAATACATAAAGGTCCTTTACACATATGGTCTACACAGACACATAGTGTCTGTGATAAAGTTATAATTTGTGCAAAAAAAAAAAAAAAAAACTAGAATAAAGACCTCAGTGGCATAAATCTAGGGGGGAAAATGAAATGGAACAATGTTTTAATTGATGCTTATTATTTTAAACTGCTTTGTCAAATACAGGTGATGAACAATAATAGAAGCACGAGAAAATAAAAGATTACAGATTGCAGTCACTGGCTATTAAATACAGCTCTCAAAAAATGCACCTGCAAATGTAGATGATTTACAACAAATGCAAACACTTTTAGGGCTCTATTTGACATTTTTCTTTGAGTGTTATATAGATATATAAAAGGCTTTAGAGATACGAATCATTAGTTCACCACAGAGAGACCTTGAATGAAGTGCCTTTAATTTAAGAAATATTTCTTCCTTTCTGTTCTTTTTTTTATTTTATTTTTAATATTCCTTTATATGTTGAAAAATATTGGTGCCAAAATAAAAATTTCACTTACACATGCACACAGTGAAAATGTCCCCTGGCATTTTTTGAAGTTCATTTACAAATCTTCGCAATCTCACAGAATAACACAATTCTATTTAAAATAATTATTCTATTTCTAAAATATTGCTTAATACGAAATAAAGACACTTTAAAAAGAAGTAATGTTTAATTTGACATATGATAAAACAGATCTCCTTGTTTTTCAGCCAATGTTATTTCTAATGTTTATTAATAATAAATAAATAATAAAAATACATTGCTTTCTATTTATGTTATCAGCCTAGATATTAGATGAACTGTATTATAATTCTTATTCATAATCTGTGCAAATGTTTTTTTTTTCCATTACAGATCAGTTATACACTATAAAAACACAAAATACATCAACTACAACAACAACAAAAAAACATATTAAAATGAACCGTCTTCATGTTCATGGATGCTTTTTGATTAATAAAATTAGAAAACAGTATAGTTTTTTACAGAGATCCTTTCATAAGTCACTCTGTAGCATCATTTTTTTTCTTAAAACCACTGGTAGTCTTGATGTGATGTTACAGCTGCTGAGTAGTATTTATTAAGCGGATGATTCAGGGATTGATGGAATTAAGCGACAAGATTTTTTCCAGAAGGCTGTTATTTCTAACACAAACTCGCACATTAGTCCAGGATTATCTGACTTGACCGTTAGGTCTGTGTATTTTTTGCACCATGTAGGCTTCATCATCCAGACTGCGATGAAACTATTGTAAAACAATAAAAAAAAAAAAAATTATAATAATAAAAAATAAAAATAAATAAATAAATAAATAAATAAATAAATAAATAAATAAATAAATAATAATAATAATAATAATAATAATAATAATAATAATAATAATAATAATAATAAATCAGGGTGTAGAATTTCTTTGCAGTCATAGTATTGCAAATTTAGGGGAAAAAAACATCCATGATATGGATAAAAATAAGTACACATTAAGACATTGGTCTAGTACACATTAAAACATTAAACACATTTAAAGATATTTTAACCCCTGAGGTGAAAGGCATCAGAGTCATCAGAAGGCACATGTATGAGGGTGAGTCAAATGAAAACCATAAATGCGCGGCATAAACTAGATAAACAGTACATTTAATTTTATTAAATTGGACCATTGTTGGGGGCACGGTGGCTTAGTGGTTAGCACGTTTGCCTCACACCTCCCACTGTGTGTGTGTGTGTGTGTGTGTGTGTGTGTGTGTGTGTGTGTGTGTGTCCCGTGCCTCGGGGGTTACCTCTGGGTACTCCGGTTTCCTCCCCCAGTCCAAAGACATGCATTGTAGATTGATTGGCATCTCAAAATTGTCCGTAGTGTGTGAATGAGAGTGTGTGTGTGCCCTGCGATGGGTTGGCGCTCCGTCCAGGGTGTATCCTGCCTTGATGCCCAATGACGCCTGAGATAGGCACAGGCTCCCCGTGACCCGAGTGTAGTTCGAATAAGCAGTAGACAATGAATGAATGAATAATAATAATAATAATGACATTTGCGAATTTAAAAAATGCTTTCTGTTAGTTTTACAAAATAGCATAGCATCAGACTAGATATTTGAAGAAATATATTATTACACTTTTAGACCCATAACCGGTGCACATATTTGTCAGACAATATAACACCAGAAAAAACACAACCCAGGTTAAATAAACTGTCTAAATGTTAAAGGGGTTACCAAGCACCCATGCCTTGCAAATAGCTTGGCATGGGGGGGTAAAAAAAATGTTAAAAGGGTGTTTTTCTTTTCATTACAAAAATGAGATGGTTTCTACTGAATACAGTAAACATGCTGTTACTTGTACAAAGTGATGTTCTTTGTACAAATCCTGATTCTTCTGCTTCAATTTCTTCTTCTATTTCACCGATTCATCTATTTTAAGAATGATTTACTTACATTTTCTTACCTTCATCTCACCCTGTGATTTGCATAATGCTATAAGGCTTTTCATTGTTCATCGAGCTGTAGCTGATATTAGTGATAAATATTGTTAAATGAATGTTATGTAACTGTTAAGTAGTAGTTTCATGGTTAAGATGTTGTACTAGATGTAGGATTATCCTCCAATAAAGGACACGGTAATATAGACAAATAATGTCCAAAGAGAACATAAGAAGAAACAACTGAAGTATTATAAAGCTCTAAATGTACACAACCGTTCAAAAGTGTTGGATCACTTGGAAATTTCCTTCATTTTCTCAAAAAAAAAGAAAGATCTTCATTGTCACACAGAGGCCCATTATCAACAACCATCAGTCCTCTGTTTCAATCTCATGTTATGTTTCAAGCTCATAATTTTATAAGGCTAACTGATTATTAGAAAACACTTGAATTGTGTACAGATGAAAACATTTGTACTGATTAAGGGAGCAATAAAAGTGGCATTTTTTTAGGTTAGTTTAGTATCAGGAGTTGTGAGTTTGTATACAGGTTCAAGAAAAACTTTTTCTCTTTTTATGGTAAGAACTTATCTTACCATGCTATGAACTACTCCCTTCATAGTATACTCCCTTCACTACGCCCTTCGTCACATACTGGTTCTGAAAGAAAAAGGAGTTTGATGCCCCAGTGCTCAAAAAGGAAAGGAAATTTCCAAGTGATCCCAAACTTTTGAAAGGCAGTGTAGCTGGCTGAGGTATGCTTACTATGTACAAATCTTCCTAAGTGCTCTACTTGAATGAATGAAATGAATGATTGAAAATAAATAAACATTACGACAACTAGATGGCATCAGAGAAACTCAACTGCTGCTTTTTCTAACTTCTGTTCATTTAAAAAAAAAAAAAAAAAAGAGGTACAGAAAATGGATGAATAGTGAATGTGACAGGATGATGTGTGTATGATGGTGGAAGGACACCTTGTGTTATATAAGGACAATAACACCTTGTATATACAGGGATACTTGTATACCATGGGAGTCTGGGTTATGTTTGTGTCTTTCTTATAACTTAGTCTTACAGAATGATGCGTCAAGTAAAGTTAAGAAGCTTTTATTGTCATTTCAAACATATATAGCTGACTCAGTACACAGTGAAATGAAAAAAAACAAAAACGTTTCTCCAGGACTATGGTGCTACATAGAACAACATAGAGCTACATAAAACACAGCGCTAAGGACTAAAAGTAAGCTGTTCTAGCCACTTAAAGTGCATTGTGTGCAACCTAGTGCAAACAGTGCAAGACAAAAAGACAGATAATACAAAACAAAACACTACAGGACAGATACACAAAATAGCACCAACCAGTATACATTCTGTATATTATACAGTACATTGTGCAAAAATAAGAGGATTGATGTCTGCAACCTGACATAACAATGCAACTTACATTAAAGCAATTATTTAAGGTATAATGTGTATAATGTTAACATTTATTCATGTAAAAGTACTAGCAGTGGGGGGCATGGTGGCTTGGTGGTTAGCACAGTTGCCTAACACCTCCAGGGTTGGGGGTTTGATTTCCGCCTCCGCTGTGTGTGTGGAATTTACATGATCTCCCTGGGGTTTCCTCTGGGTACTCTGGTTTCCTCCCGAGGTGCAAAGACATGCATTGTAGTTTGATTGGCATCTCTAAATTGTCTGTATTTTGTGTGTGTGCCCGGTGATGGGTTGGCACTCCGTCCAGGGTGTATCTTGCCTTGATGCCCAATGATCCCTGAGATAGGCACAGGCTCCCCGTGACCTGAGAATAGATCGGATAAATTGTACAGACAATGAATGAAGTACTAGCAGTAGTATTTTAACCAGAACTGGTAGAAAAAGCATACAAAAATTCCAATTATTCATTTATAAAAAAAATTGTCTGGTAAATTCTTGACTATTTATAAGTACAAGAAAGAATCGTAAATATTAGATAGACCCTAAGTGTAGCTATTCATATAGATACAGTATATTTTTTAATGCCTGATATCAGTTCATATGTTGTTTTTTACACTACGTGAGGAAGAAATGTTCAATGAAAAGAGCTCATGTCTTTTTATACCCTTTCCTTCATTTTCTTTATTTTTTTTTGGTTTTGCCCCTCTATTGTAGTGTAAGCATGTACAGTATGCTGAAATGAGAATACACTAAGAGTATACACTATTTAGCAGTTGTGTGCAGATTTGTTAGGAATTGCTTTGGAAAAATAGCTAGAAACTGCTTTGGAAAAACTTAACCTCATGACTTGAATGTAGTGATTAAAAGTATTAACTGAGAGAAAACCACAATAAACTACTTGAAATCTGGACAGTACTCAGTAAAAGCGTGTATTTTTTGTACTTCCTAGTCGTTCCAGCAGATGGCGCTCTTATATCAGTGCACAAGTTTATCTGTTTTGTTTAAATATTGCTCTTTATACATTTCTGGAAGATTTATGTGTCATTTGATGCGCAGCATTTAATAAGCAAAAATTATGTTCTTAAATGCTTACCTTATAATCGTTTGTAGAATGAAATGGAATCTAAATGCCTCCGAAATGAAATAATAATGAATTTTTTCTCTTCACATTATAAAGAATAAATGATATGGAATACAGAATAAATGATGTAGAGAACTGTCTACACCAGTCAATTTGATGTAGGAAGAAAATGGCTTTAGTAAATTAAACAAACATATTATTATTATTATTATTATTATTATTATTATTATTATTGTTATTATTATTGTTATTATTATTATTATTATTATTATTATTATTATTATTATTATTATTATTATAATTATTATTATTATTATTATTGTTATTGGGGCATTCGTGGCTCAGTGGTAGGTTTGTCGCCTATCATGCGGAAGGCCCGGGTTTGATCCCCAGCCACTGGACACAGTGCTGGTCCCAAGCCCGGAAAAATGGGAGGGTTGTGTCAGGAAGGGCATCCGGCGTAAAACATTTGCCAAGTTGTTGTCCGCTGTGGCGACCCCGAACAGGGAGCAGCCGAAAGCAACTCTCATATTATTATTATTATTTTTGTTCTTAAAACTATTTATTTATTTATTTATTTGTTTATTTGTTTGTTTGTGTGTTTATTTATTTATTTATTTATTTATTTATTTGTTCATTCATTCATTCAGTCATTCATTCATTCATTCATTCATTCATTCATTCATTCATTCGTTTATTTATTTTGTTTACCAACAGCATATATTGTCTATCTGTAGCCATTATGCTTGTGTTAGCATTGCATATAATACTTACACATTGTGATAGACATTTGCAAGTCAATGGACATTTTAATACACAGCAATATAGTGTTTAAGTTAAAAAGTAGTTCACAGTGTGTACAATAAAACAGATGATAAGTATAAAGTGGTTCACATTCTCATTCAATAACACGGATGATTTCCTCTAGTGACGGCTCTTTCTCCTTCTTGAGGACTAAACCATTAACTTTAAAAAAAAAAGTGCATATTGACATTATTTATTAACTGGTGTTGGTATAAGCAACAACAAGTGCCTTTTGTAGAACTAAAACGTCTGAGAAGTCCTGTTGTCTGCCATGAGATCATCCAGACGGAGGTGTATTATACAAAACCAAATTGTATCTACTTCTCTGTTCTTTCTCTGTATGAGTGTGTTCTCACTGTGTGATGCTTAGCTCTGATTAGTAAAAGTGTCTGCAGTGTGACACACTTCGGGAAGCACATTTGTGTCTTTTGTACTTTAAATCCTCAAGCAATCTGATGTGCCATTCTGAAGCAAGGATACATGAAGATAATCAACGCCGGATCTATGAGCAAGAACACAATGAATTTGTAGGGATGGAGAAAGTTACGTAGAGGATAATAGCTTTGTGGAAAAATTTCCTCACAAAATGTGATCTGTACAAGTGGAAAACCTGTCAGAATGAACTCCATAAGGGAATAAATATCTAACTCAAAAAACTCAACAAATAACCATCTGAAAAAATGACAAAAAAAAGCCCCAAATATACCCAAGACATACCAAAGACCCAAACACCCAGACACCGAACAGTAAATATGACTTAATCGTCAACCTATAAATCTATTCAGTTGTGTTTTGTTTATATGACCACTAACCTTTTATGATTTGTAAGCCCCATCCTTCTTATTGGCTATTGAAGGGCCATTTTAGATCATAATCAATAGGTAAATCCTGTTAAATGTTACAAGGCTGTAATCTGTTTTTGTAGTTATTGTGGAGCATGCTTAGCAAATCTGGATCACAGATCTGGTTAATCAATGATGCTGATTATAAATAAATATGGATTCTATATTTTTTTTGTATTTTAAAAAAGCTTCTCGTTAGTAACCCTGTGTTGCAGTTCCAAGCTGTGCAACAACAGCACTCTATCAACAGCACAGTCAAGTAGCCAATATACTTGTGTACCATATGTACACAAGTCCCAACTGTGGGACAATCTGTAGAACAGGAGCATGCTGTTACAATGAGAGACGCTGCAACACACACACAGAGAGAGAGAGAGAGAGAGAGAGAGAGAGAGAGAGAGAGAGAGAGAGAGAGAGAGAGAGAGAGAGAGAGAGGACAAAAGTGATCAATTACTCACATTACATGCAGTCCTTCAGGAATTTGCTTTATTGGCCCGGACATCTGTTATAATATTGTCATAATGTGTAATCAGATGGGGCCTGTTGTAGCCAAGTCAGGGAAGAAAATGCAGCTATGAAAGTTCAATTAAAATGCACAGGGACAGCAGTTTTGTCCATCTGGCAAACCGAACACTTTTGTTTTTTCCTGCCCTTTTTTGTTTTCTCTCCTCCTGTTAAGTCTCTTGAGAATGAAAGGATGTGACCTGGTTGCAGGTTTATACACCTCTTTCACTGAAAATGAAAACAGGTGACACCTGTGTAGTTGGGCTCCTGGGCTGAATATATCATCTGGCCTAATGGTACGAGAGAACGTTACAGCACTGCATCAAAGACACCTGGCAATCAAGTGTTCGTTCTCACAAGCAAGTTCAAAGTGGCCCTTGTTTAGCAGAAACATGCAGCAGGAAAATCATCATAATCTACAAAGCTGTGCATCACAGATCAGAGAAGGGGCTCACCCTTGGAGCTTGTTTTCTTGCACTCACAAAGAGGAGTAAATTGCTGGATGGATGTTAAAATAGGGCTTAAGATGTGTCTCAATCACTCGCACACACAGACACATTAATTTCCTGTGTTCTCACATAACTAGCTCTCCTTCCCTCTAAGAACAACATGAGTGTGGATTTATTTGGCATTAAACAATACCATTATGAAGTCTAGCGGCTTCTATCAGGGAGGATTAGTGCATGCTGGCTTTTCCTGAGCACCAATAAGAGGGGTCTGGAAATTTTACACCGCCTGTAAGTAAGTCTGATGTCCTCTCCGGGCTGTGTGATATTGCCCGTTGGCCAGAATGCACGTGTTTCTCACTTAAAGCATACGGGGCCCAGAGAGCATTATTCCGTCTCCACAGGACTAGTGCACAGCTGCGCCATATTTATCATCCCGCTCCCAATCCCGGCAAATTGGCAGTGAGATCACTAGGTGACGGGGTTAACTACTAAAGTTGTATGTAACTTGGAGCCTCCCACACTATGATTAATCGGGCGATGGAGAATGAGGGCCCTCTTGACGGCATCACACGCGGCGTAGAGCATCTGCGACGGTCAAGGCAAAACAAATGGTGTGTTGCCTTTGTTCCCGAAGATGGTGCATAACCGAACATCCAGAGTAATTAATTTTACATCGCCTCATCTGCAGGGTCCCGAAAGCTAATGAAAGTGTTTTTGAGTCGCACCGGAGTTCAGGGCCCACGTACTGAGTTATGAGGGGAATGAAGTAATTGGGCGACTAAAATGAATCACACATCCAAGGACTGAGTCGATTTTTAATGTGTTTCCCGTTGAATAAAATACAAAGAGGCAAACAGGGGAAAATGTACAGGATATCACTTTTTCCAATTTTAAGAGAGAAACCAAACCCATGTCTTAATAACTGGACAGTCAATTTTGTTTCCAGTAAGAACTCATCCTCAAAAACAGCTGGCGTACATCACACATCTGCAGCTGGAGTGACGAAACTCATACAAAGGACTGACTGTATCTCTGTGATGTGGAGAAAACTATCCAAACAAATGATGTCGCTACAGAGAGGATGGCGTGGTTGGATAGGAATATAATCATTTCAACACTTGAACACTAAATTCAAGTTAGTTGAGTATGGTTGCTATAACTGTACTTGGATCACATTTCTGAGCAGGATTCTACACTATAAATGAACACACAGGAATTAACAATCATTGGCAATGTTTTGGTACATACATAAGATTTTAGATATGTCTGGTAAATCCTTACTTGTTGTGACGGACAAAAAAACGGCAATCAAGAATGAAGCACTAATTTATGTACGAAACTGCAATCCTGCTTAATTGGATGGCGTCTAGAGGGATGAATCGAGTAAACAGTTTCTTTAATTGTTATATTCAATTAGGGATTCAAATTAGTCCCGTTGGCAGAAGTGTCAGCACAACAATGGCAATGTTGTTTGTATCTATTTGTTGCCGTTGCTGTTCTGAGGAACGAGATGAAAAGAGCGAAAGGAAATACACACATGCCAGTGCATCCCCAAGCCCTTGTAATTCCCATAGCAAATCCATTACACACTCTCTCTCTCTCTCTCTCTTACTCTCGCAGCTCATTTTTATTTATCACGAGCCTGTTTGCTAATTTTATTTTGCAAGGAAGCAATCGTGCCCTTCCCCCTGTGTGGGCTCTCTCAATGGGCCTCTGATTCCTGTGAAGTGACAGTGGGTAAATATGCATAAAAAACGTTAGGGAGGGGGGACACAATTAGCACCAACGAGGTTGACTGCCTCCTGATTTCATTGGCAACTTTGGCTGCTGCGGTGATAAGCCGCATTATCTAGAAAATTGGCCGAGGGAAAATAGCAAGCCCTCTGATTGTCAGCAATGGTTTGCAGATGAAGTGGTGTTGAAGAGAAATATAATTGAAGTTGAAATATGTTAAACAAAGGTGTCACATACTGTGGGGAAGTAGTCATTTACCTCCGTTCAGCATCAAGGTGAAAATCATGTATTGTGTTCAGGTTTAATGGCAGTGTTGACTTTTTAGACAAATCTTTATTCATGTTGTTAAAAAAAGAGCTTTCGCAAGGCTTCACTGGACATTTATGTGGTTTTAGAAACCCAGTGAAAGCCCTATTTATTTAAGGATTTTCCCAAATGGTGAAACCATAGAATGTAAGTTTCCCAGATTCAACCTTTTTTTTTTAAATCTAAGATTGTAGGGTCTTTCTTTTATATCTATGAAGAGGGAAATCGAATATATTCAATACAAGGTTTAGAAAAATCCACCCTTTCAACCAATTCCCAGCTCCTTAGACTGAATATCTCAAAATACACAAACCCCATTACTCATATCAATGGAAATTTTCCACTGAACGTTCCAGTGGGGTTCAAAGTGGCAGGCGAGGATAGACAGCATTACAGGACTTGTAGCCTTGATGGATATCAAATAAAACTTCAAATAAAAAAAAGAGAATCAAATAACCACAGAGAACAGAGAAACTAGGCAACATAGCTGTCAGTCATTTTTCCTGCATTGATGGTGAATGACATTGAGTTGATTTAATACACGTACATACTGGACCTAAGTTAAGAATGTGTGGAGGATGTTTGGAAATATAACTAATGCACCTGAATTCACTTAAGGGGGCAACTTGATACCTTTCTTTGTAGTGTCTTACCCATGGTATCAAGTGATTAAATGACAAACGTCCCATTTCAAGCCTGATGCCCTATTCCTGATGCACTCGAAGAGTAATTGGTCTTACTTTTGCGTCCATGTGACTGATGCTACAATTCTGAGACAGTACTGTCACTTGATGCTTCTGATGTCAGATGCATGTGCTTGTTTTTTCTTCACTCCCTTCTCTCTTTCACTTTCAAGGGAGCAGTTGACACCGCTCTTATCCATTCAGAGAATCTGGAGCCTCTGGTGCAGTGCTGGCTGTCAGGCATTCCAGCCAGACGGCTGGCTTTAAGTGACAGACCTGCGAGCGGCGGTGGTCTATTTGGCATCTGAAGCCTTCCGAAGACATGACAGGGCATAACTTAGTCATAGAGGATGGGCAAAGTCTGTAAAGAAACCCTGGCGTTCACTGCATAACATCAGAAAAGAAAAAAAGCCGAAAAGCTAAGCCTTGGCATTCTCCACAGATTGTATCACATTCTCTTTGTATCCATTAGCAGATGATAAAGCTTTAGGGGTTGTACAAAGTGTTGTCCTCTTTTAATCTGGTCTTACTGAAACTAGATAGTAGGCAGTAGAAAAATAGGTTTTAAAACAAGAGCGCTCCAATGTTACAGCCATGAAATTACATATCATGTGCATTTATCATTCTCAAGATTTTCTGTTCGCTCTGAAAAGCTTAGTGGCTTAGAAATTCCTCATTAGTCCTTTATAAGAGAAAGAGGCAGTGAAGCGCTGTGCACATTTTGGTTAAAAATTGTCTGTATCAACCACAACAGATTAAAAAAACATTATGCTACGTGCTCACACACCTCCTAAAGACAATACTACCACATCACATAGAAGCCTGTAAAGGCATCCTCCCAGATCATCTCTTTAGAAATCTCTCTCTCGTGTCCTCTCTGTGTCCTCCATACACCTCGGCTCATTGCTTTTCTTTGTTGCTGTCTCTCTATGGCTCTCTGAAATACTCTTTTAGTGCTTGCTGCTCTGTATACATGGATTCCAAAAAAAACAATAATTGGAAGTAAAAATGCTGTCAGAGAGCTTGACCCCGGTCACTGCCATTATTCTAAAGGAGGGAACAATTAGTGTCATTAGTAATGCAATAGGCTGGTGGGCATGCGTGATATTTCAGGTCACATATTTACATAATGAGAATTGAAAATTAGGAGCCTAGTGATAGAGGTCTATTATTTGGTATAGGCCAATTCAGAATTAGTGAAGAAACACCCAGACAGCTGTCTGTCAAATCTAATGGTTGTTGGGAAATGGTCTTTTTTTTTTTTTTTTTAGAAAATATATATATAAACTCACTATTGCCCTTATTATTAACATGATATTGTTATCACAGGGGAAAATGATATCCGTGGCTGATAAAGGTGTTAATTTAACAATGCTAGTTGGGTTTTTGAAAGCTTACGGCATGGAAGCTGGTGGATAAATCTGTTGATCTCTTTATCCACCAAGGGGCAGTATGCAGCTAGTTTTCCTCTTTGTGGGGTCTGAACTTGGATATACAGTACGCAGTGTGCTTAAATCAAGCATGTTATTTTCTGTCTTTTGTGTATGAGTAATATGCTTTTTGTCTATATGGGGGAATAAATATATCAAGAAGGCTACACTAAATATATGGAAAAAATAATCCAGAGTGCCAGTGTTCAACTTCAACGTCCTGCTTTTCTTTTTTTCTTTCTTTTTTTCCTTTCTTTTTTAGGCCAAACGGTTTCTGCACTTGTTTAAGCTTAAATAATAATGACAAACATAAACAGTGTGTTGTTTCTCTGACATGACAGCCCCCCAGCTAAACTGCACATTCATAAAGGTGAATAAACACCAGTGTGACATTTAGCATTGCACAAACCTAGTGTTGCTTGACAGAAACTTGGCAGATACATAAACTGCTGTTTTTCTGTTATGGTCTCGTTTTTTCTCACAAAGCTCATTTCGAGCCATTTCCCTCTCAAATGTGTAGCCCCAACATGCCAAAACCAGGACCTGCAGAGAAAAGTGTTACTCTTTAAATCTCTGGCTTACTGAAGTATAAGTGATCTTAAATGCATTATTAATGACTCCTTGTGCTGCAATTACTGACAGAAGCAACGGCCTTACTCGCTGACATGTTGTGCTAAATGGGTCTTCAGCAGTCTCTCTCTCTCTCTCTCTCTCTCTCTCTCTCTCTCTCTCTCTCTCTCTCACACACACACACACACACACACACACACACACACACACACAAATACACACAAATACTTCACATCAGCTTTGATTAATGTGGAGGCTTGTCCTATTAGACAGCTACAGTGCACCAGTGGGAACAGTTTGGGAAGGGTGTCCTTTTGGACCTATTTGGCCAAAAGTTAGTATGAATATTTCTAATATTTATATATACCATATACAACAAAACCTATTTTTAATGCTATTAATTAAATGCAAGAAGCTAGTGAGGAGAACATTATGTCTGCCTTTTAAAGCTAATAAGACAAATGTCTCTCTCTCTCTCTCTCTCTCTCTCTCACACACACACACACACACACACACACACACACACACACACACACACACATGCGCGCGCGCGTACACACACGAACATCCATACAGCCAGGAAAAAGGAACTTAGCAATTGACATTTGCAAGACCTTGACTCAAACTTGGAATAGCAGCAGGGTCTAATATTATGCATGTTTAAATGAGCAATTATTGATAAACCCAGGTTGGTTTGCCCGTGGGAGGATTCAGAGGCCGTCTCTGTTCCAATTCAATTATTAAATCTTCATCAAGTCCATTTATTTCAATTCCATTTCCAGCAACCAAAAATATTAACCTTAATTCCATTTTATCGCAAATGAACTGGGCACTAGATGCTTTCTGTAACACAGTGTTTAGTTAACATTTTCACAAATATTACATACGTTTTATTTTTGTTTGGGATGATATGAGCACATTTTTTGAAGAGTAAGCTCTGTTTATTCTGTCTGTAATCTTATGTCTTATTGATGAGAGAAATCTCATGCGGTTTGCACGGATCAGACTCACCTGCTGACAGGCAGCACTTCACACCCGGCACCCAGAGCAGAAATGGCACATTTACCATAAATAATAAATAGGATGACATTTTGTCAACTTTTGCGGGATTTCAGCATAATATTTAAATAGAGCCAGTAAACTGGGTGCTTAGGTGTGCATTATTGATTCACAACCCTTCAGCAGTGTGCCTGGTGTCTGTATTTCCTGTGATTTTATGAACCTTTACACTTCATGAATTACAGATGTATATAACATTATTAGAAAATGTGGACTTGTGACATAGACCAGACCCAATGATTTTTTTTTCTGCTGACCAGCTGTTCAGGCCAAGTTGCTTTGTTCAGTGTTTTTTTTAAAAAGATAAATATGTTTACACAAGTTTCATGAAGTATTTCATGAAACTTGTAAAACTTTCTTTTACGTTTAAGCCAACAATATTACTGAGGATTCTTATTACACAACTTCCTGCGGGTTTTGAACTCTATGCAAATGTGATCCACTGCACATGTATTAATTCGCTGTAGAAATAGTTCAGATATTACATAACTCATGTTGATTAATGAGCTAGTCTGATTGCCTAACAGTCTGTTGGTATACTTGTTTTTTTAACACAGACACGTTTGCTCCTTGGGGATGTATTCTGTTGGGAACGCAAAGCATGTTTTGTGCCATTTTGATGAATTAAAAAAGTTGTCTTACTTGGCACAAAAGTGTTATTTTTTTGTTCAAAACAGAAACCGCTAAGGGTCTAGGGAATATACAAAGTCACCACACAACAAGGCAGATTTATAAAATAGGTATAGCAGACAATGTGCTTGTGGATATATCCAACGTATAGTGATAAAGCCCCAATGTGGCATCGCTTATCAACAGAAGTAGGCTAACTGATTATGCAGAACCTTGAGGATTAGGCCTCCTTTTCTTATTACAACCACACTCCAGAAAAGCTATACAGAAAAAAAATAATACTTGATAAAACCCTGGCCATGGGTGCATATATAAATTTGCAGATACAGTGACTTGCTCTTGAAGGAGCTTGGGCTTGAATAGTCCTATTTTTTAAATAAAATCCCAGAAGTAACATGTTTACATCTCTAGTGTTCTACAGAAAACTACAGCTGTATGATAATACCCAACCTTGTGTATATCTCATCCTTTATTTAAAAAAAAAAAAGCACAACCAGACAAGGATTGGACAACAGACTGAATATATTCCGAATTTATCTTGTCAATGTTCAGGACAGTTTTGCACTCAAGTCTCCATCAATGAACATTAACAAGATAGAAATGATTTATAATCACACTGATGAGTCTGGTTCCCCTCAAGGTTTCTTCCTCATATCCTCACAGGGAGTTTTTTCTTTGCCAACGTGACCTCTTGCTTGCTCATTAGGCATAAATTAAAAATGCATCATTTATATACTGAATATATATATTTCTGTAAAGCTGGGTTTTTTTGGGTCCATTATTAAAGGCACTATATGAATAAAACTGAATTGAATGGAATATTAATAAAAAGCTTGAATAGTTGCATTTTTCCAAGACAAATGTAAATTTTCTATGTAAAATTACATTTCTGAATCAAGATGTTGTCTTGAAGCTGCTTTTGCTTAGAACACAGGAAAAATACCTGTATCACTGCAGAATCCTGTATTAATTAGGGTTAACTCTTCTTACCAGAAGGCAAAAAATGGAATTTGTGCCTGTTTTGGTGGTGTTTATGTTCAGCATTAAATTTCTTTGTCAGGTCTCACTCCACAGAGGTGGCTAATGGCTCATGTGAGAGTTTACACTCAGGACTTTAATAACTACTACTTTGTCATTTTTCCTAAGTATTTCTGTTTTTACCTAGCCTACAGGGGCAATATTTTCATAGGAATGTTCCCTGAAAACGGTTAGCTTTTTTTCTTTTTATACAAATGTTTTTATCTTCCAGGTAAATGGTGACGTCAAACCCATTTCGTCTCTCTGAGATGCCCCAAGTGCTTTTTCATAAGTGTCTAAATTTGAATGTGTTATCTTCAACCAATAAAATTCTGTGTACGATTAACCAAATGTCTCCCACTAATAGCCAACAATGTCATGAATAATTTTACATCAGTCTTGCTGTGATAAAATAATCAGTTTGTTTATACTAATTGAAAATTTCCGACAAGTCAATTTCCATTCAGCGGAAACACCAGTGTAATTGTTAATACATTCATTTTTATTCTAAAATAATTGATGATAAAAGTGAAGAAAACCCTTTTATGATCAGGTTTAACACATACTGTATACATACGTTTCTTTGAAATTCTACTTGCTTGATACTTGGTTGCTTGGTACAGCTTCGTCTCTTAGTTCGTGCCTGTTCAAGAAACCCTCATTAACATTCTGCAGTTATTCCACAAGCTATTCATTTGTCCAGACGGACCATTTCAAATGCAGATTCATGTCGAGATGAAACATTTTCTATTTGGGCTACAGCATGGAAGGTGCACAGCTACTCAACACACTAATCAGATTAGAATACTGTCAGTATAAAATTATATATTTGTACAACTAAAAAAATAAAAAATTTAAAAATAAAGGTGCTTAGAACTTCTACTTAACAAAATGGCAAAATATGGCAGAATCATAGAGATGTCTGACTCTGATACTTATAGCACCCTGGAAACCTTCAGTATATGCCTGTATTTATAGCTGTGCTTTTACTCTATGATGGTTTACATGCAATCAATAACAATGATACACCATGTTCTGTGCCACCATAAATATAGATCCCTGAGGTTTCAGTGTGATAAAGATACTGAACTATATAGATGTAGGTCCTTCTGAGGGACGTCATGACAGATCCTCAATAAAAATCATGGCAGATGGCCTGTTTTTAGATGACATGGCCTTTGTTCTTCAAACACATTTCATATATCACACATGCAAGACTTTTCCAAAGCAGGAGCTGTAAAGAAATATTGTTATGTTATCTTTTCAGCTGCGTAGAACCGATAAAGCGAGTTTCCACATTAATATTATATACCATTTGATCCATTTTTCATATGCAATATAAAGGTGAAAAAACATTACATGAAACAGACTTTATGTCAAAATACAGTGAAAATGGAACCGATATTATCTTTCAGTGTTACTGTACCGATTTTTACTTCTATTACTGGTTATCACTGGACAGACTTTCAAAAAAACAGAATCCGCTTTGAAGACCAAAAGCAGAGTTAGAACTAAATAGATGGAGATTTACCGGGGTGGAGAGGTGGCTATGAGGAGTTATAGCAGCCTCATCAGCAGAGGCCATGGAGTGTGGGATCGATACTCTACTAATGCAACGCTTTCATTATTCCTCCTGACCCAGGGACAGACACTAAAAGCAGCCAGGCTAATCCAATGGCTCTGGGACCCTTAAGGGGATGTCTCAGTCACTTTCCACACTAGATGCCTCAAAACTCTCAGGACCTTTACTACCAAGCATTAAGAGGGACACATTAACACATAGCCTTTGTATAGTGCATCCGGCATTTTTATGTGCCTAACAAGAACACAATAAATTGCTCCTCATTACGCAGTAATTAACTCCACCCCCCCTTAGTCAAGGCCCATCCATTCCCTTCTCCCGCTGTGTGCCTCTTTAATTTCCTCACCTCCACAGGGGGTAGGGGCACAGAGATAGGGTACCATGCTCCATCATTTCCTGCCATATGTGCCTTCTGCAGATCCCGTCCACGAGGCTTCTAATAGGACAACACCTGGAAGAAGGCGGGAGTCTTGTGACCTAAGAGGATCCAGTTGAACTTTAAAGCCCTGATTTGATCTGTTTAAAAGGTTGTCGTACTAGTGATGGGTTAAACCCCTTGATAATCCCTAAAGACCTTCAAAACGTCTCTGGAGGCTTTTGGAGAACTTGCAGTGTTAATTGTTAAATGAGGTTTATTAATTGGACACAAAGGAAAATCACCTGTCACAAGAAAAGAGACGGCTTGGTGATTGAAAGGTATCTCTAATGCAAGCCCACATGGCAGCTACAAAGCAGCCATTAGGGAATATATATTAAGTTTGGCTAGCCCAAAGGCACATATTCTAAGTAAAAGGAGGGGGGTAAAAGGAAAAAAACTTTTAAAATTATCACATTGATTGGGAATGTAGCTCACACACACACACCCCCCCCCCTCTCACATGGCCCATATACTACAAATGACAATTAATATTGTTCTAATGCAGTAATTCTCAGGTTTTAATGCTATACAGTCAAATTTTCCCGGTTTATTGGAAATGAGTACATCATCAACTCATCATTAGAATCTGAAAGGTACTTAACACTATAAGACGTACCATAAAAGGCTAAA
This sequence comes from Hemibagrus guttatus, assembly GCA_033459395.1. Lineage (NCBI taxonomy): Eukaryota > Metazoa > Chordata > Actinopteri > Siluriformes > Bagridae > Hemibagrus > Hemibagrus guttatus. The sequence goes on from JAUCMX010000001.1 coordinate 23,215,244, forward strand.
TACACAAGGACTCGTGAATTTGTTTATTAATACAACATACACATTTTGTGCTTTAAATATGGTAGCATTTGATAACACAAACCATCACTGTGTTCTTATTAATACTGACTGTTATTGTTTAAATGTCATCCCTTCATAAAAGGAACATTAAAACAACTAGCATTTATCTCATCAAATAACTCTATTGTGCACTTCAGAATATTATAAAACCACAACACCAGTTCAACTACTACTTACGCCACTACTATGAGCAGCAACAACAGCATCAGGCAAAATCGCTGTGTAAGTGTAGTACATATTGACCGCAAAAAAAGCTTATTAGAGCCACACGGTCAAATTATTTCAAAACACAGTGAAGCATTGGGACTGTATTTCCACGTAGAACATTGCTTTGGTGAAACACAAATCCTTAAAAAAATGCTATAAATGGACAATGTTAATATTTCATTGAGTCCTGTCCCACAGGAGAGCTGCTCATAGTGGGATTGGGAAAAAAACACACAAAAAAAAACCCCCGTGTTGTGCACTTCAGAGGAAAGGCTTGTCTTGTCTCTCATTAATGAGGTGAATGGTGAGCTGAAGAACAAAATCCTAATTATAGTTTATAAAAAAAGAAAGAAAGAAACATGTAAACATGTCAGCATGATGAATAAAGACTGCTTGTCAATTCGAAAAAAAAAACATTCTGTATCTAATATTTTTTTATTCTACTATACAATAATGACATCATTCTACATTTCGTTCTTCTTCATAAAACTGTAATGTACTACAACAAGTCCCAGAGAAGCAGTTAGAGATTGCACATTGCTCTGTACATGGACATAATGAAATTGATTTGAGCAGATGACAGGAAAATTCACACCGTATGCAAAACCATTAGAAAATCTAAACAGCCCATGCGACTCCCAAAGCTATCAGGAAATTTGACAAGGATCCAAAAAGTTTAAGACATACAGATGTTTTTTGTTTAACCAAGCATCTGTTTGCACAAGCATGACTTGTGTAGAAAAACCACAGTGGGACACAATAAGTTATTTTATGGCACCATAATAAGCTGGGTTTTATAATTACTTTACAAAAAGCAAAAAAAAGGCAAATTGGACATGACCTGAGAACTCATTTGAAACTGTCTAAGCTCGTTGCGTTGAACATGCATGCAGGCTATGCGGCATTCGTACTAAATAATTTAAGTTGAGAGAATTCGAAATAACTATGATAAATATTATTTCTCTTTGGAGTTTAAATGGAATTTAGAAACAGTTTCGTGCCATTTCATTGGTTTACACACTAGGCTGGATTGTGTAAAAGAAACATTCATTTTTCTTTGATAAATGCTTTTACACATTGGAAAAGAGGTTCAGGTTGAGGAGAACAGCAGAGGAACAATAAATGTGGTTAGTTATCTGTTTTTTCCTGCAGGGACATGATGATAGAGTGCCATTTTAAAGTTCTGGAGTAGTCAAACTGCAGTGAGGTATCAGAACAACAGTCTTTTATTCATCGGTATGTCATACATCCTCTAATGCTACATGCAGATTTCAGTATGTAAACATAGACTCATTGACCCTAATTCAATTCTACAGTGACATTCAGAGCAAGCTGTACAAGAAGACTCCTGGGGTACCTGAAGAGCTGGAGAGATTCATAATTGCTCACTTCAATGTTATGAACAGGAAGAGTTTCATGACATGCTTGGGAAATTCCTAAAGAACCTCCTGCTGTTTTAAAGAAGTGCCAAAGGTTCCCTGATGAGTGGTGAAACATTGTGAAAGTTATATCACAATAACAGGTTCAATTACTAGTACGACACAAAAATGACTTTTACATACACTATATGCAAATACACCACATGGCCAAAACAATGTGGACCCCTGATCATCACACAGTATGTGGTTCTTCCCTAAACTGGTTCCACAAAGTAGGAAGCACAGAATTATCACAATAGAATGTCTTTCTGTGGCATTAATATTTCCCTTCACTAGAACTATGAGGTCCAAATATTCCAGCATGACAATGCCCATGTGCATAAAGCAAGCTCCATTAAGGCACGGTTTGCCAAAGCTGAAGTAGAACAACTCGAGTCCTGACTTCAAACCCCAATGATCACCTTCAAGATGAAGTGGAACAGCACCACCTCACTAATGCTCTTAAGGCTGAACAGGAAACTCCTATAGTTGTTTTCCAAAATCTTGTGAAAAGGCTAGCGGCTGTTACAGAAGCAAGATGCAATATTCAATAAGCACAATACAATAAGCACGATATGTGTTTGTCAGTCAGTTGTCCACATACTTTTGGCCACATAGTATTTCTCACTGCTAATAACCCTTTTAAGAAGCAGAAGATAAGGATGAATAAATAGCACACACAGATGCATACATTCTGTAGCTGCTGCTTTCCCATTACATTACAAGTGCACAAGTTGTCACTGTGTAGTGAAGTGAGCGGTCTTCTTGAACAGAGAACAAAGGTTGATGGGCTCTAGAAAAGACAAGTGTCCTACAGAAACAACATTTCATGCTGTTTGTGCTAAAATACTCCAATTTAATCAGGCTGCATGCTCAAAGATAACATGAAGACCATGAAGACACCTCCTCATGATATTCATGGTTTTTGATACAACTCCCATGAGCATGCACAAGTGCTTATGTCAGCATGTCTCGCACCTTCCACAGGATCCAGTCGCCTCCGTCTTCTGTGATATCCTTCAAAGATTTTTGTACACTGGTGTGGTTTACTGTGCCAAAACTCACCATTATTTAAAGGCAACGCCATAGACATGTTCCATTTAAAGTTGATGTTTATGTAATATTTCAATACGGCACTCATGTGAAATAAGCAGGAAAATTGACAATGCTGCAATTAATGCTGCATTGGCTTCATAGTGGCCCTGTTGTCTCCAAATCTACTGCCCAGTTTGTTGGCGTTTGTTGCTAGCATACTAACGGTAACAAATCTCTGAAATCTCCATGGCTAACTCCAGGCAGTCGCTGGTTTCTTGGCAGGCATCAAATAGGCCACAGTCAATATCACAGTGACAATTCCAGTCGCTGCTTTGGACTGGTTCTAATGGAGCAAACAAATAGCTGCAGGCTGGACAGATTTGATTAGCGGCACGTTTACATGTGTCAGGCAGCATGATGCACAGGTCATAGAACTGGCAGAAGAGGCAGTTGAGGATGATCCCTGCACAGGCATCTGATAAGCAGAGAAGAAGTAATCAAGGGAATATCAAGCAGTAAGCAAGGAAGTCATTCCTTATTCATAGCTATCACAAAACGGAAAACATAAGTTGTCTCAAGGCATCTTAATGGAGTGTACTAACGGTTGTCTTGTCTTGCAGTTTATCAGTTTAGTCAGCAGGAATTTTTAATAGCCAGCTCATATATACTAATTGTGTATATTGTGATCATAAACAGGTGGTTTGAACCCTGGAATATGTTCATATACATAGAAGATACTATAAGCAAAGTATTTGTCTTAATAGAAATGCTAGTCTATGTGTGAATTGGCTTGTCTTGGTATTAGCTGTGGTAAATTTTTCTGCATTCCATATGGCCCCCATTTGTCTATCTGATCCGTCAATGTAAATCTATTTATACATATGCAGAAGATTATTACTGGCAGTTAGACGATGATGAGCCATCTCATCCTTCATAAACATGAATGTCATTAAATCGTATTGTGAAAGAAAGTCTTTAATGACTTGTGACAAGAACACCAAGTACATCATCATACATGTAATAAAAATTAAAAGCTCAAAAGAAACATCTTGGCTTCTAGAGAGAGACACTCAACGTACCTTAATGGCAGCTGTCTGTACTTCTTGTTTATAACATTTAAAAGCACCTTTTTCCCCCATGGCATTTCCTAACACATGCATAATTTAATGAATCACATTTTCTTCCTTAAGAGAGAGGGAACTCAGGGAGTCATTTGAAGGCCTAATCAATTTACCATCCATCTTTACTGGTGATCGTTTCCTTCTCGTAAGTCAAAAGGTCACCTCTACTCTCTTTCACACCCTCAATAAATATATTCAAAACAGAATTATTTGTAGTGCAATTAATGTTGGGGTTACCATTAGAAAATTTGGATTACTGAAAATATTGAGTAAAGGGAAACACTTTTGTTTTACTCCCACGCAACAGATTCAAGTGCAAACACTCATGAACCATTATCCTTATTAATACTGATACTACGATCTGCTTAGTGACCTTGAACTTGATCACTTGAAATTGCAACTGTGTTGAATATATGAATTAAAAGCATAACATGTAACACGAAAGTGTTGTATATAGACTTTAAGACATACAGCGTAGTTACTCTAGCGCTTCAACATCTTACTGTCACCTGCAACATCCTGATCGTCAGATAAGGAGCTTGTGGAAGAGGAGACAGTGCTACACCTATCCACAGAGGAAAGGCCATAAGAGGATCCAGCAGCGGTTGCATCTGCTTTGGTTTCTCCATGATCAAGCTCAGGTATGGGACTGAGTCTCTGCATGGTCCTGCCTGGAGCTGTGTTAGTCACCTTCGTACCTGGTAAATCTAAGGAAACATCGTGTCATGAGTGTAAAACAACTAGAGGTTTTAAATAAACTAGATACTAAACATCATAGCGTACATCAGACTTTATCTAAAACAATAAGAACATGGGGTACAAATGAAAGCCAAAATAAAGTGGCATAGTCAGATAGATTTTTTTGTTAAAACACCACAACTCTTTGCCAATTAGTGGGAAAAATATTCTCTCATAATTATTTTCAATCATGGGCAGTTCTTCACCATGCCACAGAGGGCAAGCTCCAATGAATTCTACAGACTCTTCTTCATTTATTCTTTTTTTATTATTCATTCATTATCATTCATTATTATTAGTAGTAGTAGTAAATGTTACTGACATCAGCAATATCTTGTCTGCCATTTCTGTGTATGACCTTTCATAATTCATTCATTCATTGTCTACCGCTTATCCGATCTATTCTCGGGCCATGGGGAGCCTGTGCCTATCTCAGGCGTCATTGGGCATTAAGGTGGGATACACCCTGGACGGAGTGCTAACCCATCGCAGGGCACACACACACTCTCATTCACTCACGCAATCACACACTACGGACAATTTAGAGATGCTAATCAACCTACAATGCATGTCTTTGGACCGGGAGAGGAAACCGAAGTACCTGGAGGAAACCCCCACAGACAAATGGCGGAGGCAGGAATTGAACCCCCAACCCTGGAGGTGTGAGGCAAACGTGCTAACCACTAATCCAACATGCCCCCCACCTTTCATAATTTCTCAGTATTTCTCTTTTTGAATAAGATTTGCCCAATTTGGATATGTATATTCCTTGTATCAATCTCTGCCTGTAATTCTTCCACCGAATTATTATTGACTAAGCTTTTTGAAATCTGGATTGTGTCTGTTAGTGATCTGCACAGGGATCCACATTATTTCTCCTGTAAACAGCCTACTAAAGACACATGCTGAAGTACATCTATGGGTAGACAGACAGTTTACCAATAAAAGAGTATTAAAAGGACTTGAGTTATAAAATAGCAGTGTGTCAATTTACCAGTGATTTTACATATAGGAGACATTTGAATTTTTAGACTCACTGCCCTACAAATAATTGTGCTTTAAATAAATGTTGTGTGGTTTGCCTTGCAGTTAACTCTATCTAAACACCCAATTTATGAATACAAAAAACAATAAGAGTATGTTAGTGTTAGGTAAATGTAGTGGACTCATGCATATAAATTAAAGACAAACAAACTAACATTTTAAAATGCATCAAATATAATATAAATTAAAGTAATACACTAAACAGTTTTCAGCCCCAGACAAGTATTTGCTTGCAGCATTTTTCCTCAAGCTTAGATGCTCATAAGCTTGGCCACATCCATGGCTAAAATATACACATACACAGCTGCTGGCCTCAGAGCCCCAAAACTCCTTCAATAATGAATCTGCTTTTCACAGACAGAATGGAATGCAAACTATTAATGAATTATGGCCCTGACTGAGCATGCCTGTTTATTTTTCTCCCACCTATCCCAAATGAATTATTCAACGGACTTTTTCTCTCTTTTATTTAACATTTAATGTGTTATTATTGATTAATATTGCAGACATATTTTTCCTTAAAGATATCTGCATAGTTAGTTCATAAGAAAAGTAACAGTAAGAAAGACAAATTGAAATGTTTTGGGATGTACATTGCGTAACTTATTTTACCCCTACGTAAAATATTTCAAAAAAGTAGGTAAAATGTAGTTTGTGTCTAATCATCTGGGCTTCAACAATTGTATCATTATAACCAAGGTTTTTGAACCTACGAACATTCTGGTAGCAAGGGATTTGTTGTGTTAATCCATCTGTACCACTGATCCAACACAGGGTCATGGGGAACCTGCAGCCTATCCCAGGGCATCTGGGGCACAAGGTGTTGGACACCCTAGATACAGCACCAACCCATCACACACCACAAACGCAGACACACTCACATTCACACACTACAGGCAATTTAGAGATGCCAATCAGCCTACCATGCATGTCTTTGCACTGGGAACTGGAGTATCTGGAGGAAACCCCTGAAGCACAGGGGGAATACGCAAACTCTACACACACAGGGCAACCCCCAAACACAGATATGTAAGGCAAATGTGTTAACCACTAAACCACTGTTGTGTTAATAAAATTATACAAATAACAACAAAACAATTAAAGCCAATCTACGAATGTAAACTTACAAGCTTAGGACAATAGAATAATATCTGGACACATCATGTGATCAGACTGATGTCGCACAAAATAAGTTAAATGATTAATTGTAACTTAGTTTCAAACAAGTGAGTTTATAAAGTGTTTATAAAGGAAATAAGCAACTGTTCTCTCTCTCTCTCTCTCTCTCTCTCTCTCTCTCTCTCTCTCTCTCTCTCTCTCTCTCTCTCTCTTCTCCCTGTCTCCCTGTCTCCCTCCCTCCCTCCCTCCCTCTCTCAATCTCCCTCTCTCTCTCCCTCTCTCTCTCCCTCCCTCTCTCTCCCCCCCTCTCTCTCTCCCTCTCTCTCTCTCTCTCTCTCTCTCTCTCTCTCTCTCTCTCTCTCTCTCTCTCTCTCCCCCTCTCTCTCCCTCTCCCTCTCTCTCTCTCTCTCTCTCTCTCTCTCTCCCTGTCTCCCTCCCTCCCTCCCTCTCTCTCTCTCTCTCTCTCTCTCTCTCTCTCTCTCTCTCTCTCTCTCCCTCCCTCCCTCCCTCCCTCTCTCTCTCTCTCTCTCTCTCTCTCTCTCTCTCTCTCTCTGCGCCCCTCAGCATAAACTAACCACATCACAGTCTATTCCAAAGAGGCCTCACAGAGTATGAACATAAGAAATTCAATTGTGTAGTTAACTTCTGTTCAGCTTATATTATCCCTTAAGAGATGGACTGAAGAATGACTTGCAATAATAACTATCAGTTTTATTCTTGAATCTAGGAGTCTATCCAGTCTAATAAAAAACAAAAAAACTTTACAGCTTACCATCTTTAGCCAAGGTGCTTTTCTCCTCAGCTCTATCCATGTCACATTTCCCCTTATCACTTTGGACACTTTTTCCAGCCATCTATATGATCATTACAATAAAACATTGATGATTCAGGACAGAAATACCATCATATTAAGGTTAAAGAAAGAAAAAAAACAAGACATGAGACAAGTTGCACAATTCTAATCAGATCACAGAGTACAACTAACTGCCAATCAAATCAGTACCAGTCAACTAATAACACAAAGCAAATCTATACATATATGCATTTATGCATTGGGTGAAGGTGATCCAAATCAAACCTTTCAATAATTAGGAACAGTAATAACAAATTCTGGAAGATTGTATTGCATATGACATTTTAATCTAAATTCACAGTGTGGAAAATGAATCAGTGCTGGTATTATTAAGCACAGGACTTTATTAATACACAAAACATAACACCATGTTGTATTTGACCAGTAATGTTATGTTACCAGTATGCAGTACTGTGTATTTGCAGTCGGAACTAGAAATATGATAAATGGAACTGGCATAAAGTGTCCATGAATTTACGAAAATTCTCCAGGACTTACCATTAAGCTATACAGAAGATGAATAAGAAGTCGTCACACTCGGGATAACCGGTTTCACACACTTCATAGTGAGCTTATGATGCGAGCGAGGACATCTCCTCAAGCCATCCACCCTTACTTACTTAGCCGCGGTATTACAGCACTAGTGCATAAATGCATCAAATTATATGGTTTTTTTAAAGCTGCAGAACGGAAAAAATAACGGAGAAAAACAAGAAAAACAAAATATTCAACTGGTTTACCAAACGAATCGGGCACCCGTGTTCAAATGACTGACGAGCGATTCGCGAATGATTCATTCTATTTGAACGACTCCTTTAGAGGAATCAGTCGAATCGATACGCAAGGCGAATGAATCAAAACCTTTGTTGTTGTTGTTGTTGTTTTTATTTTATTATTTATTTATTTATTATTATTTTTTAAGATTATATCTACACAACAGAATTTTGCTAAAACATTACAGGCGAGTAGGAGTTAAAAAAAAAAATCTAAAGATCAACAAACAAATAAACAAACAAAAACATCATTAGACACCACAATCAAACTTATCAGTTGATTCCTGATATTTCTACAAATATTTTGTTTGTGTGTGTGCGTGTGCATGTGTGTGTATTCTGGATAAATAAATGTCTATAAAACTTTAGAAAATCTTTTAATAATGTGTTTATAATGTCTTTTAATAATGTGTTTCCACTTTAGAAGTGGGGTTTATGAGGTTTATAATGCAGAATATAAAATTGATGTACTATATGATAATGACATATAGTATAAACATAAGACATATTTTGCCGGTAACAAGCTTTTCAATGATATAGGTTATGGTGTAATTCTTGATTCAAATAAACATGTCTGTAATGGGTTTGGAACATTTCAATAAAAATACATGTGATCTATCAGATGTAATTTATCCAAAAAAATCTGCAAAATGATTGATTTGCACCAGCATACAGTTACATAACCACAGGGTGCAAGTGGATGAATAAATCATCATCAGTTTATCTCAGATAAAACAGTCAGAACTGAAGACATCACACCAAAGGTAAAACTTTTACATTTTTAAAAAAATTATATCTCTATCTATCTATCTATCTATCTATCTATCTATCTATCTATCTATCTATCTATCTATCTATCTATCTATCTATCTATCTATCTATCTATACAGTGCAATTAAAATCTTAAAATCTAAACTGGCCATCTATGTAAGGCTTTCAGTATGTTTTATGGTGCTAAGAGGACAATGTAAATTAAGAAGATATCACAGTGTGGACAAAACAGTTCCTTAATGGAAAACCTTTTAAATTATTCCCAGAAATCCTTTAGGCTTTCTCTAAAGGTCTATAGCTCTAAGATTTCCCTCAGCTACTTAATGGCAAATGTAAAAGTATGCATTTTATGGGTTGGATACTTATAGGTCCAAATGGCGGAAATCTAAGAGAGCGGTAAGGCCAGCATATGTAACAATCCTGTGGGATTTCCCCAGTCAAACAAACAGGTAAGAGCAAATAAGTATTCAAAATAGACAATAATGCATTACTGGGAGTTATTATAAGGAGTACCTATGCAGGAAATGTAGCTCAGGAATGACTTTTTAATAGAATTCAACAATTCAACATTATAAATAACACAAAGTTATTTAACAAGGGTAAGTTTAAATAACATAGGACATAAGATATAAGAAAGCATATGCAAATAACAGTTTGAACAGTCTTAGTCTTGATTAGTCTCAGTAATATTAATGCTGGTGCAATTAATGCCATGCTGGTAAACTGTCTCAATAGTGCGTGGGTAAAATCTCAAAAGACTGAGATTATATATAGAATAATCAAGTAAGATTACATATAGAGAGCAGAATGTTAGTTTATTTTGCAGTTGATTTAAATAGTAAATTATGCACAGTGTCTATAAACTCAAGGTGTTAGATAAATGCAGTGGTGCCATACCAGGTCACTAAACAAATGTACTCACATGAACAATAACTGTATCTAAAGAACATAAAAACCCCATAAGCAGTGACAGATTAATACTAAACTGTATTCCAATTGGTCTCAGTTTACAAGCCCGGCAAGGTCCTCTAATTAGCCTGCGCATTAGTGTTGCATTTTAAAGGATGCCCCACTGTGTTTGCATATGTTTAGAGAACAAGGGGCTGCTTAATTGAAAAATTAAGATTTGTGCGTGTGTGTGTGTGTATGTGTGTGTGTGTGTGTGTGTGTGTGTGTGTGTGTGTGTGTGTGTGTGTGTGTGTGTGTGTGCACATGTGTATTTTTTGGAGCAGGCCACAGTTACCTTGTTCAGTGGGAAGTGCTTGGTAAATATGAATGTTAGAGGCATCATAAGAGCATTATGGGGTTTTATTCAATAGAAGATCTATTGGATTATGGCTATTAGGTCAAACCAGGTTTGCTTAGAATTGCATTAGTGGGAAGGTTTTGAAAGCATTTGAGAGCAAGTGTTAGGCTTAAGCTATGAAGAAACACAAAGCTCCATGCAGACTGCATAAGCAAAGCTTACTGTAAATATAGTTGTTTTACATATTTGCCCATAAACAACAGTTTATACAAAATGAATATGCTGCATCAGGCTTCCTTGACTTTATTTGTGCTTGTCTGTGCTGACGTTTTGCTGAAAACATTGTTCCTGCTTCTGCAATCTGTAATTAGTTTTGAAATGTACAAACTATTTTATCTGTTCTAAATATTTCATTAAAAAAAAAGGAAATTATCTGTGTATTCATGCCTGTATAATCTGTTGTAAGATATTTGGGTTAACTTGTAGAGAACGTATTTCAGATTTGCTTGTAGCCTTCATAATGTATCTTAATAAAGCGTCTGTCTGGGGAGTGATGGTATACCAGTGTAAACAGATCTTTTAAACAAAGAATACACTGGTCATGCTTTGACTTAAACGACAAGTCATTGGAACATCCCAAATATCCAGATCTAATCTATTTTCCTCAAGCTCCTCAAGCAAACACAAAAATAATGGCACGAGCAGAAATTGAAAGTCACACCCCTGTTGTAGCGCTCTAACCACATCAGCACAGGCACTTTGATTTATTATGACAAACGCAAATAACCACAAACAGGATAAAATCAACCAAATGGCAAATCTCAAATATGTGAGTAACAGGAAATTACACTTATTTCACGTAAAAAAAAAAAATAATGCCATATTCTTTTAGTTACAGTTACTACTAAATTTTTAACTAAATATTTAATCATTTTAATTGCTGATAATCTGCTTTTACTATAGAGTCAAATTAGGCCTTCAGGAGTGAAACAATGGAATTGTAACAGCTTTTTATTCAAACAGTTCTTCTTTCTATTAATTTGCATTGCTTTTTATAAAGCCTTTTAATTCCCATGTCTTTTATTTGCTCTTCTTCTCTTTCATCCATGAAATGTAGAGAAAGATTAATGGTGTAAGTGTCACATTCAAGGATGGAAGTGCAAAGTTTTATTAAAGAAAACATAAACAAATCAAAGTAGAAGCATCAGTCTCCAAAAAATAAAAAAAAAAGTGTGAGAGCAAGAACAACATGGTAAATTATATACCAGAAACTAAGCACAACTGACGGTGAAACAACAAAACAACAAACAACAAAAGCCTGACAATAAAATACAGAGAAACAGAACATAGTAATTACAGGTAAAAAGACAGGTGTGAGTAATTGGTGTCAAGAATATGTGCCTTGCAGAGCTGCTGGGATACCATTTTGTGACCTAAACCAGCCTCACCCTTGGGACTGGACATAAGAGGCTTCAGTGGTGTCAGGCTTAAAAGTGTGGCTTGCAAGGCCATCTCAACATCCTTGGCTTTGGCTTGAGAAGCTTTCCTATCAGCATTTGGCTTGAGCTTGAGTTGGCTGGAAAAACCATCCTATCTGTCTTGGGGTTGAACATGAAATAGACAGCCAACTGTTCTTGGCTTGGGAGTCCAGCTCATCACCCTTTAACTTGAGCATGGCTTTTAGAAGCTTTGAAGCTTGTCTGAAGCCTTCAATCCCCCTTCATCTCCAGTCTAGTAGGCAGTGTTTTGGCTGGGCTCGGCTGACATGCCGGCTGTAGCCTTCCCCCAGAATATTTCAAGAAGAGGCATACCAAAGAGCTGGTTGAACATGGCTTCTTTCCACAACCAGGTGTTTCTGTGCCACCAATCCCTAATAAAATAGGTTTCAGGAACCATGCTGCATCCAGGCATCTGTGCAGGCAGTTCATCAAAACTGAATAAATAAATACATACATGAAATACATTGTCTCCATGTTGTATGTTTTTACTCCATTTGTTGTAAAAAAAAAAAAAAAAAAAAAAAAGTCATAAGCCTGTTTCAGACATGAATAAATGAAAGAAAGAATATAACATCACAACATTGTACATACATACATACAGCAGATATAAGTCGACAAATGCTTAAGGCTTCAGAGAATGTAGCAGAGTCTTACGACAGACCTTCACCTTAAGACATGAAATGAGATGAAATGTGCTTCTATGGCACTTCCTTGATATCACATTTCAAATCTAGATTAATATTAATTATACTGCAATTGGATTCTTCTGCCTCTAAATGATTTATGGTTTAACCCATTTCTTTAGCCCGGAGTAATGAAATAATATGTTATGTGTAATGACAAAATGGACTAATTCATTTGTATAAAACAGGGATAAAAATACCATTCATCAGCAACTGCATTTAACAGAAAAGCCCTTCCCTTAGACAATATGTATAAAGCCATAAAAATGATTTTATATGTATTACCATATGATTTAAAAAGAGTAAATGTCCATTTTAACTAATGTTGTATGTAAAATTTGCATTTAGAATTTTACACCTTTTTAATGGGGTACTAGTTGAAACACCACTGAGGGAAAGATATAGAAATAATATGTACTTTAAGTCTCTCTCTTAGAATGAACAAATAACAAATCAGAAGACTTTTGTTCAGTTTGATGACCCCCTTCATGGCTTGAGAGCTTGTTATGGTGAAGGAGCTTGTGCACTTTGGTGAATCTCAGGGCTGTCACTGGGAGTATTAAGCTTTAGGTATGGCCAGCCTCTCTGAACAGATCTGAGGGCAGAGGTCAGACAAAGAATGATCCTAAAAAAAAATGTCTGCCCTACCCAGATGTCACCAAGAACCACCCTTGGAGCCAGGCCTAGTAGTGGCGTCTGGAGCCATCTATTAGGTGTTGTGGTGCTATCACATGGACTAACAGCCTGCAAGAAAATTGACCAAGAAAAACTAGTGTGCTGTTGTCTGCTGGTGGTGGCACTGATGCTCCCTCACTGATGTTCATGTTGAGGGGTGAGAGAGGTCATCTACAATGCTTGTGGCTTTGCAGATGTAGCAATTGTTGTAAAAGATATCAATGGTGGGTAAAGAGATCCTGATGATCATTTCAGCTGTTCTCACAATCTGCTGTAGAAGCTCCACGGTTGTCTTGCTGTTGGAGATTTTACAGGTCCCCTACCACATGGCGAGACAGCTGATCAGGATTGTTAATCTGTAGAAGATGGTGAGGATAGGAGGGGGAACTTCTCTCTACATCCTTCACGGGAAGTGTTGGTGCTGCTGGTCTGTCTTGGCTATGTGGTTATGTGCACACCAAGAAACTTACAGCTCTGTTGAGTGGTCCTTGTGAAGTCTTATCAACATGGACTGTCAATAAAAACACATTTTGAACACAAAATATACATGAAATTACAAAACCCTTGGTAAAATGTCAATGATCAAATTTGTGATTGTACTATCACAGGGTGTTTTCTAGATTTACCTGTAAACCCAGATGATTCAGGTTGTTTGGGACATTAGCTTCAGTGAGAGATTTCTCCCTAATTCTGAGTAAAATTGGCAACATTGAAACTGAAGTAACCATATTCAAATCCCCAATCAAAGAGGCAGCTACACGAAGCTGTGGCCAGAAGGCTGTCAGTGTCTGTCATGGCAGTAAACCCAGGATGTGCCGGTAGACACCCCTTCCTGGGGAAGCCATCAAATTGAAAAAGAAGGCGTCAGGGAGGGTTTTTCTGATTTAATTGAGAGAAATAGGAGAGCCAGAAGACTTCTTTAATGTTGCAAAAAAGATGAAGTAATACATTTGAACTGGCAAACTAGAATGGTGTGTTTCCTTTGGGAAAAGTCTATGCCAGGTCCTGAGGAGAAGAATCCATCTGGTAGTTGAACCACTAGGGTTCAGCTGAGGTCATGGAAGAGTGTACCAACTCTTTTCTTCTAGCATAGCTTTGTGAATGGTCGTGGGAATTTACCATCCCTGTATTTTGTAAAAGTAACAAAAGGCCTATGTGTGTTTTATTGTTGGTATGAAAGGAGAACGGGGTAGAGTTGATAGTTTGAAGTGGATTTGTATTACACGGATCTGGCATCTCCTTGAATGCTATGAAAGTCTCGTCTTCACACTTGTTGGTAGTTTTTAAAGAAAGGATATTAATAGACAGCGAAGATTGGAGAGGTGTCTAGGCTGGAGAGCATAACACTCAATTTTTTACAGATAATATTGGTCCAAAGTAGACATTAGACATGCTGAGTTTACTCTCCATTTCTGGGCAAGGATCTCAACAATTTGCATAATCTTTAAATTGAGAGGAGGTGGTTCTGGGTTCTTTTAAGGATGCTCATTGTTTGGCTACTGCGAGAGCAATATTAGTATTAGGCACATCCTCAAGGGCCATCACAGGTTCCAGTGGAGATTTTATATCTTACAGTTGGCTTGGGATCATCTGGGCTCTCAAGGGAGGAGCGGGAATCATTGGCAAGGGATAGTGAAGTCTGCATGGGCTGATCTACTTAATCAGTGGCTACTGTTGCCCCTGCAGGAAAATGGAAAGAAAATGAACAGTATGATGTCTCATCTAAAAGTTATGCACATTTGTATATTTTATTCATAGTTTGTGTTCACTGCTGAATTGCTAAATGCCAGTAAGGGTTAAAATCTAAGCACCACCAAGCTGCCACTGCTGTGTACTTGACCAAGGGCCTTAACCCTCTCTGCTCCAGGGATGCTGTATCATGGCTGACCCTGCACGCTGACCCCAGATTCCTAAAAACCTGAAAGATGTGAGGAAATCAATTTCACTCTTCCAGGTCAGCAGTGGTTCATGACAATAGATTTTGTTGGAGCAGGATGACATAGCTTTAATAAAAACATAGCCTCAAGCAAAATTAAGTTGAGAGGTAATCACACTTGACTTGTGCTGTAGGCTACCAACTATTTTATTATTATTATTATTTGAGCCTGTCATAGGCAGTTGAAAATTAATAACATACAGTTATTCAGCATATGGTATTTAGAGAGATTTAGATGTACCTTTATATTTGTAAGATGCATTTCCAGTGCATAGACATTATTCACATTATCTGTTTAGAGATAAAAATATTCATATTTGTATTTTTGTAAAATATTATTTTACCGGCATTATTTTACCGGCCAATTAATATTTTATGACTTATTTACTGGCATTGCTGTCCTTTTTAATGCAAGTTTTATAGTTGGTCTGATTCCATTGCTAGCACTATGAGATTTGACTGGAGCAAAGTATCATTATAAATAAAAGGTAAAATAATAAAAAAAAGCAATAAAATTATTATTATATCAAAATGGTATTATTATTATTATTATTATTATTATTATTATTATTATTATTATTATTATTATTATTATTATTATTATTATTGTTGTTGTTGTTGTTGTTGTTGTTGTTGTTGTTGTTGGTGGTGGTGTTTTTGTTATTGTTGTTGTTATCAAAAGAAGAAGGAGAAGTAGAAAAAGAAGTCATTGTAGTTGGTGGTGGTGAGATTTAAACCAGAAGTGGACATGGTCTGGTTTTATGTTAACTCAGTTAGTATCCCCTGGTATCAAGAGTAAAAAGGCACAGTTTCTAAATATAACCACAGTTTCACACCAAATTAACTTCTAATTATATCAACTGGCCAATCAGAAGCTTCTAAAAATCATTACATCAGTTTCTTACATCAGTCTTCCAGACTGTTTAAAAAGGCAGTCCTCTTACTGAATATTAAATTTTGACCCACTGGAATTCTGATATGCTGGATATCTGAATGTGAACAAAGTAAATGTCAACTAATTGCTCAAAAACTGAGATTAAATATCTTTAGCCTAGGTCTATGTAATGTTTGGCCTCAACTTTACCTCTTACATGCTGTTTAGTTTTCTTTGCTATATGTATATATGAGACTGTATATCTACATCTCTACAGTAACTGCAAAAAAAAGAAAGAAAGAACAAAAATTGGAAAAAAAAAAGATTAAAAGATTTTAGCAGTTTGAAATTGAAAATAGATATCAACATTTCCAATTAAGACTACAGATATATTACTTCAAAATGAATAAAAATCATGGAAAAAAGGAAGGGAGAATCTGATTTAATGGGAGCTTAACAGTATATGAATAATGTCTCTAGAGTATTCTTTATATAGCGGAGGAAGAGTAGGTTTCCTAAGGCAATCACCTCACCTGGGACTTGCTGAAATAATCTAAGGGGGCTCAAAAAACCCTGGAAGTTATTCAAGCCTGTAAAATGACTAAATAGATTTTTTTTCTATTAACTCTGATTTCCTTTTGTTCATTTCTCACCCTATATTGGTTTCAGGCAGTCCATTTGGCTATATTCTTTATTTAATTAGCTGTCAATGTCAGGATGATTATCCTTGACGAATATTTCTGAATTCTTGATCTTCCCGACATTGTTTTGGAAGTAAAAAAGAGAAGTGGCAGGATGTCTGGAACTCAGTGTGATTTTTATATTTGATGTCTTTATATACAGTATGACAGACCTTTCTTTATTGCCATGTTCCTTTTTTTTTTTTTTATTCATACCTTTTTTCAAAATTGCGAATAAATGAAAGTGCTGCCTCTATTGATTGACTTTTCTTTTATTTTTATTTATCTTAAAGTGTCAAAAAACCCTAGCAAATAGCGCTTTCAACATGAAGAAGTCAGGCTTCCACAGAATAATGAGTTAAATATCTTAACTGGAACATTTGTTTCTTAGACACACAAAAAAAAGATGCTTAAAGTGACTAATTGTAGGTGATCTAAAATGAGAAAACAGGCTTTTACCATTAGTGCAATTATGATATGACATCAGATATTCTTAGTAAAGAATGGGTTTGTTGTTATTGTGTGAGACAGATTATGATTGGGTTTAAGATAAAGCACATTACAAGTCACACCTTAAGTAGTCCTGGTGAAAGAAACACTCCCTGGTGGTGTCAAGTGGATAATAAAGGCTTTTGATTCATATATACTTAATGAGTCAAGGGTAGCAAAATGCTAGTCCCATATTTCTCTGCCCTTGTTGGTAAGGATTACGTTCGTCCTAGCCTTCTAAGAGTCGTTCAGTGGTTAAGGCATTGGACAACTAATGTGAAGGTTTTGAGTTTAAATCCCATGGATGAACAGGCTGTCACTGTTGGGCCCTTGACCAAGACCCTTAACCCACAGCTGCTGAGTTGTATGAATAAGACAAATGTCAGTTGCTCTGGACAAGGATGTCTGCCAAATGTTGTCCTTTTTTCTTTCTAAGCATCAATGCAGGAGGTTCATTTACATGCCAGCACTGTACTTTATATACCTTTTTTTTCTCATTACTATCATTAATAAGGCCTTTGATACCTCTCAGTGCAAGGTTAATTGAAAATTCTTTCTTTTACTCTTACTCATTTAGGATCAGAGTAATACCACAGTACAACAACCTCAACAATGGGAAGTATCTTTTTTTTGTTGTTGTTGTTTTGTTTTTTACTTTTATTGACTTTGCAAACAACAACTGGATAGTCAGAAGAATAACATAATTGACTCCCCTCATGACTAATGACATACTTCAACAATAAAAAATGGAATTAATCAGTTTCTGCTCATCACCAATTCTAGTATAGTCTATATAGGCCAAATTAAGGCCAAGTGATGAATGAACCTTTTTTTCTGTACTAAATGCAGTTATTTCCACTAAATACTAGCTTCCTGGAATCTGATTATTAAGCAATTTCCTCCAAACTTCGCCTGCTGAACAATTATTCAAAGGATGTTTCAAGGCCCTGTGGACACCGAAGGTCTTAAACTGATTATGCAAGAAGATAATTGCTATGTAGATTTCAAAAAGGCTGTAAATGAGTTCGACAAACTCAAAGTTCTTAACTGCTGGCCTGTGCCAACAAATACATTTGCTGACGATGCCACCAAAAAGTTTGAGAGCCACAAAGTATTTCCTATGTGCTCAGGCAAGTAAAACTATCCCTGCCTTTATTATCTGAGCTAATGGCATTTCTAGATCTTTCAATTATAGAGAATAAGATGAACAAATTAATTAATATTTCTTCTGATTACATTTTTCCTTATTCAGCAAATGTGTTGCTTAGATGGGAATGAAGGAAAGTCAAGAAAATCTTGTACGTCTTGCATTTTTGTGAATTTAACATATACTTTATTTTCTAGTGTTTAAATGTTGTCATATCCCTTCACAAAAACATAAAATCATGGCTTTGAGGCTTCTGTAAATAAGTAAATTCATGACACTTTGTGCTGCTGGAAAGGGGATTTGTTATGTTCGATTTCTACTGAATGACCCAATGTACTTTTCATGAAAAATAAGTCATTACCTCAGAAGCTGAGCTTTTCCCATTGTATAATTTTCTCATAAATGAAAAGAGTTTAAGTGTAGAAAGGTAATATTGCACAATGAATAAACCCCACTAACAGTTACATCACTTCCCAGAACAAAAGATGAACGAAGGCCAGGACAGTGGAAGAGGAGGGTAGGGTCACAGAGTTAGCATCAGCGTCATCTTAAACCCTTTTCTCCCTCTTGGGTCATGGACAAGGCCATCATACAAGCCTATACCGGAGTGAAAAGAGACACAAGAGAAATGGGCTGCTCGGCTACAAACCTTGTCAAGGCCCAGAGTTGTGAGATAAGAAAAATACCAGTTATAAAATTGATAGTGGTCATAATCTCATAAAATATGTGTCAAAAAATTATCCGCCTTTCGATTAACACATAACATGGGTGTCAAATCCGTAATAAAACCCTGATCAATAAAACAATAACCATGTTGTTAAAAGCAGGCACTGAAAGGTGTTTCAGGGGTGAGCAACCCTTTTAATATAATCGGATTTCATCTTTCACTATGTCACGTAAATCACCACAATGTTTGTGTATACAATTATAATAAGATAATAAATTGTGGCAATAGATGGCTTACAGACGTTCTCTTTGACCCCATCCGTCAAGCATTGTCGCAGACCCAGAAAATGCACGTCTAACAATCTGTTGATTACACTCTGTCAAGAGGCGAAAGAGAGGCTAAGCTGGCAGAATAACTCTTCCACAATACATTATTTTAACCCATTGCAATGTTTAAATCAATACAGCTCCAGCAGTAATGACTACAATTAATGGGACTGTTTAAATCTTTATCTGAAAAAGTGATCATATCTATTTGTGGCTTAATGAAGGGTTTGTTACTTCATCGGCTAGCCTTGCACACATTTTCTGTTATTAATTGGCTTTTTGTCTTTGAAAACGACACAGCTCATTGATTCTAAAGTCTATGGAGTGCTAGGCGCTGCAGAAATCTGTAATTTGCCTGCATATTAATAAAATGATTTTTGCTTTTGATCCATATTATGATTATTTGCATTACTACAGAAATGCTTCCAGTATAGCAATACGATAAGGTTTTATAAGTCATGGCCAACAACTTGCAATAATGTGGCAACTGACCCTGTAGAAGTGATGTTATACATGTATGTTGCTGTAACTAATCCCTTGTCATTCTTTGTAGTCATAAACTATTCAGTAGCTCAGAAACACACTGATGTAGTTTCAGAATTATTTGACCATACACACAATATTATGGGCTCCACTTAAAATCAGTCAACACTTGTCACAAGACATGTGTACATAAATTAAATAATACATTTCTAAAGAGTTCAGCAAATGAATGAGACAAGGGTGCCAGAATTATTTTGTTCAGTCATTATAATATGGTTTGCTAGTTTTAATATTAGTACACTTAGCTAGTTTTGACATCAATATGAGCACATCAATATAATCACACTCATATAAAACTCATTTATCACATAATAAAATCATTACGAAGATCTCAAGGACAACTAAACTTGATAAATTAAAAATGATAAAACATTATTCCTGTAAATTATTTGTTGCAATTTAACATGAAGTAAGATTGGCTCATTTTATATTTATTTACATGGAAAGGAGGCAGGGTTAATAATTGTACTGCAGACAGTCATTAAAGGGTCTTAAAAATCATTTTGGCTTCAGTCATTGGATAAAAATTGATATAACATGCTAAATGTTTGTGCTTAGCTGCCTCATATTTTTTCACTGGCCCAAAGTAGTAAAATAAAAATAAAAAAATAAATAAATAAATAATCAACTGCCCTTTGTGATTAATAGTGCTTTTTCAGACTGTGCTTAACCCCGGGTTATTATTGTTTTAAACCCTGCTTTTAACCCCGGGTAGAAGAACGTGTCACACTTGTAATTTAGAAGCGGGGTTAGCACTGGCTTTCTACCCAAGGTTATGCTCTGAAGCAGAATTAGCTCTGCAAATGTGGTTTTAACCCCACATTGTGGTGCCAGAAGTGTACAGTGTGAAACAATGTGGTGTTAGAATGTTCAGAAATTGAACAGTGCATGCCTTTGTACAGTCACAAACTGTGCAAACAATCGTTAAAAAGTATAAATTAAATTATTTTTGTCCTTTGTGTATCACAGGAGGCCTAAAACAAATAAGGAGGATTAATGTTATGAACATTTTTTCTCACTGATGTGAAAGTATGAGACAAGCTGTTATATAAAGCTTGCTGTATTTATCCAATCACAATTGTTTAGGAATGTACAGTGTAAAACATCAGATTATGAACATCCATTATTAATTGTTAACTGTGGGTAAAGTATGAGCGGTGAGAAACGTGAAACAACATTTTGTTTACCTGGAGTTTACAATCACCCAAGCTTAACACATTTCATATCTCAAGAGCCCTAAAATTGCCTTTGTTATCTAATTGGCTTTTGATATTTTTCCTGATATCCTGATAATCTTTAGGGAAGATTTTTCTAAAATTGATAATATACAGACCCAGGATCTGACAGGAGTGGTGTTAGTGGTGTTTATTGGGTATTATTACAGAGATGTCAACAGAGAAATCGAATATGTGTATGTTCAGAGTACTCGCAGATCTAGATAACTCTGGAAGCTGTAGATCTGATCATAAATATTAATTTAGAAATAAATTTAACCCCAAGATAAGCCTAACCCAAACATTGGCATGTAAATAATTGATAAAATTTTAAATAAATCACTTCAGCGATTTTGGGGGAAATTTTGTAATGTTACAAAGAAATATTTTAGGACAAATATATTAGTCCAACATGGTTTAACTCTTTTTTTTATCATGTTGTGCCCATTTTTAGAATTTCATTTCTTTGTCATGTCACACTCCACAGTGGTGGTTCATGACATATGACAGTAGACCTTATTGGTCTTAAGAATTTGTAGTTTTTTGCTGTAGTATTTATAGGGTTTCTGCATTTACCTAGCCTACTAGGGGCCAACCTTTCATAGAAAAGTTCCAAAAAACAAAAACGGTTATTATTTTCACACAAATATTTATATCTTCAAAGTAAATAGCGATATTAGTTACTGATCTGCCCCAAGTGCTTAAACCTAAGCACAAAAATTCTATGTAAGGTTATTCCAATAGAGGTAAAAACATCTCACACTAAAAATCAACAGTGTCCTGACTAATTTTACATCAGACTTGCAGCGACGAAAAAAATAATTTGTTTCTTGTGATTCAAAATATTTGATAAATTGAACACCAATGTGCTGGTATTAAAGGGTTAATCATGTTATCACAGATTCACCAGTAGGTATGGAGCCTGGCTACTTGATTACATGATGCAGTGCTATCTAGCTTGCTAGCTGAAACTGGACACTCATTTTAATTACATATCAATTGGTTAGCCGCATGTTAGCAGGATATTTATATTGAATGTGTATTGCAGAACAGATGGAATTAGCTAATAAACCCTGTGTGGCTGGTTTATACATTCAACCTAATGTAAGGGAAAAATAGGTGGAACTATATAGATGACACTCAAGGCTAAAACAACATTATACAACCTATGAGATAAATGAATGATTGTTCATCCTCTTTTGCAGACTAAATCCCAGAACATTATGATTTTTTAAGCTCTAATTTTAATGAGTAAAACTCGTATTATGGCTTTATTGTGAGCATAGGACAATGTAGACATTATCCATAATACATACTGTAAGTATTGGATATTTTAAATGTATTTATTTATTTGGACAGGGTTTATCCATAGTAATAATGAATGTTGTGTGTATTTATGATGTTTTGAACAAGGCAACAAAAGAGACACGACTACTCTCTTGGTACACACTGAAATCATTTTTATATCACATCAATTTCCTTCCATGTTTGGATGGTAATTCTTCAGTGTGCCGATATGAAATAAGAATGTACTTTCGGTTCAGGACATATTCATTTGACTGAATTAATTGTGGCACATTTTAAGCAGGATATTTGCTAACAATTATGGTAATTGTACCTGGAGGTAGGAATTTTATATGGATGGTTAATTAACTGCAGTAATGCCCCACCAATGAAAACCACTTCAGCATTTAATTTGTGCCAGCGCAGGTTTTAATTTTAAGTTATCCAATGCATGAATAAACCCAAAGATTTGGCAGTCTTTATATCTCTCGTGACACTTCACAAATGAAATCATAATATGCCATTTGGATCAATATTTGCATATTGTAATAGTCATTTCTGTTCATTAATAGAGCCAAGTAAAATATTTTGCAGAATAATCATGCTTATGATGTGACTTGATTCCAACAACATCCTTCAACAGTATCAATTAACATCAAGCATTTATTCACAGGAAACTCATCTGTGGATAATCTATGTGCACACACGGTCATATTGATATTCATTACTGGTGCTTTCTGATGTGCTCATGGAGTGGATTACAATCCTGCAGTTTTTGCACACTGAGCAAGTCCCACACTGCTCTCTAACACAGTCGTTGGTCAATAATTCAATGAGTGAGGTCTATTATCCAATTAAACACATTATCACTGGAGGACTTTCCACCCGTTGACCCAAGTAAAGCAAAAATTAAAACCGTTTACAGTGTGTGCACTGAATAAGCTTGCGTTTTTGTATGCACGGCCTGTTCTAAGCAAGATGTTTTAGGTGACTTTAGCCCACTAAAATGCCACCTGATACATCTGGTATAGCAACATAGTCTACAGGGATAAGCTGCTTTGGTGAGCAATGCGGTAAATGATGTCTGTTTGATGAAATCTGCGGTAAATGATCTCATAGCCATCTTCGATACTGGCGCTTTATGCATACGCAGTAGAGAAAATCCAAGTCAAGTAGAGATTCTCTGCACTGTTATGCATGTAATTGCTGTAAGGAGTGCATACTTCAGTGTGCTCTGTAAAATAAGAGCTTAATTAGAGCTACTAATCTGCATGAGTAGCTGCAATGCCAGGGAATCTAGGGGACTGTAACGAGATTATCTCTTCAAGAGCCTTAGAAGTATTCACTTAAGAGAAAACATTAACACTGTATTGCTATAGAACGACTTTCAGAAATGTTTATGAGCAAGCTAGAAATTAACAACTGAACATATTAAAAAAGGGAAAAGATGATTATATTGCTATAATGGTGATGATTATATAATTGCAATAATTTGTGTGTAGGTCTGTGAATTGGGCAGTGGGCAGTGTTTCTCATAATCTTCAGCACATAGTAATTGTTGTTTAACGTTATATTTAATAATTACAATATGCTGACATATTAATTTAAAAAAAAAAAGCCATATTTTCTACATTAACCCCTGGGCAAACCTCAACAACTTTTCTTAAACATTTCTTGGTCCTAACAATCCCATCATGGTAATTTCCCAGACCTAAATGTACAATTTTGAGGCAGTAACATTTTCTAGTATATTTCTTAGTAAAATATAGACTGTTTTTCTAAAGCATTTGCTCTCTCTTGTGGATCCTGTATAAGTTGTCAGCTCACAGATATGTACATTGTATAAAACCAGAGAGACATATTACGCCTCCAGTGAGAAAGTGGTAAATGTCCATTCACTGGATTCACCCTTGGAGAATGCCTTTAATATTCTTGATGCAATTTGGGTATGAAATGAATATTCATCACCTCGCTGAGAGAGAAAAGATATTAAATCTTACAGAAATAATGAATGTTTCTATTAATAGTATGAAGTATTGAACAGGATCACAATGTTTCCTTCATTTTATTATTGATGCATAATTTATAGATAACATAATAATGTATAGAGTATAATGCACAAAATCACACATCTTTATCATAATATTATTAGGCCATGTTATCGATGTTAATATTATGTGATTTTCCAGATTTAAACAGAAAAAAATTGCACACCCAAAGCTCAAAACCAACCTTTTTCATATGATATTTTCATCTTGTGTAATTCTTGACACTGAGTTTAATCTTATGATGGCGTGCTAAAAATAATAATCTTGGTCTTCTCCATAATGCAACAAAGAAAATCCTTTTAAATGCACTGAAAATATCAGTCATAATATAAATCTAAAATTTTTATGACACCTGACACTTGGAAATCTCCCTGGTCTCCATTATGAGTCTATGGAAGCAATATAGGCAAGCAAATAGCATAAGTCCTCAACCCATTAAAACTTTTAAATAAATAAAAATCCATTTCTGTCACAAAGCTGAGTGGGCCAAGGATTTTCTTTAACCTCCTTTCTGCACCCAAGACCTGGGGGTGAATTCATAAAAGTGCAGGCTGTCGGACAATTTGTCTTTTGACAGGAGGGACTAGTGGAGCCACTGGAGGCTGGTCATCTGTGAGCGGCAGTGCCCAGGCCTGGGGCGGTACCTATGGGGCAGGTGGTGAGCTTAGACAGGGTTATTTGGCTGGCTCTTGCCTAGGTTTGGGCTGCAGTGGTGGACAGCGCTCCAGAGAGCGAGAGATCGGGCTGCCATCTGGCCCTGAAGTGGGAATTGGGTTGGTGTGTCAGATCAGAGCAGCCAGGGCCGCTGGTGAACAGATGTTCCAGGTTGAGTGCGCTCTGCACACTAGGTCTGGAGGGACCAGGCGTCCATCAGTAGCTAGAGAGCAACATAGCACTGACCTTGAATGAGGATAATGTGCCAATGGCTGTTTGCTAAGGTTGAAAAAAAAAAAACACACACACCTTCACTCAGACTCTCAGAGGGCTTCTAAACATGATTGGCACTGTGTTTGAGAAGGGGGTTGGTGTCACATTGTCACATCCTAAACTTACACTTAGTTACTATCCAGTTTTACATATTTTGTTTGTGACTCCACATCGAGTGCCTGGCAAAAATTGCTTATCTGGCACCTTGTGTTCAAGGAATACTATAAAAGCATTTTTTTCCCGGTCTACAGCTTTAAAACTAGTTTTCCATTGACCTGGTGCATATTATTGACACATGCCTCAGGAACAGGGGATAAGATGTGTAACATCCTTTCTTCCATATCGCCTAAGAATTCTCTAATCAATAAATGTTTAATCAGCCAATTATATGTCATTAATTTCACACCCTGCAGGTATAATAACCTCGAAGAAAACTACATGCTATGGGAAATTTATCTATTGGAAAATGTCAAGGCAGACAATTAAGTTCTCAAGTGGGATGTAAAAATCGACAACACATCCAGGGAAGGACATAAGACAGAGCCCATGAAATCCAAGGACTAATCATTTGGCTAGCTATAGCTGTCCTACAGGACTGATCGTGAACAAACAGAAGCTCTGGGTGAATTTTTTTACCCAGGGTAAAAGTATTAAGTGCTGCTATTAATTACCTGGGAACATCACTCAAACAGAAAAAAAACACTGACGTTACATGACTCTTTTATCATTTTGTCTCTACATGTAATGAAATGGCAGAACGTAAAGCTTCATGAGATTTGCTTGGAACATAAACTTTGCAGGGGCTGAGTGACATCATGGTCATATCAGGTCAGTTCAGGAGAATTCGACAGCACCTCTGTCCACCTCTGAACATACATTTCAATCTCGTCCTCTATATCTGTGTTATTTATTCAACAAGTTATCCCCTTTTCCTGCTGACCACACTTCAATCTATAAGAATGAGCCCCGTGCTCCAAAATGTTTACATCATGTTTTTTGCTTAATATATTGACATCTTATTTATTATTTATGCTTCATGCTGTAGCAATACTTTCAGAGGCTGAATTAATCTTTGCTTAATAAGCAAAATCAGGCAGTCTCAAGATTTCAAGATTCCAGAGCACTGTGTTTGATAGACTTCATTTTCCTGAAATGTTTTATCAAGCGTTCTTAAAAGAGCAAATTGTTTTGGAAAGAAAGTATACATGGGTATTATTCTACAAGAGTAGCTCATAGTGAAAATGTGATAGTATAAATAACTTGCTAGTTATTTGTTAATTGGTTAATTAGAGGTTAGTTTGTGAGATTAGACATGCTTAACATAAATGCAGACATGACAACTGAAGCAAATGTAGACAGATTTAGGCTTTTTTTAATGAATTATGTATATGTTTGTAAACCAGTTCGCTAGTTGTAGCTCTTCTCTGTAAGGAAAAATTAAAAAAATTCACAATGTACTCACATAATTAGTAAAATACACATCAAGAAAGAGATAATAAATGTGAGAACAGGAGTTAATAAACGCTCCAGGTTAGCATATTCTTCCATGATGCATTGCAGACAAAGTTTAAGCCAAAGTTGTGATTAGCGATCACTAGCTACTTAGCATGAGACAATGTCCTGAAGTAGTTGTAATATAAAGTTTTCTTCTTTGGAAACTGTAATATCCTGCTGCCCCCTGTGGTCTTAAATAGCAGCAAAAAAAATCCTTCAAAACATTTTTCTTACTCTTTGTTATCTCTTTGCTGACTTGCAATTCATTTTTGCACACAACTATTTAACCTGCGATAAATATATCTAGTTTTTTTTCTACAGGTATACTGACATTAACAGAGTTCATACATTGCTAATACATGCAGCTCTCTGTCTATTGATTGACATATTGACATCACATACTGTGCAATGTACAATAAAATATATATGTAATAAGCAATGAAAACAGAATTATTTATTATGAGAAAAAAAACCACATGAACAACAATTCAGTGTAGTATCTACAATGCGCTATATTTTCTATTAAAGAAGAATAAATTAGTTTGACATTTAATGGAAGCAAAGCCAACATACTGTAAGTAAACAGCAGGCTGATATTTTCATTTATTAGATGTAACATGTAACACATGCATATGTGGTAAAGCAGTCTTAAAACAAATTGTGTTGGATATTACAGTTTGTACAATGAACAATGAATTTCTGTTTATCATAATAAAAGGAAACTGGAGCCTTTTCAATTATTTTTAAAAATTAAACTTTTATTTTAATAATGCATGTGTCCACTGATGAAAATAGCAGCATTATTCAACACTGTATATAATTCATTATATTCTTGATGTGAATTAAAGGCACAGATTCTCATTTTTCACCTTTATACAATGGTTACTTACAGTCCAGTAATGGATAAGCACTGTTCCAGGACTGCCTAAATTTCCTAGAACTGCACTGGGACTTTCCACTGTGTGTACCACTCCGCTCATCAAACAATAATATTCAGGAATATAACTTTTCTTTTAAAATATGAAAGCTTATCAGATGAAGATGAAAATAAAGATAGAAGACTAATTTGTACCGGTAAAACACCTTTAAGTGAGCTATAAAGTGAGTGTGGCTTTTTTGGATCAATTTCCTTTAGCAAAAATAAACAGAACACCTGGCCATATTGTGTCTGAAAAGGTACTTAATCTATATGAATTTTCCTGTTTATAGAACTGTTGTATAAAAGCAAAAACACACAAGCAGGAGTGTGGTTATACTGAATATCCACATGACCGTGATTAACTACGGCACTCAGCCTACAACCAAATCACAGCCGTTACCAATATTTGGTATATCTGCACTCTTGCTTATCAGACATTTTCAATCAGTATAAACAAATGAATGATTTTATCACCGCAAGTCTGATATAAAATTAGTCAGGACACTGTTGGCTTTCAGTGTCAGATGTTTTTACCTCTGTTGGAATAACCTTACACAGAATATTAGTAGTTATATAAGATAACAACTTCAAATTTTGCCACTTGAGGCATCTCAAAAAGTATGGGTTTGATATCACCATTTACTTTAAAGATGTGAAAGTGTTTTGTGTTTTTTCAGAACTTTTCTTTCAATATAAATCCCCTAGTAGGCTAGATGGAAACAGATATATTTAATAATATAATACATACATATTCTTAAAGCCCAGAGTGTCTATTTTCATATGAGTCATTAATCACTACTGTGCAGTGTGACAATGACAAAGACTGAACATTGGGTCAACAAAACAGATGCAAATCTTTTGGCCTCTGGTGAAAAGATTTAAATGAATACAGCTATTGGATGCAGCTATTTATAGAATCGTTCCTAACTTAAAACATGTAGGAACTTTGAGATTCAATGTTTATCTGAATTAAATCTAAATCCTAGACAATTTAGAAATTGTCGTTTTCTGTATTGCATTGTATGATTTTAACATAAAAGTGTACAGCAACTTCATTTATCTCAATCCAACGAATATTTAACACGTTAGCATTCTACAAAATCCATATACAAGTATATTTACATGTTCAAATATTATAATAGGAACATTTGATTGCTAATGAATTTACAAAATCAGACATTAGTCCAAGATCAGGCTTAGTGAACTGTTGCTACAAAATGAAACTCCTGTAAGAAAGTTTTCACTGCTTTTCTCTGTCTGACAAATTCATTATTCATTTCTCCTTCTTTGTGTCAGATTAAGTCTAGCTTCCGCTTTGAAAAATGGCACTAAAGTCTTTACATTTTTTAACAATTAAATAAGTGGACCCTCTAGAGTTCTCACTGTGTGTAGCTCTTGCCAGGAGTAGGTTATTGCCATCCCCTTTTATAATGAGCCACACCCTAGATCCGCTGTTAGAGAGGATTCTGTGACTCTATTGTGGCACTCGGGTCTAATCTGAAATAAGATTGAATTCTGGCATTTGGGACAGAGTATCTATTTCTCGGAGTCAATATTTGAATAGCTTCACCATCTATAAAAACCGAACATCTGTTGGGGCATACATTATTTTTTTTTAATAACTGAACGGAGATCACCAGGCAAAATACAGTTAAGCAGATGTCGTTTTAAAATGGCAGATGGAACAATGAGTGGAGGATTGGAGATTTTAAATAGCGCCGCTAAAAGGTCAGATCAATTAAGGAGCCCGTCGTTTGGTCCCACAAGACAATTAATGCCTGTGGAAGAACTTTCTGGAGGGCACAAAAAAATAAAAATTTCACTGTGCCAATGAATACAAATGCAACACTTTTAGTTAGAGGATTCAGTGAAAAATCCAAGGTAGATAAATTTATTGTTGTGAATTCTTAGGAAATTTTTATAATTGTGAAAAGAAAAAGAAAAAAGGAAATAGAAGGAGCTATATCACTGTAGCAATTTTTTTTAAAACACACACTTCTGATCTTTCATTCAATCAGCCTTTTACGGTTATGTCTTCTTTAATAATAGCATAATTTGAGCACAAAAATGACTTTCAGCTTCTCACATTGCTATGAATTTAGCTATTACAATCTGATCTCAGACTGCACAGGAAGAGAAGTTTTAACAATTTGTATGTGACAGTGCAAGACATAATTCTTTCAAACAGAACAAGACATAATTCTTTCAAAGAGATTAGGTCAGTTTACCATGTCAAAAATCATCATTTCCATCTTGCTAGCCTAGATTTTAAACCCAAACGATTCCTCTGGGCTTTTATAATTGTCCATTTTTTTTAAAAAAGGAAACAGAAGAATATGCTTATGACAGCGCTTCTCACAGTTAGCACAGTCCTGTAGACCTCATGTACCGCTTCAAGTTTTCACTGCTCGAACACAGCCGACTCATGAAGGGCATGCTAATTAGCTAATGAGCTTAATTAGGTGTGTTAGATCACACAAAAAAACAGAGAAGTGAATGTGGACAGAAATTGAGAATCAGTCTCTCAGCTGCAATCTGTCAGCAGTGAAACCACAAGAGGGCAACATTTGCACTGCTTGTGCCTCTATGCTGTCTCTGGGCCCTCTCATTTCCATTTATGTTGTACATTTGCATGTGAGGATTAAAAAACAGTTTAGTTTGTTCATGTACATTTAAAACATGCAAACGACGCGTTCCAGAAACGGTGATAAAGCTGCTTCCTTCTCTGCGTGTGAGTGTGTGTGTGAATGTGTGTGTCACACTGAACCGGCCTGTTGTCTGGATGCATATCTCTGTAATAATCTTGATACTGTATGTTGCATGACTCCTACAAACAGAAGCCTTTATCTTTCCCTTGCTCAACAGACATATTTTAATACTTATATCTCAAACTTTGTTCATTTACAAAAGAGGTGTATCTCCTGTAATTGTGTGTCCACTCACAACCTTTGTTTCGTCCATGCTTCTCGGATTTTCAAAAAAAAATACTTTTCTTGCTGAAACCTTTCATTATTTAGGACTTTTTTTCTTCTTTGCTCGGCTGACTTCTGCAATAAACGTCTGCAATAAACACATTTTCTATGTGCAAACAGAATTATTCATGGGACAAAAACATAAACACAAGGCAGACAATTCAACACAGTCTCTCTACATTGAACTGCATTTTCTACTAAAGAAGAATGAATTAATCTTGAGATTTGACATTTAATTGAACCAAAGCAAGCATGCTGATGCTTCCATATATCTAGTGTAACACTCAGTTGTGGTTCAACACTTTTGCAATATTTTGTTGGATCTCACATATTAAGAAGAAAAATTACAAAAAAAAAATTTTTTTAAAAACCTCAAACAAACAGAAAAACATCAGTGAAGACATGCATGCAGCTATGTATTTGGTGACTATTAACTCCTTTCACAATTCTTACAGCATGATTTAGAATTTTTTTCTTTTTATACTGCATTTTTCCCCCTCTTCAAGATGATACCAATATCAAATTATTTGAATACCATTTCGAACTTTTATCTTTAGAGCAGGAAATGAATAATCAATGTCTGTGTAAGTTCCACCGCTTATCTGTTATGAGGCTTTAAATTCACTGATCACGAACATGCATGAAAAACCCTGCAACGATTTACTCATTGGGATGAGCATAATGTTTTACACTGTTCCAACTTTTAATAAAATCCTTTCATACAGCCATCACATCTGTACTCAGTCTTAGACACATGAGTGGGTGATAGAAAATGCCTTCTTCATGTGGTAAGCCTATTAAAGCTTAATGTGTGCTGCCTCGCCATGAACGTTTAGCTTTTTCCATATGTACAGTGGATAGAAGAAGTCAACACCACACCTGTCATGTGACGTAGCAACCAAACATAATTAATAAATAGAAAAAGAGACAGAAATGTTTTATGAAACAAAAAAAAATAATTCGGTTGTGCAATAATTCATGCAAAATCCATAAATAATACAGCACTCAGGCTTTATGGGTAAGTATCTATCAACACCTTTATTTTATTTTAAAGAAGGGAATTTTATTAAACTGTTCTTTGCAAAAATACCAATCAATCAAATTGTAAAGTCATCTCCATGTCAATAAATGTTTTATAGGATTTAGATCTTCTTCTAAAAATATTTATTTGTTAACTGTTTTTACTCTGTTTTGTTTTTTGGTTTTATTTTTTTATCAGCTGTATCTTTAACACAGGCCTTCATGTTTTGTGCCGAAACAGATTACTATTTCGAGATTTTCTTTCCCCAAGGGAAGCAGTCACATAGCATGATGCCACCATCACCATGCTTTATCATAAGTATATCACAGTTGCTAATATTAGTCGGTGATAAACAATCTTGTTTTTGTGCCAATCCTTTCTAATTTTTTTTAATTATGCCCCAAAAGTTATATCTTATCCTTATTAAGTCTCATCCAACCATAACACATTTTATCATATGGTTTGGGATTTGTAGCCCAGACACGTAAAGAATATGTGAGACTGTTGTCACTTGTAGGGAGTTTACAGTACTTGCCAGATATTTCTTTTACAGATCATCAGCAGTTAGATGAAACCAAGAGAAGAAGCCAAGAAAATCCTGCAGAAACAGCTGACCTTAATTTGGGGTTAAACAAAATCACTTCTTTGATGACAGCTGTATGATAATTACTTCTAAACATGAGTTCATGTGATTATTTAATTTTGAGCACAGTCACATGCTCTATCGTAACAGGTAACAGTTTTTATTCCCACTTGAATTGTGTTGGTTGTTTTATCACATTCAGGGTGGTAAATAATTTTACATGATTTATCTTGGTTGAATTTTTACGTCATAATAAACCTGTAACAAGGGTGTGTTGAGTTTCAGTATCCAGTGTAGCTCATGTAGCACCAGGTAGCTCATGATCTAGTGTTGGAATTAATTAGATCATTTGCATGGAGTGCAGAGAGGCAGGTCAGGCTCAGAGTGGTTCAGAGTCCCGCTGTTTGCGTTGTCCTTGAGGAAGTCTCGTCCAGATGTTCAAAGGGATCGGTACATGACCACTGACCTGGATCTAATTATCACTTGAATGACAACATGCTGTAGATCAATAGTTCTCAGGTACAGTTGGAAAGTAATGAACAATGATTCACCTTGTGTGTCAGTTGGCGTGACACATTTTAATTTAATTAACAGAAAATAGTCATATGACAGAAAAAACATGCACACACCCTTTATCAGATGTAGATTACTCGCATGTATGTATAATAGTTACTTTATCAGACATATGTAGTGAACATTAGAACAAAGAACATTACACATTATAGAATATTAGACAAAAAGGACTCCCAGTGTATTGTATTTTTTTTAAAGTCTTATTACATAGTTTATAATATCTGTTATTACACAGTTTTGTATACCTCATATGATGTTTTACCCCATAGGATTTTTTTTTGGTGATATTTCTAGACTGATTCTTATAGATATTATTTCTAGACTAATATTCTTATAGAGCTGGACAATCTCACACAGCCTATAACATCCAGAGTTTTTCTTCTGTCCTTTCTCTAGAGTGTTTGTGCTTCCCTTTGCTCTCCTCTGCACTCGTACTCAAGGAAAAAAAAGCTCAAACTGAGCGAATAGCAGTTTGGCTCAAGTGTCACTCTCTGTGCAATCCCAAATCATAAACTCAGTGTGTGTGAGGCACTCAGCCCATGGCTGCTGATTTCACAAAGTAAGATAAAGAGATGAGGGTGAGAAAGAGAGAGAGAGAAAGAGAGAGAGAAAGAGAGAGAGAGAGAGAGAGAGAGAGAGAGAGAGAGAGAGAGAGAGAGAGAGAGAGAGAGCAGGATATGAAATTAAAGCAATTGTTATAATGAAACACAGGCTCCTGTTGGCCATTACCTTGGCAATGAAATGATCTATATGACAGAATAGCCCTTAAACGAGCAGAGAGGAGTGTTTATGTGTGGATGGGTGTTAGGGCAGAGTGAGAAAGAGCGAGAGAGAGAGATTGAGTAATACAATGTATTCCTTATGCGAGACTGAGCCTGTATTGGCTATCATTAAGATGGCTGAATGAGGCCATTGGCCAGATAATTAAGATATCCACGAGTGCATAAGCAATATTGCGCCATCACTAACGTCAAGTGCTGATTTGCAATATCAGGCTACTCTGTTTCTTCCAGGACCATCATTTCATACTTGATATATTAATATGGCTTGGAAAGATGAGGAGATTTGAAGATCGAAAAATCAAGAAGAAAGAAGGGGAAATTTATACTGAGTGTACTATACTGCACTTAGAATCATAATGTAACTAAATTGCTATGGTTTTTGGATGTGAATAGTATCTAAGCTGTTTATTACCAAGCACAAACCTGTATTGTCATATCCATAACTTCAATAGCATGCTCTGAAATGACTATCATTTCTGTACAACAAAGTGTTACTAATTTCACGTTTTTAAATGTATACCAACAGAAACGTCATTAATCTATGATGCATAAAGTCGAATGTTGTCAGTAGAACGTGATATCTGTCTCTTTGGGGTGTAAATTCTGTGGCTAGTGACCATAACCCTTTCTACCACTCGATTAACTGAACACATTAAGAACCAGCCTGCTTACCTATGCATAATCACACACAATTTAAAATTAGAGTACATAAAAAAGAATATTCCAGTTAATGCAGAACGAGTCTTGTCAAGCTGTCATCTGCCTAGAGCTGCAGTAATAGTGCAGATGTTGAAGTATGTGCAGGTGTGCATACACAGATATGTACGCAGTCAAATCTAGGCTCTAGGTAGTAGGGAAATAAAATAATAAATAACACTATAATAAAATAATAAAATAACACTAACTGGTTCATATTAGCATTTATTTGATTTAGAAGTAGAATTTTATTTATTTTGTGGGATCACAAACTTGATGATGGTTGATCCGCTCTGGAGCCATATATATATATATATATATATATATATATATATATATATATATATATATATATATATATATATATATATAATCCTGGATCCTACTATTGCACTGTGTAGTATATAACCATACATATAACCCATGTACATTTCATAGGTAATATAGAAGACTGTCGATAAAACCCACTTGAACGCTTGACATAAACACTGATCAAGCATTTTCTCTGAACACAGCCTGAGGGTTGTTTTCATTTATCCCAAGTTAAATTAAATTGCAATTCAGTGATAAGAATAGCTCATTTATAGGATGTAGTCCTGCACTAGTTTGTGTGCTTTATTGCCCTTTTGGGGTGCTGTATGAACAGAAGCTTAGAGCTTGTGCTCAGCCATCTTTATATCATTGATGATCATGCAAGCAGACGCTACAGCAGCAAGACCTGTGCAATGTTCTGAATTATGAAAGATTATTGTTCTGTAGGGAGTTTACAGCATGTCTCTGGCTAGCTTTTAACGCCAATTTCTTACGCACTTTAGTCAAACATGACCCATGCTGAGTTCTAAGGAGTTTTTAGGGGATAGTAGTGGTGTAAAGGGAATATGAAATAGAAAAAGGTGGAATGCACTCTGCAAACAGCATTGCCTAAAACATGCTAATGTTATTGTATCTTCCACACAGCTGTCATCATTTAAATGAGCTTAACAACGGTTCTGCTATGAGTTTAGACGTTGCAGTATTGCAAGATACAGTGATGACTATGGGGTCTCTGAACAATACTTTTATTTCTAGTCTGTTTTTGTACAGTTTTTCACCAGGTTACTGTGTGTCAAGTCAGGTCAGGTCTGTCACTAAGGCTCCACTGCCTTTGTGCTTCATCTGGGAAAGAGATAGATAGATACATTGTGAGTGAGAGAGAGAGAGAGAGAGAGAGAGAGAGAGAAAGAGAGAGAGAGAGAGAGAGAGAGAGAGAGAGAGAGAGAGAGAGAGAGCATTGCCCTTCTCAGCAGATCATCGGCTGAGGCATTAACACTCACAATCCAAGGCATTAATGGTGCAAATCCATGAGTGAATATGTGCTACTGATAACTGCATGAATAACCACAATGATTTACATAATTGCACATAGGCTATGTGTTTTCTGGTGTTTGAAACCACTGCATACTTGCATATGCAAGCTTTATGAAAATTATACAGTCAATAGAATGGGCATTGTAAATGCAAGTCCTTTGAATTAACAGGGAAAAGGAAGAGGGGGAGGAAAAAAGAGTCAAACAATAATAATGTTAATGATGTTTTCTGGCCTGAGGGGAAAGAGAGGGTGGTGTGCCTCAGGAGATGGACTTCACTCACTGGTGAAATGATCTCCAAGCACTGATGTGGGAAGTAGGACATGCTGGTAAATAACTCACATATATGATGTGTTAGAGTAAGGTGTAATCAAATCATATGTGTATTTTGGCACTTCTGTCTGTCTCACTCACACACTTTATTCCTGCATGTACTGTATATGTCGCTCCAATTGTGAAAGGATTTCAGAAATCTTTGAACATGTGTGTGTGTGTGTGTTATCAGAGCTGGCAGAGACTATGAAATTGTGTTGTCTGTGCACCACCCTTGGTTTGGGGATGAAAGGTATTTATTGATTTTCTTTTAAATACGTCACCTCTTTTGTCAAATACAGTTTTCTGAGTTTTATTTATTCTTGTCTTTCTCACAAAATGGTTGAAGTCCTACTGAATTTTTAGAACATCCTGTGGTCTTTGTTAAGTGCTGGAAAAGAAAGCACATAGAAATGCCTAATAAGGAAAACGATAGTGTGTGATGAGAAAAGGCTGCAGGAAGAGGAGGAGGAGAAGAGTGGATGAGAATTATATTCACCTCCTCTCCTTCACCTTTGCCAGTGTGTGTTGCTTCTGTCTTGTGGTCTGTAGGTGGGGGGTGAATCAGAGAGAGGGAGAAAGCAAGAAAAATGCTCAGACCCTGCAGGAGTCCCGCCCCCTGCCCGCCATCCATCGGCCCTGCAACCAATGGCACAGCAGGGAGAGCGCCAGCGATTAAAGAAAGCAGGAAAAACACAGAGGAACAGCGATATGCCACTCAGCCAGCCGGAGAGCAAAGCCCTGGCCATATTTCCATGATTAATGACCTCCTCAAAGGGAGAGCTGCTTTGTACACCATCGTGTTCTATTTATGTTGCTCAGCCCAGCAACATTTAGTTGGTGTCACATAAAAATGATCCAAACCTTATTATCCTGCTTCTTGTCCTGTTTCTATTATACATCTTTCTTTTGTTTACTTGGCATTCACATTGACACTGGCAACACTGGCAACACTGACACTGCGAGTAATTTATTTATTTTTTTCTCTGTTTTTTTGTTCTGCAGAAAGACAAGGTGAAAAATAATAGAGTGAGGAAAGTGTTGCAGACAGTCTATTACTGTGTATGGACTTAGTAATTGCATGATCAATAATATTACCTTTATATCACTGAGGCGATCGGCTAAGACTCATTGACCAGAAATACATCATAGCTGTTAAAGGAGTTGACAGTAACACAAAAGGTGATACAAAAGACTACATTCTGGCACAAGACTACATTCACACACAAATTTATACAACCAAAGCTAAATATTATGTTACAAATACTTGCTAAAAACACAGAAACTAGTTGCAAACCTTTTCTAGCACCCTTGCAAATCCTTATTCTGAATAGTAAAATAATTCTAATAATTATTATAAAAACAATAACAAATATTAAATAATAATTTTGCAGTTTTTAAAAAAAGGAAAAAAATTTCAGCTCTGTTGTGCATTAAAGACATGGTGACTGCCCATTACAATAGAAATTAAAACACACTTATTGTATTACACAATTCTTATTACTATGTAATTTCATAACAGTGCTGAAACATACAGATGGTGATAAAGGGAAAAAAACTATCAAGTGTCTTAATAAAAGCTATTCTGGTGGGAAACACCATGCTTCCAAAAGATTCCCTCATTTAGTATTTTGATGAAGGTAGAGAGCAAGGTCTAACATTTTTGTGTTTCGTAATGTTTTGAGAAATTTCACAAAATCTCCCATGTTGAAGCAACATAAACAGCATTTATTTGTATCCATAAACACTGCAGGTGTTAATTCAGTGATGGAAAGTGAACAAAACACACTAATCTGAGTAAAAAGAGCACTAATACAGTCATTATAGTAATAATGTAGTGAATATAGTCACTAATATATTAGTTACTTGAGCAGTGATCAAGAAAATTAGTCACCTGGTGAAGTTCAGTTACTACTTAAACTATTACTTTTTTATAGGACTACAATTCCTCTGTATATAAGGGCTGCATTTTTAAATAATTATGTTAACTAACCAAGTGCACTATTATCAACATTATATATTGAAAAGTAATGATAAATGCTATATTAATAGCTTTCTAGGTTTGTAAGCTGGCTGACTAGCGCATGTGAATTCCCCATTACACATTACCCTACGTGTTAGCTATAGGCTGTAGCAGCACTTAGAGATCACACAACAAGCACTTCAACACAACAAGCACTTGCTACTGAACATCAGAGTGACATCTTTTGTTTAATAAAAAACGTTCGTAGTGTAACGCATCCAAAGATCTGGCTAGCTAGTCTAGCTCACTCAGCTAACTAAGAGTTTAGCTGTACAGTTTGCTTGTTGAGTTGGAAAACAAATCTCTGAGGATATAACTTACATAATATGCAGCTCATTATCACACTGTTTCCTTGGAAACATTTAAAACTGAATTTGGCTGATAATATTTAAGGATGGGGTCCTGCTTATCTGTCTCCACAATCTCAGATATTGCTATTGCTGACTAAGCATTTATAGACTTTGAGCAGGAATCTGCTTTTATTTTGATTTTAAAGTAAATGTATTGAAGTTCTATCTTTGTTAAAGAAACAAAGAAATACCTTCTTGGGCACTCTTTACATTACAGTATACAGTATCTTAACAATAAGAATAAAATTATTCTCAAAAGCATTGTTTGTATGTCTGGTTGTCACAGCATACAGTGGGGCAAAAAAGTATTTAGTCAGCCACCAATTGTGCAAGTTCTCCCACTTAAAAAGATGAGAGAGGCCTGTAATTTTCATCATAGGTACACTTCAACTATGAGAGACAGAATGAGAAAAAAAAATCCAGAAAATCACATTGTCTGATTTTTAAAGAATTTATTTGCAAGTTATGGTGGAAAATAAGTATTTGGTCAATAACAAAAGTTCATCTCAATACTTTATTATATACCCTTTGTTGGCAATGACAGAGGTCAAACGTTTTCTGTAAGTCGCCACAAGGTTTTTACACACTGATGCTGGTAGTTTGGCCCATTCCTCCACGCATATCTCCTCTAGAGCAGTGATGTTTTGGAGCTGTCGCTGGGCAACACGGATTTTCAACTCCTTCCAAAGATTTTCTATGGGGTTGAGATCTGGAGACTGGCTAGGCCACTCCAGGTCCTTGAAATGCTTCTTACGAAGCCACTCCTTCTTGCCCGGGCGGTGTGTTTGGGATCATTGTCATGCTGAAAGACCCAGCCACGTTTCATCTTCAATGCCCTTGCTGATGGAAGGAGCTTTTTACTCAAAATCTCACGATACATGGCCCCATTCATTCTTTCCTTTACACGGATCAGTCGTCCTGGTCCCTTTGCAGAAAAACAGCCCCAAAGCATGATGTTTCCACCCCCATGCTTCACAGTAGGTATGGTGTTCTTTGGATGCAACTCAGCATTCTTTCTCCTCCAAACATGACAAGTTGAGTTTTTACCAAAAAGTTCTATTTTGGTTTCATCTGACCATATGACATTCTCCCAATCCTCTTCTGGATCATCCAAATGCTCTCTAGCAAACTTCAGACGGGCCCGGACATGTACTGGCTTAAGCAGGGGGACACGTCTGGCACTGCAGGATTTGAGTCCCTGGCGGCGTAGTGTGTTACTGATGGTAGCCTTTGTTACTTTGGTCCCAGCTCTCTGCAGGTCATTCACTAGGTCCCCCCGTGTGGTTCTGGGATTTTTGCTCACCGTTCTTGTGATCATTTTGACCCCACGGGGTGAGATCTTGCGTGGAGCCCCAGATCGAGGGAGATTATCAGTGGTCTTGTATGTCTTCCATTTTCTAATAATTGCTCCCACAGTTGATTTCTTCACACCAAGCTGCTTACCTATTGCAGATTCAGTCTTCCCAGCCTGGTGCAGGTCTACAATTTTGTTTCTGGTGTCCTTTGACAGCTCTTTGGTCTTGGCCATAGTGGAGTTTGGAGTCTGACTGTTTGAGGTTGTGGACAGGTGTCTTTTATACTGATAACGAGTTCAAACAGGTGCCATTAATACAGGTAACAAGTGGAGGACAGAGGAGCCTCTTAAAGAAGAAGTTACAGGTCTGTGAGAGCCAGAAATCTTGCTTTTTTGTAGGTGACCAAATACTTATTTTCCACCATAACTTGCAAATAAATTCTTTAAAAATCAGACAATGTGATTTTCTGGATTTTTTTTTCTCATTCTGTCTCTCATAGTTGAAGTGTACCTATGATGAAAATTACAGGCCTCTCTCATCTTTTTAAGTGGGAGAACTTGCACAATTGGTGGCTGACTAAATACTTTTTGCCCCACTGTATATTACAAAAATAAAATAAAAAAGAGCAATAGAAGTATACATATAAAACGATCTGTCATAACACCTAAACCACTTGCCTAACATGGTGTGCTTCCCCTACTGCTGCCAAAACTGTTCTGCCAAAACCAGCACAAGCTCTCTAAAGGTGTGCTGTGATATCTGGCACTAACATGTTAGCAGCAGATCCTTTAAGTCCTGTAAGTTGTGAGGTGGAGCCTCCATAGATCAGACTTGTTTGTCCAGCACATCCTACAGATCTTTGATCAGACTGAGAACTGGGAAAGGCCAAGTAAAGACCTTGAACTTCTTCATCTTCCTCAAACAATTCCTGAACATTTTTTGCAGTGTGGTAGAGTCATTATCCTGCTGAAAGAGCCACTAGCATTAGAGATTATCATTAGGGTTTATCTGGTCTGCAACAATATTCAGGTTTAGCTGGTATGTGTCAAGTTACCATCCACATGAATGTTGAGACTCAAGGCTTCCCACTAGAACATTGCCCAGAGCATCACACTGCCTCCACCAGCATGCCTTCTTCCCACAGTGCATCCTGGTGCCTTTCATTGCTTCATGGTCCAGTTATGATGCTCATGTGCCCATTAGGAGCTTTTTGTGGCGGACAGGGGTCAGTATGTTCACTCTGACTGGTTTTTGATTTCATAGCCTTATACACAGCAAGTGACACCTTTCTATCATAACCAGCATTAACTTTTCTGTGTAAATTTGTGCTTTTAGTAGCTCTTCAGTGGGATCGCACCAGACGGGCTAGCCTTCACTCCCCATGCATATTAATGAACATTAGGCTCCTATGACACTGTCTCAGTTCACTGATTGTCCTTCCGTGGACCACTTTTGGTGAGTACTAACCAATGCATACCAGGAACACTTCACAAAGCCTGCTGTTTTGCAGATGCTCTGACCCAGTCATCTAGCCAGGACAATTTGTCACTTAGATCCTTTCGCTTGGCCATTTTTCCTGCTTCCAGCACATCAACTGTGAGATGTCTTGTCCAGTCATGTTTGGTTTTTTTCAATGTGTCCCCCTAGTCAATGTTTTGCAGGAAAGCTGGAAGTTACATTAGTTGTATTACTAATTTACAAACGCATTTATTTACATGAGACTATATAGGTTAAAAATGTACCACTTAAAATATTTTACTAGTTTACTACCACAAAATAACAAATAACAGGTTGTCGATTCAGACAGAAGACTTTATGACACTTGTCCTCTAACCAAGATATCTGTTTGTGATTGAGGCAAATAGCATGACCTGTTTTATGATCGAGTCTCTAAACACCATCTCAGTCTTTCACAGCCAAAACACACACACACACACACACACACACACACACACACAGCTTATTCAT
Source organism: Hemibagrus guttatus (assembly GCA_033459395.1). Taxonomy (NCBI): domain Eukaryota; kingdom Metazoa; phylum Chordata; class Actinopteri; order Siluriformes; family Bagridae; genus Hemibagrus; species Hemibagrus guttatus. The sequence continues at coordinate 23,256,955 of JAUCMX010000001.1, forward strand.
ATGACATGAGAACAAATTTTTTCTGACAACTTGAGTGATAGTTTGTATGAAAGCTGGATGTTTTCAACGAGAGAAGCCTTCCAGAGTGACACAAATTGCCATTAATAAAAATTTAACAATACTTGCTAAATGAAGTTTTCTGTTAACATGACAGAGAGGAGAGGAAATGGTGTCTGTGGTGGGCTTTTGGGGAATAGGGCCATGCTTTTTCGTTTTTTTGTGGTAAAATAGGAAGCTGTTTTTGATAGAAAGTGAGTAAAAGTGCTATGTGTGTGTGTGTGTGTGTGTGTGTGTGTGTGTGTGTGTGTGTGTGTGTGTGTGTGTGTGTGTGTGTGAATATAATCTCTCTCATGCTTTCTCTAACACACAATGTGACAGTGCTTTATTAAATACTTAGTTGCATGACCCACCAGCTGTTTATTTATCTAGTACAAAATAAGATCTCAAAAATCCATTGAGACTTGTGCTGCACAGACAAATAGGTTTTTTCCCCTCGTTGGCTAGCAGGTGATGAAAACTGTAGTCTGGTCTCTTCTTGTTTTTCTGTACACTTTTCACCATTTTCATCATTCTGTGCTCACATTTGGTCCAGCTTTAGCTCCATTAAGGATTACTTGCACAGCTGTGAGGCACAGTTTCATCTTACATTGAAAAGAAAAAAACAACAACAAAAAAGTGTAACCTTGGCTCTGAGTTCTCCTCTTGCATGTTTTTCCAGCCACTCTCTTGTACTGAGGTAATTAACCACACAAGTGTTTGAAGGTGGGATTACACTTGTCTAATTGTGGTGTGTGTTGTCATGGTGACTATCAGCCAATCAGGTGACAAACACCCCTACTTGGCTGTGTTTGGATAAAGCAAAGGCCTGTGCAGATGTCAAGCTCAGATTTATGATGGTAAAACAGATTACACTTGGCAGGAGAATCAATGCTGTGGCCACCCTGGACTGGGCTTATTTTGATAAACAGCTTGGCTAATCTAACCTGCTTCGAATGATGGGCTTTTCACTGTTTACTTTATTCAGCAGAGAAAAGATGGAGGTGGATGATGTCGTATTTTAACTAAGTATATACGTTTTTCCTTTTTAAATATTTTTTTCTCTGAGTCAGACTTTTAGTGAATTGTTTTTTTTGTGTAGCTGAACTTAAAAGGTTGGGTTTTTTGTGTTTGGCATTACTTAAAATTCCAAAGGATTTAGAACTGAAACATGAGGGTTGACACAAGAGCTCACTAAATAGCACATTTTTAGTGGCAAAGCCATAAAATTCCTTGGTTCATAGCTACGTGTCAGTTATATCAGCTTTGGATTTCAGTGGAACAGGAGAATACAGCACCAGTAACGACATGTACGAGCCTGGTCTGGCCTGCACACACATACAGTAAATGCATATTTACTTTAATTGAACTTCTCACAAATCCACTTTCCTGCCCTCTGCACTTACTCAATTAACTGAGAGACAAGCTGAAAACATTGCAGCAAGTCAATAAACCCATATGGCCCCCTTAGGGTGCCAGTTTTTCGATTGTTGGGATCCACAATAAGCCACTCCAAACAAGCTTTATTACATATCAAGATATGCCTCTAAGATATGCAAGAGATGCAGAAGTACGAGGCGTGTGAATTCACTTGTAATCTAACACTTCATTAGCTTGCTTAACTTCTACTGCTCCCAAGTCAAACTCCAAATGGTAACTGAAAATGGATTACTGATTTCAGAAAGATCAGAGCAATTCACCTTCTCTGGTCTGATTAGCAAACTCATAACATGAGACGTTTCAAGAAAAGTCATCAACAAAACCAAGACTATTGGACAAAGAGGTATGTGTTTATTTTCCCTGCTTCAAATTACAAAAGTGTGTCTGTGTCTTCAGTCAAATGTGGTGGTGTTACACATCATTATGAACTAAATGCATTGCCATTATTATAGCCATTAACTTATTATTAATTATTGTTAACTGTCGTAACAGGGTCTTTATAATTAGCAGTAGGCTCTTCTGTTTCAAGGAACATTTCACTTTAATGAATCTGTAAATAACATTTTGTGTCATCATCATACAAAATGTCATGAAGTCATTATAATTATTTCAGCTTCCTTACAAAGGTGTACTGTGAAATCTGAATCATTTCAGAACTTGAAAAATAGAATGAAATGGAAGAAAAGACTCTACTGCAGTAATAAAGATAACGCTTGGCATAAATATTTTACACTCACACACAACTCTTTTCTTGTTTTCATAGATTGCTGAATCTTTCAGTACATATGGCAACCCATGGTCAAAAGGAAAGACCCCACTCTTGTCTCACGATGCTGTACTGTTACATGCTTTTAAGGAACCCTGCTCCTCTGAGATCATCTCAGTCCTATAAATATTGAATGGAAATGAAACAGTTTGGAAAGACTTGTGCCCATAATCTAATGGACAAATAGATAAAGCCGTAAACTCCTCTGTAAAAACATAGTTTGCATTTTATACATTTAGCAAATGAATAAATTCAAACGAAGGCCATACTTGTACTAAACAACTAGCTAAACAACCGAGCTTCACAGCTTTGCATTGGTTCAGAGTTGCCTTAGGATTTGAACAAAGGCCACGTGCTAAATGTACTTTAAAAATGGTTACAAATTATATACAAACATCCAACAAATAATTACAAAAACACAGTCACAGCAACCTCTCAGATAACCACAGCATCTCCTCCAGCTTCTCATCCTCATCTTGTTTGCTCACTTCATCCACACATCTTATTTGTTCTTTTCTCTCTACCAAACAAGAGGAGAATTACTGGGTTCCACCTCAAAGGCTTGAAAATATTACCTTTATTTCCATTATAAAGTACTTTGGCGATGACTGGCATCTTTGAACACAGCAGGGACCCAGAGCCCAGCACACTAGCCCATCATTATATGCCTCCACCTCAGACGAGCAGCTATGATGCCTAAAAAAGAGAACACTGAATGGTGTGCATCCTGTATCGACCTGTTTGCTGAATATCACAGTAGATTCTTTTCTGATGTATTTATAATGGCCTTATTAAAAGCACTTTTGATGTGAAGAATGCAGCAGTGACACATGAACCTGTTTCCTAGTTTGCATCCACTGCATAGACTAATTAGGCCTGTTTTCACTACAAGTAAGAGACAGTGTAGTGCTAGCATTGGGGTTTAGGGGATACTGTGGTTCCTGCCTGTTTCTTTTCATTTAATTTTAAATCGTCATTTTTTGGGGGTTTGTTTCCATTATTGATTTTCAGTTCCTTAACAACACACAGCACTGAATCTCACATAAAATATTCCATTTGATATACAAACATTATTTGAATACAATGCATAATTTCACTCTGAATAAGTAATTAAACTCTAACATTTGATGTTCGTTAATTTATGTTTAAAATGCTGAAAACCCTTAAAAATGAATGCAAAATATCTTCTAATATCATCTAACATAAGGGTTAACCAGCTCAAGGATTTAGGCCTAGTCCATGTGGGAAATTTGAAGTCACATCATTTCTTATCCATTTTCACATCCTTACCATCCAGTCTACAAAAGCAACCACAGAAAAGGACGTTGTACTATGTCTATACACTTTGTCTAAGTACTTTGTCTATACATGATGAAAAATGATGTGAGATCATCCAGCATGCTGCTTTCTATATTTTTTGTATTTTCTTGTAGATGTCAAATGTTTGAGAAACAGACTGCAAATGTCAGTGTGGTAAAAATGTACCAGTGCTAGTGTGGACTAGGCCTCAGGGTGAACAGAGTTCAAACTTAAGGTCTTGTATCAGCTTTTGTTTAATGTTAACACAATTGCTAAGTATTAATTACTCACAAGCCAAACCTTGCAGTGTTGTTTTCAGAAATGACTTTTCTTAAATCCCAAAACTAGAGTAGTGCAGTGAAGCTGCAGGTACAAATCTGAGCTACGAAATAGGATACAAAAGTGTAAAATGTGACACTTATTTTTGGAAGTTTACACAAATGTATAAAAGTATACTAAGTACAGTGGAACCTCGGCATATGATTTTAATTCATTCTGGAGGCGAGTTCTTAAGGCGAAAATTTGTATTTGTAAACAAATTGTCCCATAAGAAACAATGTAAATGCAGATAATCTGTTCCAGCCACCCAAAAATATTATCAATATTACCAATACCAAGCATAAGTATACTGTATGACCCAAGCCAAAAATTCCATGTCAAGATTCCTCATAGGAAGTCATGCCACCAAGCTTGGGCTAAAAATAGAACAGACCACCTATGCCACCAATCCATCAAGAAAAATACACACGAAAAATCACCTAGCTTTTTAACGCATTCCAAAGGCATCGTTGTGATGACTCTTTTTCAAAACAGCTTTCGCTGACTAAAAAAAACCCTGTAAAATTTGTAAACTCGCTTCAGTTGGCTTTCCACCAACTTTTGATTGGCTCCCGGACGTGTGTACAACTTAGCAGATGTTTGGTTTGGTTCGTTCATATGCTGAAAATGCTTCGGATGCTGATGCAAATTTCTTGCAAAATTTTAATTCTTAAGGCAAAAATTCATAAGGGAGGGCATTTGTATGAAAAATTCCACTGTATCAGTATTAACACAAACACATGGTGTACAGGGTTACTTATTCATTCATTCATCTTCAGTTACCACGGTATTCTGGACAAAGTTCAGACATATCCTGTCTCCTGTTCTACAACTGGTAATACTTACTCACAAAAAAGTCCACCAGTTACATTTACATTTTATAAATTGTTTACAGGATTGTGGCAAACGGAGCAAAACAGTATGTTTTAGGCACTGCATGTTAATATTTTCCCTACGTATCATCCAGCATATCCTTTTGCTGGATATTTATCTCAACTTGGTAAATTGGTTATACTTGACTGTTGCATTTCATCCCAGTTTATGTAATTCCTTGTGAAATCTGTCAGTGATGCTTGGTAATGGTGTGACAATAATGTATTTGTTGTGTGTGTGTGTGTGTGTGTGTGTGTGTGTGTGTGTGTGTGTGTGTGTGTGTGCTTTTTATCATCTGTTCATTCTGCATAAGGGACAGATTACAGCAAAGAAACATTATTATGTATAATCAGCATCATGCCTTAAAATGTCTGGGGACTGTTCATGCTCATTTTAGAGCCGGATCTTCAAGCACATTTTAAATGCTTGCTGACATATATACTATGTTTGTCACTTGATCATTTGTAGAAAGCTATTTTGCTGTTACATCTGATTTATTATTGTTTCTCATAATGGCAACTAATGTAATATTTCCTCCTCTTCAGTGCGATATGACCCATAAGGCCTCTGATAATAAATAGACGATGTTTTTTCAACTATTTTAAAGCTGTTGTAGCTGCACAGCCGATCCAGCAATAGTTATTATATTATGTAGATTGTACTCAGAATTAGTTTGCCCAGTGGGGAGGGTGAAATTATTTATAAATGCATCATAGACATGATCTGAAACATAATTATATCTGAGAGAAAATAATGTTAATACTACTATTACTACTACTACTTCTAATAATATTAAGAAGAAGAAGAAGAAGAAGAAGAAGAAGAAGAAGAAGAAGAAGAAGAAGAAGAAGAAGAAGAAACATCCTTAATGTTAAATAAATAAAAATGAAATTATTATTCATTCATTCATTCATTGTCTACCGCTTATCCGAACTATTCTCCGGTCACGGGGAGCCTGTGCCTATCTCAGGCGTCATTGGGCATCAAGGCAGGATATACCCTGGACGGAGTGCCAACCCATCGCAGGGCACACACACACACTCTCATTCACTCACGCAATCACACACTACGGACAATTTAGAGATGCCAATCAACCTACCATGCATGTTTTTGGACCGGGGGAGGAAACTGGAGTACCCGGAGGTAACCCCCGAGGCACGGGGAGAACATGCAAACTCCACACACACATGGCGGAGGCGGGAATCGAACCCCAACCCTGGAGGTGTGAGGCAAACATGCTAACCACTAAGCCACCATGCCCCCCTATTATTATTATTATTATTATTATTATTGTTATTATTATTATTATTATTATTATTATTATTATTATTATTATTATTATTATTATTATTATTATTTTATTTTATTTTATTTTATTTTGATTATTATTAAAAATAGCTGGAAGCCGCAATGAATAGGCCAAGCACCTCAGGGCCACCAGGTAGACAACTCAGTACATGGACATGAGTTTTTAAACCTGGCCACATTGTTTGCTCCAGCAAAATTCTTTGAATAACTGTTGGTCAAAACCCTCTGAACTAAATTTGCTGGTGATATGATTAACAATCTAGGACTGGTTTGCAAAAGTAGGTTTTTTGAAAAATTTTAAATGCCAGGAAATGCAATATGGCAGAAAATAAAGCCAATGGGTGCAATCGAATCATCATGATTCAGCAGAATCACCAATGGTTCAGCAGAATAAAAAGAAGAAGAAAAAATAAACTCCATTTAAACTTCAGAGCAGAAATTTACCTTGAAGTTTGGCCTGTTGGTGGCGCTACAGAGATGGATGGATTGGCTCCAAATTTCATGTCTTGATCATTTGGATCAATATGACAAATTTCATAAAAATCCACTGAGATGTTCTATGGGCTGCCATAGACTCCCAGAGGAAGAAAATATAATAATATTAGTAAAAAAAATAATAAAAAATTCTAACAATTATGATTCAATTCAGTGCTTGGCCCCTAATAATGCAAAATTATTTAGTGAGTGAGGCAATGTTAACCAGGTGTCTATTCTCAATGGGATTGAGGTCAGAGCTCTGTTTAAGCCACTCAAGGTCTTCCACACCAATTTTGCCAAACCATGTCTTCATGAAGCTTGCTTTATATGCAGGGGCACTGGCATGCTGGAACATTTTTGAGCCTCATAATTGTAGTGAATGTAAATTGTGTGCTTCCAGTTTTGTGGCACCAGTTTGGGAAAGAACAACATGTGGGTGTAATGGTCAGGTGTCCCACTTTTGGCCATATAGTGTAGAAATTGAAATAAGTACAGATACAGGTAAAGGATGTAGTATTGCTTTAAACCCCTAACTTATAAATTGCATATGCAGCAGTGTCAGTTATTGGTCACTACAAAGTGCCTGCTTTGATGGTATTGGCATGAGAAAGAGGCACATTACTGCCTTATACCATCGATGAGGCTAACAGGGACTAAGTGAGAATAATTCACATTTTAATCACTTGAGGTTATTAGAAGTTTTTATAAGCTTCCATCAAGAATGTTAATTCAACACTAAAGACTGCTAATGAAACGGAGACCAGGGCCTTGAGTGGTCTTAGGTAGCATGTCATCTGAATGCTTTGACAAGACCTAAGGGAAGGATAGGAGGAAGCTGATCCAGGAGGAAGTACAAATAGTAGTCGAGGAGGAGCAAACCAGCAGGATGGTTGTAATGTGGCAAGAGTAGCGCCTCAGCAGCAGCTGCTGAGTGACATGTGGCCCATTGAAGTAAGGTGTAGAGGGTTTGCTGGCCAGTCCCTAACCAGGACCAACAATCCAACAATATGATGGCCATCAACAGAGCCAGCATGTGAAGGGCCATCAGGGTGGTCTCAGATGCAGCCAAAACTGCCTGTTGGTGGCTACGGACCAAAGGAAGTGATCCATGGGGCGGTAGCACTACCTGGATAGAATTCAAGACTTAGCTGGGTCACATGGGTAAGGGTGTATGATGTTGAAAGACATAAAAGACCTCCAGGTAATATTACTAATGTGGCCAGGAGCATTGCATGATGTTTGTGTGTTTCTGTGTGTGTGTGTTTCTGTGTGTGTGTGTGTGTGTGTGTTTGTGTGTTCTTTTCATGTAATTTGTAATGATCAGGAATACAGGTCTACCTAATTGTTACAAACAGAGGTGCATTTGAAATGTTCGAAAGCATTCTTTGCTTGTTTTAATAGGCTTTCCTGCATCTGATTCCATGTTGTGTTGAAGTGTTCCAGCAATTAACTGACATTTGTGCAGTTTTTATTCACAAGAGCAAAAAACAAAAACATCATAGAGCAGTATCTACAAATAACAACCAGTGGTTTAATAATTCATTCTCTCAGTTGGATGTGGTTTTGACTTTAAAATATCCTCAATAACACTTAAAAAAACAGTTCTGATTTGCAAAAGTCTATATCTTGAACCAGTGATAAAATCAGTTTGGCTTTATATATGCACGGTAGGTTTTTCCATGCATTGTTTTGTTGATCATTCAGTCTAATGAGAACCTTAGGACTAACAAGACCGCAGTGTTTTTTTTTATTATTTCTTTTTCTTTCAAATTGCAAATACAACCTGCTTTGGCCATAATGAAGCCCCTGTACTCATATATTAAGCGCACATCATGTGATGGGACTTGTTTAATTCAGAACTCCAGATGCTGCTTTGTTTTCTTTGATTCCTGTCTGGAAATGCCTATAAGAGCTTATTTTCATTCAAGCACATGACTGACACCCACAGTGTGCTTGGAGTGGGACTGTTTCTCTTGGCAACTACAAAACTTCAAACTGTGCATCACATTAAACCCTTATGTCACTCGCTTTTTATTGCTTTTTTTCTAAAGCTATGCAAAGTATTGAACGTAAGGCACTCACCTCTATTTGGCACATTCACTTTACATGTGTGTTTTGTGAAACAAACTTCTGCCTCACAAAATCAACTGTTTTTAGGCTTAGAAAACTAGTTGCACATATTCAACTAAATTTGGGCCCTGACCAAAAATAGCATTTCGTTTGGCAAGCCATTATCTGTCCCGTCTGCTACTGCCTTCAGCCATAGTAGTCC
>JAUCMX010000001.1:23270743-23423243 GCA_033459395.1 Hemibagrus guttatus
TGTACACACAAAGACAAATATTGCCATTTTCTGTAGACAGTGTAACAATGAGAAGGACAGATCATGGCCTGGGTGGATTTGCAGATCTAAATGCAGAGAGATGAACAAAAGATAACTACAAAAACAATGAACATACATAGGTAAACAAATAAGCTAGCAGCTCATGAGTATAAGCTAGAATATCAGCATAAACATCAGGGTTTAAAGATATTAGATAAATGATAATTATAGACCAGGGTATTTGATAAAGTTCTTAAGGTAAGAAATCAATTACACTGTCTTAATATGCCACTAATATCATCTCAAGAAGTTTTTTCTTGCCACCATTGCCTCTGGCTTGCTCATTAGGGATAAATTAAAATGCTAAACGTTATAATTTTTATTCTGAATTTTTAGATTCCTGTAAAGCTGCTTTGCGACAATGTCCATTATTACAAGTGCTATATAAATAAAAATGATTTTAATTGAATTTGTAAAGTATTACCCTACCATGAAGGTTCATCTTCTGTCATATTTCTTCTCTGATGTTTAAGCAAGTGTTTTGCATGGCTACTAGGTCATTTCATTCAGCTCACCAGCTAGCAAAAAGTATTCCTTGAATAAAAGTAAAGAAAAAAAAAATTACTCTGTGTATGTGTGTGTGTGTGTGTTTGTGTATGTGCGCGCATTGGTCAAGATCTTGTAACAAATCATGTTGTTGTGTATTATACAGTACTTACTATAATTACTGATGTCATACATCAATTCCGTGTTCATGTAAGATCACAGATACAGTTGGGTATGGTCTCTACTCATTCCTTTGCAGCTTGGTGAGTAAGCTATTTTTCTATATTAGCATTATTTGTAGAATGCTCCTCAGTTGGTTTCCCTCATGAGTGCTGTTGTGCTGAATTTTCTATATGGATGTGGATTTGGATGTTCATCCCTAGCAGTTTATCTCAGTGTTTTTCTCACCAAGCCACTTCCCCTTTTGCATTTTCACCTTTGAATATTTAACATTCTCTGCCAATTAGCTGTCTAGTGAAGCTTGTTGATCCATTCCTAGCATCATAGAGTAGTACATGCTTGGAATGCAACACACATTAATTGTTAAACCTGATAATTTAGCTGGATTCATGTTCATTCACAGCTCTTTGTTTTGTAGTAGTAGTAGATGTCTTCCATACAAACATTCATGTTTCTTTACTACGTGGTTAGCCACCAGTGTGGTGGAAGCTATAATGCAATTGTAATTTGTCAAATTACAATCTAATCATGATTAAAAGAAGCTAGAATTTTTCCTACGGAGGCTGCTTTGTCAGCCTGAAGAAAAACAACAGTGACATTTTAATATTTGCACCTAATTTATTGGAGAAAATAAAAATGAACATGATTTGTAAAAGGGTATGCCATAAGAGAAACTTTGCTTTTCTAGGATGCAGGGGTGCCACTATTCAACTGCAAAACATACAAAACCTTTAACATAAATATGTTATTGAAATGGAAAACCATATAACACTGAATTAAAAAGCTATGACTGGGACTTTTCTGTAGTATGAATCATAATACTTGTCATCATTGCTTGTTATTTCATATTGGCTGATGTTAGCTAATAGGCTAAATACTTGCAATGCTCCATCAAAATATCAAAATAGTTATCTATTTTAACATTCCTTGTTCCATTGCACTGATTCAATATAAAATATTCAGGACAATATTCCTCCTTATCACCTTCATAACCAGCTAGGGAACTAGAAGAAGAAGAAAAAACAGATGTTTTAACAGATGTCTTAATGTGTATCCTTCAACAGATGCCTGAAGTGTTGTATATATTGCATACATTACAAACAAATGTGTATTCATTGCAAAGTTAATCTATCACACTCATAAATGTAAATAAAGATGGCCACACACCCTTGTGCAAGAAGCTATAGTGTGCTTAATAAGTGGAACGTTGAAAAATGTGAAAAAGTACAATGTGCTTACAAACTAGACTTGCCACAAGCCCCTCAATCTAAACACCTTGCAATTTGCAAACACTCAGGCCTGGCTGTGACATCAAAGCAAATCAAGAAAACCATAAAACAGCCTAGATGAATTGAGGATTTGCTTGCAGACATGGCTCACTGGAAATCAATGATCTAGGAAATAAGACTGTGTTGCTCAAAGGCATGAGCAACAGTGGTTGCTCAGTGGTTAGTGCAGATGCTGGAGGTTTGATTCAGGCTCTGGTTCTGTCTGGGTCACTTCAACTGTGCCATGTTTTGGCTAATATAATTAATCAGAACTTCTGGATGTACTAGTCTCAGATGAGTGGAGATGTACTGTAAACCCGCTGGTGTTGCATGCACTGGTAATATTTAGACCATTCTGTTGCTAGGCATTGGAGCAGTCCCTCACTCCTGGTGGTGGGAGACCTTGGCCATGATATGGGGCAACTCTGCGCATTTGTATTGCCAGGACTGGTTAGTAAAATCTGCTTTAGCTGATGTGTAGAACCTGCTGTAGATACAAACTACAGTACTGCTATAGTGCTGGCTCACAGATCTTTCAAAATTCAGTGCCTTGTCAGTCTCAGATGCTAATTTGTCACTTAGTCATCAAATGCTTGGCACTACAACTCTCCAACATGTAGTGGATATCACTGACCCCCTGGGCTTGGACAAAACTATGATCATTCCATAAGTGGGTATCAGCATGCAGCTGGACCCCAAATGCCATGGACTGAAATGGTTATTTGTTTAAGTGAAAACAGCCCTAGGATTGTAGTACAAGGTCACGTGGCTCTTTCTGTCTTGCACAGAATTTCCTTATTTGCACTCAGTCCCACTGAAAGCAACTCTGGAGACTGCTGTGGATAGAACCACTTGGAGACTATCACGTCGTCTTTGAACTGCCGTTGCATCAGTCAGCTTTCGGCAGGAAGGAATTAGTGCTAAGTCAATAATGAACTCAGAAACTACACTGACCTATTAGTTCCTCAAGAGCACTTGGTTGCTGTTGCAGAAAGGACATTATCAACATTTACATTATTTACTGTCCAATGTCATCCAAATGAGGATGGGTTTCCTTCTGAGCCTGGTTCCTCTCAAGGTTTCTTGCTCATATCATCTCAGGGAGTTTTTCTTTGCAACCATCACCACAGGCTTGCTCATTAGGGATAAATGTTAGGGATAAATAGTAACTTAACTTTAAACTTTATCTTTTTTTTCTATGTTTCTATACTTCTGTAAAGCTATCCACTGTGAAAAGCACTCTACAAATAAATTGAATTGAATTGAATTGACAAGATGACTTTTACATCTAGGGGAGTTTCATTTGTACCCAAGAGGTGGTGACCAAGGTATAGGGAGGTGATGGCCAAGATTTGCCTAGGCTTAGTGGACTAATAGTACCAAGTTTACCCAATGCATGTTGTGGTTCTCCCTGCAAGATTCAAACAACCATCAGGTATAGGATGCCTTGGGCCACAACTGGCATCACTGCTTGCTATATGCTTTACTTTATATGCTTTATATGCAATACTCAGCAACTAGACAGTCCTATGTGTTACTCAAAGATGCTCAGCAAGATCTTGATTCCCACTGCTGTTCTGATTAGTTGTTAGAACACCCTGATGGTTTCACTCCACAAGCAGATATATGTACAAGATGGACAAAATATAGTTGCTTGTGTCTATGGTTCTGGTCGTGTGGACTAAATCTCTCTTAAACCACCTTCTAATGAACCTATGATGTAGTTTATTTGAAGTAGATGTCTTTGATCACTGCTTTCTTACTAGCAACAACTTTAATTAAAAGAGCTGAGGATTTGCAAGCTCTGACAATAAGCTCTGTCTGGGACATTGCCTACAGCATTCTTCAGACAGCTCCCTTGTCTGAACTGAGGTTAGACCATTCAATGGTGGATGTTGTCCCACTGGGCTATAGATAGGTCATATGCCTAGCCCTTATTGTAACGTGCCACACTACAACTAGCCTCTCCATCTCACTGGCGTAATATAGAGATGTGCTACTCCACAAAGTCTACTTCCTGGATGCCCCCAGTGTTCTTTTCCTGGATGATCCATGGATAAAACCACATCTTATGGGGCAGTGTAAGTATAGTGTTCTACACATTGTCTTTAGCAGTTGAATGAAATAGAACTGTAGTCATAAATGTAACTGGGGTCTTTGGGAACCTGTGTTGGTTCAGCAAGAAGGCTCTAACAAATGAATAATATATGATGAATATTGAGTCATATGTTGATATGCGACTTTGTAACATATCTATCGAGCATTTTTAGATATTTCGTACTGACATGTATTTGTTATCTAAACTGTAGGCCCTGTACTATAGGGGAATATATAAGCATAGGGCAGATTTGTCCAGCCACTGTAAGTTAGTGTTACAGTTTTAGAACTATACAAAATGAAGATTTTTTTTGTCATTGTAAAATGATAGTTACATCAAGGTATTTAAAGCATCATATATTGAAGGACATTTGGCAGTTCTATCACAGATCCTTTACCAAGTCAATGCACGGTATTTTTGCAGGCCATGTCAACCTGATGGCACATACACATATGTTAATTGTATTACCTGATTTATGAAATGTAATAACTGAATTGTTTGCAGCACCAATAAATTTAATGTAGAAAAGATTGCTGTTTCTCCTTCAAATTTTTGCAAAACAAGGAAAAACCCCCCAAAAGAAATCCAGATTCCATCACATATGGTAAGTGAATGTACAATCTCTCTCTCTCTCTCTCTCTCTCTCTCATTCTTTTGTTCCTCCCAACATCTGTTTGTGAAATATTGTATCTACAAAGCAAATAAATCCTGTCCACAAAAGCAGAGTAATAAAAAAAAAAAAAAAAAAAACTGAAATGTGAGCTAATGGTCCTGGGCACCCATGTAGTAAATCACCCAGGTCATGTTTCAACTGCAACAATAAACATTTCTTTCTAAAGTGTGCTTACACAAACCACACATTGAAGAAAAGTATTGGCGCACCTGTAGCTAAAGCTGTGAGAAAAGAAAGCCCTCAGTTATTGTCAGGAATTGTGCAGTCTTGGATATGAGTATATGACATAAAACCAGGGCAAACATACCAAAGGTGCGAGGCAAGTAGTCCAAATCAGGAAACAGGCAGATGGTCAGGTGATCTAAATTAAGCAGAGACAATAACAGGATTTTTGCAAAACTAAAGTCAGAAGAATACAATGCTTTGAATCAACGCTGGCAGAAATCGGGACTTTACAATGAACAGGTGAAGACTGGGTTATTTTAAGCAGCCCTTGATCGTGAACAGGCATGCTTGATTTAAAGCAGGACACAGTGAATGAGATACGCTACTTGTCACATAGAGTTATATGGTTTGTAGTTCAATGGTTGGCTAGGGATCATGGGAAATTTAGCTCATTGTTTCAGTGGAGACATGCAGAGGCATGATCACCTGTTTATTTACTCACAGGCTTCAGTAACATGAACACTTCGCCTGAAATGGATAGCAGATGGAGATGAAAACAAACAAATTTACCAGCGTAATAATAGCTAACGTCCTCACCAAACTGATTGAAATGTAGTGATACGTTTTAACAGGACGTTAAATATTAGAAATGGTTTACATTTAATCAGGTGACAACTATTGTTAATATATATAGCAGTGATTTCTGGTTTTGGAAACATCCCACACCTTTCAGCTAAAAGTATAATAAAGCCTAGATTATAAGCTCTAGAATAGACTAGATTAAACACTAAAGGCCATAATATCTGTGTTTACTTTTGTGTTTAATTATTGCTAGAAGTGTTTTTTTCCCCTCCATTATCAATGGACATGGCAATCTTAATAAATTTTTAAGATTTGTTTTTATAAAAATATCATTTTTATATTAGGCAGAGTAACAACGACTACGCAAAATGCCATAGGTCAAATTGAGATTAATGGCATGATATTTCACAAAGTATCTAAAACATTTAACATTAAGCTAATGCTATGCTTTATTTTGTCATTCAGTGTACTCAAATACAGATTTAGCCTCCAGGTGCTTTTGTGTCATTCACTGCATTCAGTGCTGTGCTTCATTATTAAAATGTTCTTGTTGCTGCTGAACCCAAGCAGAACAGAACAGAAAGAATACCAATGACAAGATATGGATTTGAGTCATTACTTTATTATAATGCACCACTGTATTTGGATCTTGCTCAAATGACTCTCGAGAGAAAGACAGACGCTTATCGCTTTCGTGTAGTGTTTCTGATTGGGTGACAAATTTTTGATCTAGGATCGCTTTACTTACGAATCTCTGGGTGAAAGAGATGCCATTGCTTTCTTCCCAGCATCAAAATAGCTTAAACCTTGCACAGTTAAGTGGATACTCAGGAAATCTGAATATTATTTCCTTTGTGGATTCCGTGTTATCCCATAAAACATGTTTTCTCTTATTATTCTCTTGCATGGAATGCAAATAATTTTCTATGCATTTTATGCCCAAATCTAATAAAATACATATAATGAGTGTGGAAAAATTGCATTTTTAATAGACTTCAAATCTGACACATGAACAAACTCAGGCATTTATTTCAAAATATTATTAATATTATAACAGTATGCCTATATGTGTGTGCCGAGTTTGCATGTTCTCCCCGTGCCTCGGGGGTTTCCTCCGGGTACTCCGGTTTCCTCCCCCAGTCCAAAGACATGCATTGTAGGTTGATTGACATCTCTAAATTGTCCTGGATGTGTGTGATTGGGCCCTGTGATAGACTGGCATCCTATCCAGGGTGTACCCTGCCTTGTGCCCATAGTCTCCTGGGATAGGCTCCCTGGTTCCAGTGGGATAGGTTCCCTGTGACCCAGTAGTAGGGTAAGCAGGTATAGAAAATGGATGGATGCATATACATTAAAGAACTAAACTGGATTAAATGATATACACGGTGCATATTGGCTGGACATCAGTCATGTACTGAAGGATGATAGAAACACACTCTCCAGATCTGTCTAGTCTTGATGATAAAAGAGTCAGTGAACGTGCCACATCGATTTTTAGTATCTTTGAGTTCTCTCTGTCTCTTTTGGGAGAGAAGTTTGTGTCTATTGACTCTCCCACCTCTTTTGCTTTCTCTCTTCCGTGTGGCCGAATGGCCTTGTCAGGGAGGATTAATTGCTGGAGGCCAGTGACAAGCTGTTGCTGACAAGCTGAGCCGTACACTCCAGCTGTAAACAGTAAGGGTGTGGACTGCTTTTGAAACAATGTGTTTATTTTAAAGGTCCACTTCCTGTATGCACTCGACAGCCCTCCCATTAATTTCCCTGGCAGTAACACTGGGTTTAGAAAAATGTTATCATTGTTTAAAAGAGAAAACACCCAAACAAAAAAAAGTGCTTATTTGTAAATGGCAGGCAGTTCCCGAGTGAGTTCTACCCGTTTGAAAAACTGGAAATTACTGTATTTTGAATTAATGATGTAAAATAAATCTCACCACACCTGTTTTTTTTGTTGTTGTTTTTTTTGTGCTTGTATAGTGTTTTTGTTCCCCTGCCTTTCACTTAGAATTGTAGCCAGAGACATAATCAGTGGCTTATTTTGCTGTCTTTTTTGAGCCATGCTAGATCATTTATTCTAAGCGGCCCTACTTGTAGTAATTGTGCAGGCTCAAGTATAATTTTATCTGTGCTTTACTTCACTTCTTGCATTATTATAAGTAGTTGAGTGTGTGTGTGTATGTGTGTGTATGTGTATGTGTGTGTGTGTGTGTGTGTGTGTTCCTTGAAGTATTTTTGAGAGTTCGAGCCCAGAGGCTCTGTGCCTAGAGCTACAGTACATCCTGTCTAAAAGGAGCAACTTTGCACTTTTAAGCAGTGTGTTGAAAGCGACATGACTAAGCAAGGTTTCTAAGGTTTCTATATGCCGGGATAAAAAACAAAAAGCAAAAGAAAACCAAATACAAACAATTCTTGCATGATGAAGTTCCTCCTGCATGCATTTCTTTGTAAATTGTCACACAGAATGTTTCAGTAAAATCATCAGTAAAGATTAGAGACTGTTTAGAAGCAGCCATACAAACCCAAGCCATGACACTACCAGCATTATGCTTCACAGATGAGCTTGTATGTTTTGGATCATTAGCAGATCCGTTCTTCCTCCAGACTTTTGTGGATTATCCCTATATTCCTGAAATTTCAATCTGGCTTTCTGATTCTTTCTGCTGATGAGAGCATTACATCATGTCAAAGTCTTCTTTGAACAATGGATTGTGGTACCTTCAACCCTACTCTGTGGAGATTGGTGCTGACACCAGTGACTGTTGTTTATCATTTTTTTTCCTGCCTCCTCTCACAATATTTGTATCAGCTGTTGTTGTTTTCCTTGGCAATCCCTGTTTGGTGTCTCTTGATCAGCACATCAGAGGTTTCTTTATTTTACAGGACATCCCAAATTGTTGTATTGGTTTTGCCCTGTGCTAATGCCTCTGTTTAACTTTCCCTTTTTTTTCTCAGCTTCAAAATGGCTTGATTTTCTCTCATCGACAGCTCGCTGATCTTCATGTTGGTTTATTCTTTTCAACAACAAGTGCAGTCTTCACATGTAAAAACTGAAAGCTAGAACCAAGAGTAGACATTTAGCACTATTTAGTGTTTAAACAGTCAGTCTAACAGGACACACCTAGCTAACAAAAAAACACCTTAGTCAGTCATCGCATGTTCCAATATTTTTTGCTCACTTGCAACATAGAAATGTCTGATACAAAATGCTATGTTCTGCCATTTAACACATGCATAACTCTATTCATCTTTTGAAACCAAACATCCAATCCATCTTCAGTGTACAGCCAAAACAATTGGATTTTTGTCTTGTTGTTCCAATAGTTTTGTTTAATTCGAAAGTAACAATATATTAAGTCACAGTAATGAAACTGCAGCAGATTAAAGGTTTCTTTTTTTCTGCACTTCTGCCTTCTATAACATTTAAAGGATCGTGTAGTTCTACTGGACGATCAGCTGTGACTGTAATGTCTGTATGAGTTCCAAAGATTTTTAGGCAAACCTTGGAAGACACACACACACACACACACACACACACACACACAAAAAGCTTCATGTTGGTCAGTTTCACATCAATAATACTTATACGCTAAACTTTTTAAACCGATTACCAGCCCTAACCCTGGCAAAATGAAACGTGCTCATTCCTGAGCCTGACAACTGTGAACAAACATAAAAAGGGTATTAAAAAGCACCAGCGCAACCTATCCTTTGCTGCAGATTCCATGGTATAACAGGTAAACTGGGAGGATGGTGTTTAAGCCCCTCTTTAAGCTTGTTAATCCCTCCCTGCTACAGGCGAAACCTGCTTGGCTAGATCCCTGTCAATCTACTGCTCGTTTGGATTTACATGCATTCGCTCGACTGCTCACAGCGTACTGCTTCAGCACACCAGGGCAAATGTAAACTTTTTTACTCTCTGTCCAACCACAACTGCTTTTGTGGTATTTCTTTCTTTTTTTGGGGGGTGGGGGGGGGGGGGGGAGGGTGATATGAAAGTATGTGGATGTAAAAGTGTGTGTGTGTGTGTGTGTGTGTGTGTGTATGTGTGTGTGTGGTCTTATTTACAACTAAACACAGCTTGCTTATGGAAATTGACTCCTCAGTTCTGTCTGCATGCCAGGCGCTAAGGGGGAAAGGGGAGTTAGCTGCCTGTTGTATGATAAGCTGGCAGAACCCATCACCCTCCACAAGCAGATAGTGTTCTGTATTTCTGTCATGCTTTTATCATTAGTTGAGGTGAAATGAAAACCAGAACTGAGTCAAAGGGGTCCATTTTAGGAGGATTAACCGATGCCAGCTTTAATTTCAGAGACCATTGGCGTGTCCAGGGAAGGTTTTGCCCGACTTTGCGGGTTCCTCGTTGGCAGCGTGATCACCCATGAGTACCACAGGGACTCTATTGATCTCTGAGCCTCTGATACGTTTCCCAAAATACATAGCAAAACAGTGTTAGAGCAATCGTGTGGCTCCTGGTCGAGCCAGCTTAGAGCAGTACACCATCCTCTCGCTTGCTCTGTCTCATTCAGCATGCACCCAACTCCCCCCCTCCCTCCTTTCATAAAGAGGAAGACAGGAAACACACCGCAGGAAGCAGCAGGATTTGTAAGGAGTCGTTAAGGAAGGAGGTGACAGTTCAAATGAGCGGCTTTGAGGCCGTTACAATGCCATGCACAATGCCAAAAAGTGAAGGTGTCCATCTCACCACACCTCTTGTCCACCAAAACTAAAACACATAAATGAAAACACAGTAGCGAGACGGATGAAACCCGGACACGTTCAACACACGAGTCACATTCCCAATCGATTCCTCACACAGCTTGGAGGCCTGTTTTCTAAAGGCAAAATTCTGTGACTATATAAAAAAAAAAAAAACTTTTTGGGAATGTTTAATATTTGTTAGATGACTTTGATAGACTTTGGATCACAACTAATATTAAAAGACATTGAAGTCTCAAGACTGAATTTGTGAAACATGCAATAACATAAAGATAATTAAACTCTTATTTTTAATATCACTGGGTATTATTATTAGAAATAGCATTTCAAATGACATGTCACAAGGGAGCAAATATCATTTACAAATCACTAATGACTTGCAAACACTCCTCTAGCCTCCGGTGCAGTGTGCCGTCGTATGCGCAGTATGGGTGCGAGGCTCTGAAATAAGAAGCAGTGTGAGGCATTTCAGTGCTCCGGCTTTAAAGCTTCGAGCCTGTTTCACCCCCTTCTCCTCCACGCTCTCCCCTCCTTGTCTTAATTCTCAAAAACCAATCACTCAAAAGCTCCTCATTATTATGCGTCACACAGAAGAAGCTCGTTGGTCTTCTAATGGCTTTGTGCTGCTGTTTGTTCTGAATATGCAAATGAGCGCCTAAAATATGTACATATCCCGCACTGAGATGGATGAGGTTTTGGTATTAATTATTCAGGAGGCATTATCATTATTAGACTTTGCATCTTCTATTAGGGCAAATCGAAAAAGAAAAAAAAAAACCTTCACCTCATGCCGGACTGCCTATAATGAGCCATCAATAAAACATTTTCATAATGTCAGGAAGACACAAGTGCGCCTGCTTGATCTAATTCTACATCCACTCTTGTGGTCATTAGTTCAATATGGCAGCAACACCGTTCTAACTAAACATACTGAGCAGGGGAAAAAAAGCCTTGCTTCATCTAACCTGGCTGTGCATGCATCAAAAAAAAAACATTTAATAAGTCTGAGAAAAGTCAGTCAAAGCTGTAGGGGTTTCACATGCATAACTTATCTGGCATTATTGCAGGTTAGACTGTAATACAAACCACAGCTCATGGATTTTCTCTTATTCCTCTTCCTATAAATAAGCCCTAAGTCATATATATATATAAAAATATATATATATATATATATATATATATATATATATATATATATATATATATATATATATATATATATATATATACACACACCATCTTAATCCCTGTGTATAAAGAACACATCATCAGACCAATTCTCACACCATCTGTACAAGTTCAGAACATCTACAGCTTTGGAATATAGATTCGGTGTAACAGGAAGCTGCTCAGCGGGAGCCAGAAAGCGGGCAGGGTGTGTCTTTACTGCCGCTGAGACCTAATGCAAATTGTAACTAGTTAAGCACAGCAAAATAATGTGATGCCATGGTCTGATCCACACTGGTATTATAGTGTTAGCATGTGCAAATAATTACATTTTCCTCCTGATACAATTACATTATTTGTTCTGCTTGTATTATACACCAATAAAAGCAAACATGATATTAGAATTCATGACACTTTTCTCATTGCATTATCAATATGTGGAAATAATTGTCTGCTGAGAGATTAAATTACATTATTGTGTATCTTTTTCATGCCTAATAAATAATGATGGATGGCTTTTATTTTCATCACCACCTGCAACCATTTTGTCTTCTTCCCTGAATGTTAAAAATGAAAAAAAAAAAAAAAAAAAAGATAAAGATAAAGGAAGAAGGGATAGGAGGTGGGCGTTGTCTGTCTGTCTGTGGCATAGAAACATAAAAAAAAAAAAAAAAGCAGAACAGAGTGAGATCGTCAAAGATTCACAAACTCTTAACTCTGTATGTTTGTTCCTGTTAGGATGCACACAGGGCTTGCACTTCTGAGGAGTGACAAATTGAATTTTCATGACATCTGTATTTATTTATTAGATTAGTCCCAGGCACAAATCACAGCTTTATTATTATTGCAGTTTGTTGTAGCAGGTTACAAAATATGCCTTCAAGCCTAAGATTTTCTGTTCCTCGCAAGTCTTCCAAACATCCTTTATTTACCTTTTCTAAGTAACTCGCTTGGCTTTTAAATTACTTATGCAAGATAAATGTATCGACAGCACCCGGAGGTCTTTGGAGCCACGCTTTGTGCCTGCGTACTGTATAAATAATAGCATCGATACTTTGCTGAGTGACAGAGCGATCTATCAGACAGTGGCCACTAGCCGTCGGCCCTCGCGCGCTAACCCCTTAGATTAGTGCCTACACAGTGGCATTTCGTTCTCCTCCAGTTCCAATAGATTTTCTTTTTTCCCCCCTGCACTGGTTCAATTTTAATCAGAGCATTTGCACATTAAGATAAGAGAATTGATGAGTTACCAGTCTTCAGTCTGCTAGAAGCTTGATGTTTAATTGGCTTCTCTTCCCCCTCCACTTTTCTGCCAACCTCCCACGCACCTTAATAGTCAATAACGTTCCCTTCGAACTCCTACTGCGTTTGATGCAATTGTTGGCATGCTGTTATGAGAGATAAAACAACATAAGAACATTTATAGTCCAAGTTAATTGGCATCAGAGAGTGAGGGGAAAAAACAGATTAGTGTTATAACTTCATAACTTCTAAAGTCATGGCTTGTGCACAGCTAGGCATTAGACCATTGTAAGATTTACATTTTAATGAAATATTTGAATAAGTGCTTGAAATTCACTCTAGCAGGTCTCTAGCTCCTAAAACCAACATTTCATGTTTGTGTATTTTTTTTCTTTTTTCTTTTTTTTTTGAATGGCAATGTCAGGGAAATTAACATGCCAGTCATACAGATTAAAGGAGCATCAGTGTAAAGTCAGACTCCGCTTCAATCAAAGGTTAACTGCAGGTAAACAGCGGTCATGACATATTTTAATGACTTTTTTCTCTCTCTCTCATCCATTGCTTCGCTTCTTACTAAAGAAACGTTTTGTGAACTGAGAGAAAGACATGCAGCATGGAGGTATGGACATCCTTTAAAGCTGGGGCTCTAGGAGTTTAATGATGCAGTTGTAAACATGGGATTTACGCAGATTTAAAAGTAGATATTTCCTGTTTCAATTGTTTAAATAAAACGAATGAATTAATTGAAAAAAAAAAACAAAAAACCTTATGTTCACTCCATTTGACTGAGTGGATGAAATGCACTGACCTAGATGGACCTGAGATGAAAATGTAAAAATTTTTTTTTAAAAATTGGTCATATCTGTTAATGTTGTTAATGCATGGTGACATAAAGCAGTCAGATTTGTAATTATTCATGTCTGTTGCATCGAATAAATTATTCAGAAATGCTTCTTTGAATATGGAGTGTTAGGAAGGAATTAACCAAGATGGATTTTAAGTGTTCTCAAACAGAATTCACCCTGAAAGATAGCAGTCTTAATGCATCTGTTCCTGAATGTATATCAGTCATTCTGAACCTCAGGTATGTTTTGTGTGTAATGTGTGTAATGCTCGCTCACATTAAGTTAGGCTTAAAGAAAAAGTACTATTTGAAAATGAACAGGTCCTCTCCTGAACATGCTTCCATTCTTTCTTTAATTCCTTCACTCTTTTAAACCAATCTAGCTGATATTCACAGAGGTGCATGCCTCTGTATTTGCCAGCGTACATGGCACTGCATCTCGGTGGGGGTTGAGGAGCAGTGACAGGCAATCTTTTCAACAGCAGGTGCTAATTGAAACAAAACAAGGTCTGATTAGCGCAGCGTCTGGCAACCAATGAGCCAAACAGCGCTCGCTACACTAAGTAAAAAAAAAAAAAAAAGAAAAAAAAAGAAAAAAAAGGAAAAGGCCTCCAAACATAAGAGGCCCGGAAATAAAGTGGTCATCATTTAATTAACAGAACGTGTTTTAATTACTGGCTAATCCAAGCAGCAGTGTGTGTCAAATTAACTGATGTGCTAAGTGCCTGTTTGCAATATCAGAAAACAGACAAATAATTGGAATCTAATTGCAGCCAGGTCTATTGCATGCCAGCGCCCGCAGCAGGCCATCTTAATAAACAAAGTCTTTTTTTATTTTATTTTCTTAAGTAATCTATTCTGAACCCTTGAATAACAAACGCTGCTGCCTTTGCTAATTGCCATGTTTCAATGCTGGGGATTTGCCAGCTCAGACTATTAAAGGGAGGCTCTTGTGTGGATTGCTGTTACATCGCATTGCTTTAATTAAAATGAAATGAGAAGCAGAAATAGAGTTTTGTTACTGCAACTCAATATATGTAAATAAGATAATGCACTAATTTCACTCCTGAAGCATCTCGCTGAAGCTGTGAGATACGCTGAACGCTAGGAGATGCAGGCGGTGTGTACTGTGGGACTGGTGGCCTTCAAGAAACTTCACTAGGTTACATTTTTAGATTTTATGCTGCCTTCTGAAACTATAGGTTTTGCTGAAATGAAATAAAAAAAAAAGATTCTGTTCAAACTCCACTGAAAGACACCAACAAGCTGATTGTTTTCTATGTATTTTGGTGGTTTTTTTGCACTGAATTTTAAATATAAAAGCATGGGTTAGGGTTAGGGTTAGGGTTATATAAAAGCATGTTAAATATGGCAATGAGAACTATCGCCTTTTTACAAGATTTTACAGCCAAGTTTGTTTATATTATTACAACGAATGTGATCTTTACAGAAACCTTAGGCAAGTTTGGAAAGTTAATTAAACATTTCAACATGATTTTGGTGTAAATTTCTGTATTTGTCTTAATTCATGGGTTTCAAAATATGTTACAGGCCAAAAATGTTTTTTAGTAATACATGCAATGAAGCTCATATTCGTAAATCATTATAATTGTGAATTAATCCAAGCATTTTATAAGCTCTAATAATGCCTCATAAAGCTCTCTAATAATAATGTGTTATCAATAATTCCTGGATAATATCTACACTGCAAAAATATCACATCCTAGTGAGTGAAAATATCTGGAATATAGTCAGATGTATTTAGTATTTCCTATTACAAGATTATAATAAATCAAAGATGGCCAGAAATTAAAACTTCGTTCTAGTCATTTTTCTTGTGATATTGTTGAATTGGCAGATCATTTGCTAACTTTAAGCATTTATTTCTAGAAAGATGCAAAATAATCTGCCAATAGAACAAGAAAATATAAAACTTGAAAAGCTCAAAACAAGTACAAAAATGTCTAGGAATAGCCTTAATAATTAGGCTATAATTATATGTAATTTGATGAATTATTATTATATCATTATTAGAGAATATTTACATATATTTGGGTGACTTCTATTATTACACTAGGAAATACCAGACTATATTCAAGATATTTCCACTAAGAGCTTTTGCATTGTAACGCAAATGATGTCATTCTGAGAAATGAATCATTCTGTGCTGGAACAAACACATGCATAAATATTAAGCAACACTTATATTTATTACCTGATATAACAATTATTTTAGGACTAATATGTCATTTAAAATGGCAACTTTGGCTGCTTCCAATGACAAATGACAAGGACACATATACAGTATGTAGCTCCTAGCTGCCGGTCACTCAGTGTGTGTGTGTGTATGTGTGTGTGTGTGTGTGTGTGTTTGTTATTTTATTTGTCATGTTTCAGTACAAAACAGCATTCAATTTTTTACACTACAACTGTATGTTTCTCTGGAATGAAGCTTTCTCATGGAGTTCATGTTAGTAATAATATAAATGAACCTGAAATGTAAAAATAGTGTCTTATTATATGTAATATAATAAAATAAGGAATAATTAAACAGATTCAGTTTACATGCTTCTAAATATTAGATTTGCTTAATGTAGCTGTAAAAATTGTGGAGGTTGTGCACTACAAGTGTGTGTGTGTGTGTGTGTGTGTGTGTGAGTGTGTGTGTGAGAGAGAGAGAGAAATATTTCTAACATTTTTAGAAATAACTAGATAATAGAATGAGTAGAAATTTACATGTATGGCATTTGTTAGCCGTTATAATCCAGGATGACTTACAGAAGCTTTGTGAAGTCTGTATCGATGAATACATCCATACTGGACCACTAGGTCACAGACTAAGAATCCCATTAGTCTAAAAACTCTGCTGGGAAGAAATACAGCAAGAAGAAAAAAAAAAGCTAGTTCAAGCGTTTCAGGATTGCAGAAATTTAGCTGATAGACTTTTTTTTACAAACATTTCTAAGAAATCATTGAAATCTTGGGAACAAATAGAGTTCTACTGATTTATGAATGTGGGCTTTAATGGAAAATGTTCTCCCTGATTGTTGCTTGTGTTTAGCTCAGTCAGGTTTTCTGGAAAATGCATCATGAAGAGCTACGTTAATGTTGAAAATGTTTGTGCACCCAAAGCACAAAGAGTTTAATTACACACACTGTAGAAACAATGAAAGGTCATCTTAGTCAATATTTTATTCATTCTAGTCTAGTGACTTCCTCTCCGTCGATTTTTTATTAGTTGTTTTATTAAATGATGCCAGCTCTAAAACAATAGCAGCAACTTGTATTTGTTTTCTTTTCATGGATCTCCCAGAAATGTCCTTTGCATCATGAGTCCTGTGCTATGATACAGACCGCAGAAATAATGGCGCTGAAAAGCAAAATGAAAAATCGACAGTAAAAAGGCAGGCAATGATCCCCCCCCCCCTTCTTTTAATATAGTTTCCTTTAAATCCTGCCTTTGAGTGGTTTTAATTAATAACACACTTGATGGCGTTTACGTGTCTGAGCAATAAGATAAGCACGAAACAATTTATGTCACCTAAAGCTTTTTAACGAATCAATGCGACTATTTGTAATTGCTTGTTTCACAAGATTAAAAGTGCTTAAGCCTGATCTCTGTCTGCTGTTTAGTGGCTAACACGACCCCGCACTTTCCGCCGTAAAAAGCGTCTCGTCATCATCATCATCAGCGTTTATCTCCATCCAGAAATCCATATCGCTAATATTTTTGGAATTTTAATGCAGTCAGGATTTATAGCTGTTCAAATGCTGTTCCTCTAAATTGCTAGTGGGAGGGACGGTTTAACTGTCTCTTTAATTACAGAAGGATTTAATGTGTGAGCAGAGAGCCGCCGTCACTGCTGCCGGAGACGGTACGATACACACGAACACGACCGCCAGAGCCCACGTCTCGAACCCGGTTCCACTGACCAGCTTGTTATTTTAAAAAGAAGTCTGTTATTGCTTGTGTATGTATTGTAGAAAGCTGTATTTCATTTCTTTCCTTACAAGCTGCTTCTTCCGAGCGAGCTTCGTACGTCTAGATTGCAATTTCGATATTGTAGAAATGAGCATTTGGAGAAACAGTCGTGGAACAACCAGCGTTTTTATTGCATTTTTATTGAATGTTCCAGTCATTGAGACTGGATTTAACATGATAGTCTGCATAAAACATGAGAGTGAAGGAGGGATTACAGACTGATGAATCTGTTTTCTAATGCAAAACAAAATGCAAAAAGAAAACGACAAAGTTTACAGCCTTCGATAGTGATCTGTTGGGTCGCTCATGCTTTTTCTCTCATTGTACCTTAAGAAATCTGGTGAATGGGACGAGCTTGTACAGCATCACATGAAATAGCACTAATATTCTAAGAAATGGAGGAAGGATTAGAAGGGTGTGTGTGTGTGTGTGAGATGGGAGTGATCTCAAATGCCATTCTATATCATGCACTCATGAGGTTGAGGGACTTTTTGTATCTTTTGAACTTGACTGTGCTTGGGTTTAAGTTAGAAAAGCTGAAAAAATAGCCACAAAAAAAATAAATAAAAAAATGACGAAATACTAAAACCAGGAAAAGTCCACTACTATTTAACCAGAATGTGCATGAAAGATAAAGAGGCTTAAAAGAAGGAAGGAAGGAAGAGAGAGACAGAGAGAGAAAGAGAGAAAGAAAGACAAATCCAACAAATAGTCTTGGCACTAAAGGTATATTGACCTTTTTTCCTCATGTTTTATATAAATTATTGGATATTCCCCATATATTACTGAGCACTTTAACACAGCTCTCTATGATTTTAGCCATTTTTTCCCCATTTGAGGCAACACACCTGTTTGTTCTGAGCTTCAAAATCTGGACCAGATCAGCGGGGGCGGCAGACGCCAAACCACTAAACACAGACGTATCGAACACACAAAAAAGGAGAAAGTCTTTATACAAACCAAACAAATTAAAAATGCTTAGGTCAATAATAACAGCCATATCTGGTTCCTATTGTACAGTTCTCAAAATCCCCAAAATAAAAAGGGTAATTATCCCCAAACCTCATCCTATCTTCCTCTCTTTCTTTGTTAAAAAAAAGTGTGGATTACTTGCAGCACGTCGCTATTCCAATACATACAGCAGTTTGTCATTGCTTTGTTTTTTTTTGTTTTTTTAATAGTCAGTACAAAGCAGTTCGAATGATAAAGCAAACATGGTATTACAAACATTTTTGTTCTTTTTAAAGAAAAAAACAAAACAAAACAAGAAAGCACACAAGGATATAATGTGGTGTATGTACAACCTACGGGAATAAAAGCCCACACGTGAAGGCGTCCAAGACAGTATACCATGCCTCAAAAAAAAAATCTTCGAGGAAGATTTGTGACTTTTCTTTAAGGAAAAAAAATAAAACAGGCCTGAGGTTTGAATTGGTTTTTAAAACACAAAAAGAAACATGAGACCTTCAAGATAAACAAGTAGGTTTTTTGCATTTTTATATCATTTTTTGTTTTTTAAAACTCTTTCTTAAAATATCATTTGCTACAGTTTTAGACTAAACATGCAGGACATACAACTAAGTGCAACAGAGTGAAATGGAAACTCTTTTTTTTTCTCTTTGTTTAATCATTCCCTATAGGTCTGAACTGAGGTATGCGTACTAACAGTTTTCTCATGCTGCTTCACTTTATGTTGAGCTACACATGCGGAAGATGATCTTATCTACCTGCTTATCCTCTTTCTCCCACATTACCGCTAAGAGATTTGGATTAGCGCACGATGAGCGCATGTCTTTCACACTCTGACTGCTTTCAGCCCATCAACACCTGCCCGCCTCGTGTGGTTTATTTTCTGTGAATCAAATGATTTCCAGAGTTTATCATGAAAAAAAAACAACAACAAACAAAAAACAAACTGCCATTAAAGTACCTTGTACCCAGCTTATTAGTTGACAGGAGTGTTTGGTTTTAATATAAAAACAAAGTCGATATAAAAAGTAGACAGAACTTAAAACACAATCATAAAGCATTTGCAATGTTTAAGAAGAAAAAAAACTGGATTCACATAGTAAGTGGCATACAATCTAATCTGAACATTAAAACAACCCGAAAACCAGAGCGCGAGAGAAAATCCAACAAAAAAACAAGTGTGGTCCACTGTTGTGTTATTTAAATCCTTTCCCATCGTGTATTTCACTTACTAGCCTTTATACTTAATCCAGACACTTTTACAAAGACAAACCTTCTTTTACTTTAACCTCAGCTTGGTGCAGAGAGAACAGCGCTATGATATGGTCATGTGTTTATTCAACATATCCTCTCCCATTTCCCATTTGGTCAAAGGCAAAAAAAAGGAAAAAGAAAAACTTGCAGCTGCCCCTTAAACAACCCCTTTGGCTTTTAAACTTTTAAGCAAAGTTAAACAGCTCACTCATTTATTCGCCAAAACCCTTACACTGTTCTCATCCCTCTTTTGCACTGAATGGGGAGGATATTTGGATATTTGGCCTTGTTTTACTATTGCATGGAACATAGAACATCTTTTTTTTTTTTTTTTTTTTTTTTTTTAAATTGTCATTTATCTTTGGTAGTCACCGGTAACAGACACGTCAACAACTCAAAAACAAGGGGAAAAAAAAGCAACAATAAAAACAAATAATAAATTAAAAAGTGGTTGGTTGCAGTCATAAATCAAGATGCATAAAAATTTGGTTAAGTTGCTTCTAATTTCTAATTCGCTTCTTGGTGTTACAGATTGGAAACGTTTTGTTTTTTTGGATGAATCGGCAGGCAATTGGAAATGAGAGTGGCTGCTTATTGCTGCCCAGCACCCCTTACACCCCCCCCCCCCCCCCCCCCCCGCCCAACGTCCCCTCACCCCCCCGTCCCCGACACTGTACCGTGGATGTTTTTAATGTGAGCCTGAAATTGACTTCATTCTGGTTTCCAAGGCAATGTGGCAGGAAACATGTGGTCATAGTGGGCTGCCCCTGATGCTGTAATGCTTAGTGGTCATGGCTTCTAATGCCAGCCGTGGCTTGTAATCCCTTAAACCTTTTTATCTCATGTGTAATTACTAACAACTGCTAATAATAAGAGTGAGTGGGCTTGTCATTGATGTGGGCAAACAAGACATTAAAACAACAGGGAATGCACTTTAAAGTCCTCTAACCTTAACCCGACAGTCTATAAATTACAGAATGGGAAAAAAGAGACAGAAAAATTATCTCTGCCACTGCTTCATTGTATTCTGACATTTAATTCCCCCCCCCCACTTTCGCACCAGTGTTTTGATCAGTGATTCGGCTGCAGCTAACACACTGCAACGAAAGGGGATTTCAGAAGGTATTTCATAAGGACAAGTCGTAACCTGCGTTGATTTCTCTGTCATTCATTCCCTTGTGAAAATTAAACTTCATTGATGCGTGGAGAAAGCCTTCATTACGAGGAGTGCATATGCAGATGGACTGTGTGTATGTGTGTGTCTGTCTGCGTGTGTGTATGTGAGAGAGAGAGAGAGAGAGAGAGAGAGAGAGAGAGAGAGAGAGGAGAGAGAGAGGGAGACAGTGAGCAATGTGACAATGTAATGGTGATCTGAAATGTGGAATAAATGACAGAAAATACTACATGGTAAATTTGACATTCTGTTTCCCATTAAATAATGGAGAGGAAAGGAGAAATGAAACATCATGGCAAGAAACTATACACATTCATCATCAAGTGCAGATCGTACAGAATCTCTACAACAATGAGCATGAGGTCTGATCAGGTACAGAAAACAGTCAAATTATATAGGAAATAAGAGCATGGGACAAATCAGGGGGACAAAAAAAAGAAAGAAAAAATTTAAGGAAAAATAAAAGTATTATTTTGCCATCAAAACATCAGACTGAGTTTGGAGGCAACACTGAGGTTGGAAGCAACCCAAGCTGATTTGAAGGCAGTGTCATTGAACTGAAATCACGTACACCCGCGCCCACATGCTCTGCATCAGTGTCTGTTTGGGGGCTAATGATTCAAGTGTGCACTCTTCTGTAGTTTGTAAATCAGTGTTGAACTTCGAGGGCAAAAGTAGCAGTCTTTTCTCTGCGTGCATTTTTCTCATTCATGTCTGCTCTGGCCTCAAAGCCATCAGATCAGGCAATGTGAAGTAGTAGTCCCCCAGTACCAAATGGCTCCTTTACTGGACGCAAGTAGAAATTACGTGCTTGGTCTTTGTCTTTAACCCAAAAAAGTAAAAACAACTGAAAAATACTCCCAAATGGAATAGTTTTTTTTTTTCTTATCTCATGTATATCTCATGATTAATGGCACTAAGAGTAAATTGGAATTTTTTTTTAATAGCTGTCAACAAAAGGGACTGGGAATCCAGTCGGACTTGCTAGGTTGGGAGTGGTCTCACAGATGATTTCAGTTTAAGTTTGGCCCCTTTGGGGAGGACCCGAGGGAAAGCAGCCTTAGAGCATGTCCTCGTTCCCGTGGTCGTCCTCATAATCTCTATGGTGATCAAAGTCTGGACTGTGATTGGCTGTCACTAAGGAGAGCGGCCCTTCATGCTCCTCTGGGTCCAGTGGTTCTTCTTTAACGCTAATGTGATGCCTGCACACACACAGAAAAAAAAAATGTTTATAATTTTATCATATTAACAGCAACAAAATACACTGGTGCTCTTGATAACTTTATTTCCCTTTTTGCTTTTCCAGCATCAGGGAAGGGTTGGAGCTTTATTTGCCACAATTGCCAACAACAAGGGAATTGATAAATGAGGGAGATTAACAACGCGTGACGTGGAGAGGAGAGAATGGACTCTAGCGACTGAGCGGCATATATATACATATATATATATATATATATATATATATATATATATATATACATATATATAGAGAGAGAGGAGAGAGAGAGAGAGAGAGAGAGAGAGAGAGAGAGAGAGAGAGAGAGAGAGAGAGAGAGAGAGAGAGAGTGTTTGGGGAAGAGAGAGCGGGCCGCCCGTCAGGCTCCCTGTGGCATTAGATCAGCACGCTGTGTGTTCCTCTTCCCACTCGTTAACATGCCCAACCTGTGAGGCGGGTCCCAAGAGGACGACCTTGCACGAGGTTCCGTCATTAATCAACTTCAAGCTGGCAAAAGAGGAAAAAAGAAGGAAAAAAAAAACAACAAAAAAAAAAAGCACGGCGAGCAGACAGCGACACGCACGCTTTAAATACGCACAAAATTAATGCGCCTCCTTACCACAGTGTCAATAAGGGAGGAAGAAAAGTGCTGGCAGGGAAGTGAGAGAGAAAAGGCGGAGGCGGTTTGGGGTTGGCGAGGAGGCTCGACACAAACGCCGGGTGATAAGAAACAGGGCCCTTATGAGAATAATAACGCTGTCAGCCGTAAACAAGGAAAAACGCGAAGCCCCCCTTCCCCTCAGCCCACAGTCTGGGCAAGGGATTCTCCTAAGAGATGAGATCTGCCAAATTTTCTTTGTTGAAACACTGCGGGGACAGTGAGCCAAAGCGTTAGTGCTGACTGCTGTGGAGTAGAGGAAGAAAAAAAAATAGAGAAAAGGGAAAAAAATAGGAACATTAAGAACAGCTGTAGGAGAATCTCTAAATTAATCAGTGTTTCGAGCGCACTGTAAACTGTGTTTCTGTGGTATGGCACGTTTGCCAAGTGTTAATTAGTGATAAACTGATATATTTCCTCTCATCTTCTTCCAGACAGTTTGGGTTTAAAAAAATAAAAAATTCCCTCAAAGATGCAAACAGTTTGAGCTTTGTGTAGCCAGAGTCACTAAGGAGGCAACACCGTGCTTTGCATTACATACATGTCTCTGTAACTACAGAATTAAACCTAGTATTAATTAAAAAAAAAATGTTTTGGCTTCAACTTGTACCATGTATTTAAGAGGAAGAGTTAACAGAAATGAATCTGGGACTATTTCTAGGGGCATGTAAAGCATATCTGGCTTGTACTACAAAAGAACGTTTATCAACATCAAACTTGATCATACTTTACATGCACTTACACCCCTGTCTGAGTAATATATTTTGAGCTACTTATTTAATTTGGCAAATGCATTCAAAAAAACAGCTAGTAAGGAGCTAAAAGGCAGGCAGGCTCGAGGCTGGCATTCACATCCTGTTATTTCTCTCCTGCGACTGAGCCATGCCTGCAGCTATGCTCTAATCATTAGTACAAGCACTTTTCCACCCCAGAACTCAGCAAAGTTCAGTACAAAATTGTTGTTAAAAAACAAAAAAAAAAACCTTTATCTGAAATCCTTGTTTTGTTCCTGGATATATTAGACAAACTCTAGAAATGTATCTGATTAGCAGTGTGAAAGTTCTGGCACAATTTTGAACAGGTCATTTTTTTTAAACGCTCTCTCTTCAGCAGCTTGGAGGTTTATTGGACGCACTGTGGGTCTCGCCTGCCATGGAATAGAGCTCTGACATCTTATATTCACAGCTTTTGTAAATATTTAAAGAAAACGGAGGCAATAAACCTTTGTAAACTCAGTGCATGAAAAAAAAACAGAGAGAGAGCGAGAAAGAGAGAGAGAGTATTTCCTTTATGATCTGTCCCAGACTGAGGACTTTCCAAAAGGTGGAGTTTCCTTTCAGATTTCAGATCTGAGCATTGTAAAACATATCACAATTTGTCCTTCCTCTGCTAAATGTTCCCGCATAATTATATGAACCGTGTATTAAAACCAGTGCTTATTGGAGGCCAATTTAATATCTGAAGCACTTACATACTCACACACCTAGACTCCAATACTGTACATTCTCACATACATACACGTACAGAACGACCCTTGAAAAAGTGACTCACATAGCTGAAAAAGGGGAGCGCCCAGGACTGCTGTCACTACCGTTGCTGTTGCCGTGGTCCATGGCCCCATTCATCTCCTCTCGGATAGCATTGGCAAGCGAGTGAAGAGTGGGGCTTCCGATGGAAGCGGTAGTGTATAGAGGTATGCTGTTTTCAGTCATTGAAGCCTGAAAAAGTAGGCACATTATGCAAGATTGAGGAAGAGGAGCTACAGTGGAGCGGAGTGATGTTGGTGCTAGATAGAATTAATGAAAGACAACATGAGTACACAGGTCAAGCATTGGGAGTTATGCTAGGTGATGGGGTCGGACAATTTGTCCTCGATTTGCATCATAATATAAATGCTTCCACAGATAAAATAGCATTTATTATTGTTGCATTTAAAAACAGAACTGAAAAAATTATTTGTTTGATGATGCTTTTATTTAATGTATACACAAGTAATTAACACTGAAAAGTAGAAAAAAAAAAGTAAGAAATCTGTAAAATTTGTAACCATTTACAAATATAAGCATGAAAAACTTATAAAAAATAAATATGCTTCCATAGCTGTTTTTTTTTTAGTTTAAACATTAGACATATATATATATATATATATATATATATATATATATATATATATATATATATATATATAAGCACAATATTAATATTGTGTCATCGTATAATCCAGCCCTACTTGGTGAATTACCTGGAAGGAAGCCGGGAGGACAGGACCGTATCCCAAACTGGTCTGAATGTTTTTTACTAGAGCAGGACTCCTGTAGAAATGACCATACACACACAAGACCTATTTCAGTTTTCACTGCAAGAGAGATAAACTCATAAAAGTCATTTACAAATGAATGCTAACTATGTGAGCGCTACCTACATGCAGGTATTGATAAATCATTTAACACAAAGGTTTCCAATGACTGACTCTCAGTAGTACTTGAACTGTATGTGGATTGATGACTACTCAAGACTCACATTAAGACAGCAATGCCCAATAAAAGGAACACAAAATCAATACACGCAAATGTATTGCTGTACTATTTATGTGACTCAGAGAGACGACTATCTCAACAGATTTATGCATCACAGATTACACACATTAAGCCTGATAGATCATTTCAGAGAAGAAAGACATTGTCAAAAAAAAAAAAAAAAAAAAAGAGATGAATGAAAAACTACACACAGGATGAGCATGTGGCACACTGAAGCAAAGCATGCAGGGATATTGTAGGAAGGATAAGGGTGGGGTGGGGGGACGGGCAGTCCTTACTGTACAAGTAGCTTGTCATAGTTGTTGTCGACGCCTTGCTTCCGGGGGCGACCTCGCTGAATGTGGCGGCCCCTTTTAAACTCTTCGTTGTCTACGGTCCAAAAGGACCCAAAGTCATCCTCGACTCTTAGAAAGCACTTGTGTAGGGAGAGGTTAGTGCGCACAGCACCCTGAAAAGGGGAGGAGGCACCGAGGGAGAGTAGGGAAGGAGAGGAGCAGCCAGGGCAGATGCAATGACCAGACAAACAGATGGATAGACAGACAGAAAATGGTCAGGTGAGAAGATTAGGGAATGCATGACCAAACACAAAGTCACTGTGTGTCCCAGCAAGCAGCTGTAAGGGTACAGAGATGCACAGCAAAGCTACCAGCAAGTCAGTACAGCAGCACAGCACATAAGATGATGTGGATATGGAATCGGTTTTCCATCAATCACCACCACGAGACAGGAGGATTGGGCCGTGCAGTGGAGAGGGGGGTGGACCTACCCGCTGATCTTTTGTGGCCTTCTCTTTTGGAACTCTAGCTCGTCAACAGTCCATACCGCCCCTTTAACGTTTTCTACTCGCACAAAACACTTGTGAAGACTAAGGTTATGCCGGACTGCGTTCTGCAGTTGGTGTGAAAGAAAAGAAAAAATCTATCAGTACAAAGAGAAATAAGCCAATGGAAATACACTACAAAATGCAAAACTACACAGGCCTAACATTGCAAAATTGGGCTTGCTTTCACGATGCTTTTATTGGAAGTTCTCATCTGTCAAACTTAGAAATATGGCTTCTAAACATTAAAAATACAAAGGAACCAGTGATCATGGTGCCAACTGTAATGGACCTCCTTAGAAGGCAAACAGAATTCCAGTGTGCAAAAACATTTAATCAAATAAACACAACATTTTGGCCCGTCACATTAAGCAGTACTTTTAGCCACATCACTGAACAATGAAGGGAAACCACGCTGTTATAACATGCTTTACCGTGTTCATAATTTACCTTTTCATCAGGCCCATTTGTACAGTACATGGCCAATATTTACTAAATAAAGAGCTCAGTGACAAATGGCTTTGCATGGCAGGGTTGTCAGCACGGTGCTTTATCATTTGCTTGTGGTTAAAGTAGGAGATAGTTGATCGTTTCCTGCCTTGATGCAAAGTGGAAACTCAAATGCTTGAGCACAAAAAACAACCAAACCAAATGAAAACCAAAAAAAAGAAAACACAAAACAGAAACAAACAAACAAAACAAAACAAAAAAGAACAAATGAACCAGGGTCCCGTTAAAGCTAGTGAAGTGTCCAAAACAAATGTAAAAATATGTTTAAATAGGACCCCTCTCCCGGCACCTTCTGTGGATCATTAAGCTAAATTATATTTGCATTCGGAAAAACACATTTCCCCCCAAGGAAAAAAATCCAAATGGAAACTGCAATAACAAATTTTGAGCTTGTTTTGGTAAAGCGACTGAAACACAATGAAAGGTTTCAGATAATCTAATGGTTAGAACCTATTTGCCTTTGAGTATCTTGTTTATCTTGTGATCTTTCCTCTGTGTGTGTGTGTGTGTGTGTTTTTTTTTTCAGTGCGGGAGCTGGCAGTTCTAAGTACAATGAGCCCCCATGGCAGAGCTGTCAGTGACTGCTGAAGCACAGAGTTAAGGAGCTGAAAGCTACAGTCACACGTTCACATTTTATTCACTTTCTATCTTAATTTCACATACTGTTTCTTTATCGCCATCTGGCTTTCCTCTGTGCGCATGTATATGCTGTTTTTTCCACAACCGCAGACGATGAGCTTATAGGCCTTTAATCATGTAAGCCCTGAATTTTATTTGCTTTCTTTTCATTCTTTCCATAAATACGTTCAAAAGATGCAGCTGATACAATCTATAATTCGGACATAAAGAAATACTTAATGTACATTTTTTTATCAGAACAGGAAGTTGAGAATAGGACTGAGAGATTACCTTCCAGGTAGCTGCATTCCGCCTGAAATATGCAAACATTCGCGTGAACCAGTTGTATATCTCGTTTAGTGTTAGCTGTTTTTCTGGTGACTCAAGTATCGCCTGGAAAAAAGCACACACACACACACACACACACACACACACACACACCCTGATAAGCACAATTTGTTTTCCATTTCCTTTACAGACATGGACTGAAACAAAGGGAGACGCGTGTTCAGGCTACCTTCCCTTTAATGGAGCATGTAAAACAGGCCTCTGCTGATCCACACTCTCTGCTACATTGTTTACTGAATGCTTTTCTTGTGGGCCTCATTCAAATGCATCCATTTGAATACACCTTTTCCTCCTAAGCAACTAGAACAAGTGAAAACTATTTTGCCGTGGACAGATTACAGGGCGCCAATTATCGCCCTGCCCAGATTAATGCTTGTGCAATGGCAGATTAGCGGCTGGCTCTGATAATTGACTGGGCATCTTAAAGATGTTCCATCCCCGCTGTTGTGGGAAATGAATTTCCTAATAATCACATCGGCTGTAATGCTTCATCAAAAGCAATTGTTATACAGTATGTGAGCTTCGTTTTTTTCCCCCTGCTCTCAGACACCATCATGCTCAATGCAGGTGGTTAATCTTTGTGTTGCAGGTCTAAATTATATTTGAAATTTTAACAGTATTAGTTGCAAGGGAAAAAAATGATGAACAAATGTTTGCAGCCCTTGTACATGCTGAAAATATAGATGGTTTTTGAAAGTACAGAGTGAAGCTGAATTAAATCAGAGGAGAAGAGATACTAACATACACACTGGGAGTAAATTGTGGTCTTACCTGCCGTATTAATGATGCGTATGTGAAAGGAGGGCGCACGTCTGTATTCATGTAGAACTCCTTGTTTTGGCCAATATCTGTCATTGATACACATATAATTTACAAAAACACCAATATCTCATTTCAATAAAAAATATATGTTATAAACAAAAGTTGACTGAAGAACAATACAAACTTAAATGCTGATAAAGGATTATATCCTATGGGCCACCTGCTCTGTCTGTAATTAAACAGTGAGCTACCTGGCGATATGGGCATGTTGTATTTGTCGGAGTAGCGTCGGCGAATGGGTCCAACACTGTGCAGGCTGGTGGGTGTGATGACCGAGTGGGCCTGGGAGAGCGGTGTGAGTGGGGTGGTGGGTGTGGTTGGTGTTTGAGGCAGGCTGATGGGTGGCGATGCTCCGGGGGCCGTCTTGGACAGTGTGGCATTGGAAACCAGGTTGAGCTGAAAGACACAAAAAAGGAAAGATTGGACCGATGTGTTAATCACTGCCTGGGTGCGTGCCACTGCTAATTGCAAACACACCCTTAAATCAACCTTGGGAGCACTGAGCACTGTGTGGGTGGCACAAAATTTAACAAAGACAAAGAGCTCTATTCCACTTCTTCCATCTTCCATCTATCCAGCGGTAATTCAGACACATCCTCACTGTTTTGTCTTGGAGAATTTTATTTTTCTCTTAATTTGAGTTGTCCTCCTGAATCATGCCAGCTGACAGCAGTTGTTTTCCCGCCCCTGAGAGGCCTCTAATAAGCTAGAGATGAAGAGGCCAAACTGAACTAATTACAGGCTGCAACTGCATATTAGAAGGATCCTAATTAGTGGCTAGTTATGGAGGGGATACCTTGATTAAACTGCATATTCGCGTGACCCTTGGCATGATCGGGCTGGCTAAAAGATAGGTCTAGAACCTTCTGGAGAAAGAGGGTTGTTCCCTTTTTATGAAGTGGAAACAAAAGATTTATAAAGAGGTATTAAGTAATAATGACTATAATAAACTAATTAAGCAGGGAGCTCTAAGTGGTACAGTGGATCCCCGTGGCAGCTGTGCTCCTCTTTCACTAAAGTGGAAAACGCAAGCCTGACCTGCTGCTCTTGTTATTAATCTGTGTGTGTGCGTGCAGTGTGGCTGATGACACAAATACATATTTCCCACACCAAACTGCTTTAATTGCTAATTTGCCAAAGGAGGCCATGGTTTCGAATTAAACATGATTACTGTGTGGTGCGTGATGAGGGAAGGGGAGAAAAGCAGAGGGGAAAAAAAGACTGATTTTCAGATGTCGGGGTCACAAACGTTTGCATTCGTGCTAGAAAATTAATGAAATGTCAACCCTGTCAATTGCTTTCACGGTATCAGATGGTTACATTTTTACATGGTGATGCTGTCATTGTAAATGGGGGGCAAGGCAGGTTGAAGCCAACAGACAGTGCTCAATAGACCCCGGCCCCCCATCACTTCCCATCCCATCTCCACCCCCGACCATCAGCACATGCATCTAGCACAATTACCACACAGCCTATTAACACTCATTATCATCCTGATGCCCCACTTGATGGACATGTATATAATAAAGAAATTCAGAAGGCTGTCGCTGACAAAGGCTCAGTGTTGTCATCATGCACTGAATTTTTTTAATGCCTTAAAGAGCTTCCCTGTGCCTGCATCTGTGCTGGTTCTAATTCACAGTGCAGTAAGGTGCATAATGTTATTCTGCTGTGTAAATTATGGAGGAGTATTCATTTGCATTGATATGGACAGAAACGTCAAAGACGAAAATCTCTCGACAGTTGTATGTAACAGTGACATATTATTATTATTGACGGTTCCAAAGAAGAAAGGTAAATGTATCTTGGTCTAAGAGCATGCACACACACGTTTACAATAGGACAGGCAGATGCTCTATGGCATGCTCTTTGCTTTCTTCACCATTTGAATGCTTTCCAGCACACACACACACACACACACACACACACACACACACACACACACACACACACAAAGTGAGAGTTCAGACAGGAATTAATTAATTGGTAATTGGTGATCTAATTATACTGCTTTTGACCGACCAAACTGCTGCAAAATAAACAAACAAGAAAAGAAAAAGACACTGCAACAAAAAAAAACCCCTACCCTTAATTATGGACACCTGCTAATCTACAGCATGTGGATTTTAATAGGAACAGAGGTTTTAATAGGAACATCAGTACATCTGCTCATTCATGCAAATATCCAATCAGCTAATCAAGTGGCAGAAGTGCAGTGTGTAAAATCATGCAAAACTTTACAACTGTAGTCAACAGAAATGCACACGTTGAACTTGGAGGCAAATGCGCTACAAAAACAGAAGACCACACCAAAGATGGGCAGTGAACCTGTAGCATCCAGTTCAGATTCCTGTTCTTAGCTGTGAAAGGTGGAACCTGCTGTGGTCCTTTACTGATGTAGTATGTGTGCCTCAAGGTTTAATGTGTTTTTGCATAGTGAGATGCATTTCTGCTCAGCATGGTTTGTAAAGAGTGGTTATTTGAGTGACAATCTTTGTGGCATCTTGAACCAGCCTGGCCATTCTCCTCTGACCTCTACTTACTGTCGGGTTACTGCCGACAGAACTACAGCACACTTCCCGCCATCAAGTGTAAACTCTATAGACCTTTGTGTGTGAGAAGATTTAGCGGTTTCTAAAATCCTCAAACCATCCAGTCTGGCACCATCACCAAAGCTATGGTCAGTCATGAAGATCATATATTTTGTTCTCTAAGTTAAGTCTAGAGTCACTGAGTGTTACAATTAGTGAGTAGTAGGACTAGATAAGTCAATAGGAATATCAATACTAACAGTATTAGAAGGTGAGCCGATTTCAGCATGCTAGGAAACTTTGAAGACTTATATTTATTATATATAAAATATTATGCACTCTTGCATCTTAAAAGAAAAAAAAAGATTAGTTATGGTTGTGTGAGTTATACTACACCTTTAGTTAAAAAAAAAAAAAAGAAAAAGATCAGTTACATCAAAAACCAATCAGTTACTTTCTGGGATTTCTATTTATGGCTGTTCTGCTTCATCTTTTGGCTTTTGAAGTGATGTCGCAATAGTGAAAAAGCAATTTTCTTTGCAATTAACAAAGGAAAGAAGGAAGAAGACAAACAAGGAAACAAGTGGGAAGGTTGTTACTTACAGGCTGTGGGGTGGGTTTGGGCTCTGTGGACTTGACATGTAGGTGAGTCATCATAGCTTGCAGACGTTCTTTGTCTTTTGCTAACTGTAATCAAGAACAAAAAGACAAAAAAGGACATAAGAGATGATGTACAAATGAGCAGCTGGTTCGAAAAAGCTGCTTATTGTCATTTCAATTTTCCACACAATGTAAAAAACAAATCCTTACGAGAGGATGAATGTGTGTTAAGTTCAAACATACATCCCATGCAGACTACACTGTCCTTTAAATACAGAATCCTGACCTGTCGTAGAAATCTTAGAAAAAGCCTCCTATTTAACCAATTCACCATTCTTTTTCGTTTGCTCTGTCCCATAATGAATACCGGTGCATGTTATGGGAACACACAGAACTAAGCAACATACAGATAAGCACTGTCTATGACACACCTAAACGCACTATACCTTTTCTTTTCTTTGTGCCAAACCCAAACATGAAAGCCTGACTGATGTTTATGCTGTTGAGCAGTTTGAATAGGATACACTGCTTGGTAAGCACGGATAAACAGACTCATAGAGTATATGAATGTAGTGATGAATCGACTGATTGTGCTTGTTTTATTCACTTCAATGGACATGGGTGGGAGGCTGGATGTGTTAGGAGCTACACTACTCTTAAGATGTTCCAGGGTTGTTGTCTGTCCCTCGTTTTTGCTAATCTGCTCTAATGGAACATCACCTTCTCGCCCCTGAATACATGCATAAGTAATATCCTTATGCATATACATTAGCTGCCATTACAACTGTTGGCGCTAAAACCACTCAATGTATGTATTAATCAGCAGAAGTGGTATTTACTGACGAAATGCTCGAAACGTGTGTTTTTCCATAAAAGCCGAGCATTATTAATAGCATGCCCATCACTGAATGTTTTATTGGGCTGCCAAATAGTTAGAAGTCATAAATGACTTTAAAACCCAGTAAAATTCAAAATGTAATTATCTTTTGGACTAAGGCCCCAGGCTTCCCATATATCTTTGGCTGGCTGTCATGCATACATAACACATTTTTAATGACTGGTTACTCACAAATGTACAAAATAATTTCATTTTTGTTCCCTGCACTTCCCCTCCCCACATCTCTGAGCCAGTGGACAGACAGAATGAGAGATTGTGGGATGGTGGGTGGAGGTGGGGAGGAGGGAGATGGACTGAAGAAGAGCAGAAGAAGCGAGGAGTGAGAGAAAAGACAGAAGATACCTGCAGTTCCAGCTGCTGAACTACTTGCATCTGCACTCGGCACTGGGCCGTACTCCGGTCGTCTAACGCATGCTCGTTATTCAGATGTCTGGGGAGAGACAGAGAGAGACAGAAAGTGAGACAGACAGTGAGACAGAAGCATGACATTTTAAAGCTGACTATTACACGTTTGGTAAAAGTTGCATGTTAAAATACTGAGTTACATTGTCTGCATGGTGTGTGGGACAATAATTTCTTTTTTCATCACATTCTTCAAACACGAATGAGCTCCTCTTCCCACAAAAAAATAAAATAAATAAATAAATAAATAAAAAATAATAAAATAAATAAATAAAAAGTGACTCTTTGCAATGCGGTGGCCGTATCTATGGAAACCTATGTATGAGGTAAGAATAATGATTTGGGAGAAAATACAAAATCGGAACGCTGTCCGACTCTCCTGCAAAACTTCTCTCCTTTTCAAAATGTAAATGGAATCTACTTAGTTTTTCCAGTTAATTATGTCATTGAGATGAAGAGGAACTAAATGAAGCTAGGAGAAAAAGCCAAAGGACAACAAGGAGAAGAGAGATGAAATCTGTAATAAACTTGAATTATGAATATAATTACGCATGATTATTTTACACTGCCAAGATCTTCTTCTACTACAGACAACCCCCCCCCCCAACACATTTATAACTAATCTAAATAAGTAGCTGGCCCCACTAAGTCTTTGGCTTTCCTCCTTTTTTGTGGTGATTTATATAAAATGAGGAGATAAGGCTTTTGCCAGTGAAGGAAATATGATTGGAGGATTTTTATCAGGCTCTGCATGAATTACAGGTTCGAAAAATGCTTATGCAGGGGCATTTCATTAATCATTTAATCATAAGCCGAGCAGGATGTTTGAACCGATTTCACAAATACCCTTTCATTTCGCTACTTCATTATGCCCGCTAATGGATCCAATATATTATATATATCATAAATTATATCACATTGCTGCTGACCATGTAGGTCACTATCACCAGGTGGGGGCTCGTGGAGCTGAACAGCGGCGATGTTGGAGTGAAGGGAAACACAATTCACATGCCGGCCACTGTCTTCTTTTCAAAACACACCTATTCTTGCCATTTATAGCTAATCAAAAAAGCCGGAGCGGTGGCCGCAACCACAGCAGCGATGGCTTAATCAATCTCAGAGTTGGTAGTGTCACTGCTGCAGATGTGTGCACTGTGTGCAGAGGCTAAGCAGACATGCATGTGGGGGAATCTTTCAGGTAACAGGACAGATGGATGAGACTGGGGATCATACGTGCAAGACGTGCGTACTGTCGTCACGGGAAATGACTGAAATGATAGTGGATGAGTGTTTCTCATCTCTCATACAAATATATCTGTCTGTTTGCATAACAGTCTTCACTTTCCACGTATAAAATCTTTTACAGAGGTTTAAACACAAATGGGGTGAGTGTGATGTCACAGTCTTAAAGTTGATTGATTTTCAGTAGCAGCACATCCCAAAGTTCCTCTTGTACTACAGAACTTGATGATTGAGAAGATGATTGAAAACTGTAATTTATTAATGAACACGTCAAACTTTTTAACCATTTAAAATAAACATGAGACCAGACAGCTCCTGTTATCGCTTGCATTATAAATTAGTATTTGAATTGCTACTATAGAAACAATAACAATTAAAATAAACCTATTACTGAATTATAGCTTGCGCTACTGTCAAGAGTCATGATGTAAAAGAAAACTAAATCAAGAGCTTCTGACCGATCAGAAGAATTCAACAGCACTGAACATATAATAATGTCATTTTTTTTCTTCATTTTTAAGTTCATCACCATTCTCCTAGAACAGTGTAAATGGGAGAAGCTGGATTTCGAGCAAACATTTTTAAAACATCCATCCAAAAATCACACCTTAAAACCCAACGTGGAGCAACGTGACACGCGTGTGAATTTGCAGTTCATAAAAGCAGAAGCAGCATCTCCTCTCGCTTTCATCCTTTGTTACACTGGATGATTCCCCCTCCCCCTTCCCTTTTCTCTTCTAATGACATGTAGAGTAAGAGTGCATAATTAATAGGAAATGAAATATTCAAATGGCCCTTAAA
Source organism: Hemibagrus guttatus (assembly GCA_033459395.1). Lineage (NCBI taxonomy): Eukaryota > Metazoa > Chordata > Actinopteri > Siluriformes > Bagridae > Hemibagrus > Hemibagrus guttatus. Next base: position 23,305,604 of record JAUCMX010000001.1, read on the forward strand.
TCAGCCTCTCAGAAGAGTGTCTGGACTTGAGGAGGTCTGCGTGAACGGCACAAGTGACAGCGGGAGGGACTATGAGCGCTGACATGTGTCACTTTCTGGACCTCAAGAGCAGGACTTTTTATAAAGCTTCCTGGCAGGATGACAGTCTCTAATGTAAATTGCCACAATAAAACAAGTTAAATAGACATTGCTTAAACAGTCAGCATTTTACATGTCATTGAGACAGCCTGTCCTCTTATTGCCGGCTTAATAATATACTGAAAGAGCGATGGTGTAAGCCACACCGAGGGAACAGCTATAACAACAATCCCTGAGCAAACTAGAGAAACGTCCATTGTTTATTGTTCCTACTGACGCTTACATGAGCAAATATGTCCTTCAGAAAAAAAGCAGCCTAGTATTGCTTAGTATTCATTTATTTTTTCATATTTTATTTGCCATTAAGACTAGTAATTCACATGGTTTGGCAGGTTTTGTGTTGTCTTGTAACTACTTCTCAGAACTGAGTAAATACATCTTTTTAAGCTTCAGGGTAATTCGGCCTACACAAACTATTAGTATGTTTTAGATGGATGCTGACTGTGTCTATTTTTATGAAAATTATTCTAGTTCTATAGTAAATATGGACAGAAAAACTAAGATCAAAAGTCAACAGCAATTTCAGAAAAGTAAATAGGATGTGTGGTAAATGCTCTCTGTCTATATACATTATATATACAGACAGACAGACAGACAGACAGATAGATAGATAGATAGATAGATAGATAGATATTTAACATAAAGACCCATGAAAGAAAACAGCCAGCTACAGATCACTTGAATTCACATATGACCCAGAGGTTTACTGGAATATTCAAGCATCCACACAATCATCTATCCACACCAAAGAAGTTTTTACAAAAATTTCACAAAAAAATCCAGAGCTCTTTACCCCTTCTCAACCGCTTGTGCTGTTCCCCAAACATGCAGCCCACCTCTCCCTCCAAGCCCTCATCTCCCAAACAGGAATTAGTCTTTTCATTTACTTTATTTATTGTGACAGCACAACCAGGTATGCAATATTTTCTTTCACAGACAGAATAAATAACCTCCGGGTTTAAAACAACACCTTGGCCCGATGCTGGTTGTTGCTGTTGGCACACACCGCAGAGATCTGCTCGCTGTTAGTGTGTCGCTTCTTTTTCACTGTGCTCAGATACACGGGTTCTGCTAACTATATGCTTCTGCCTTTGCGCTCCTCACCCGTTCCCTCTCGAGTCAAAGAAGCTTTTCAGTGCCTCTTATCGTCTGACCTGATGCAGCACTCATCTCTTTGCGTTTTATTTGCAATTCTTCTGGGCCGTTGAGCGGCAGACTGGAGGAGGTGCATGTGGTAACGTTTAACGGCGTCAAGCGCTAACACCTCCTCTATGCCGGGTGAACCTTCACCCTGCCTCGTTTAAACAAAGACAGCTTTTGTGGTGCCTCTACAAGTGTTTTCTTAACATGTTCCAAGCAGTTTAGGGCAAGCAAGTAAAGTAAACAAGATGTTGCCATGATAAAAACACTTGTGAAAACACTGCAGAGTGCACTTGGGTCCTTTTTAAGGAGAGGGAATTTTTTCTTTCCTTCGCCAAGCTCTCAGATGCTAATTCCACTCATTTTTGTAAACAAATGATGAAGCTATGAACTAAGCCACAGAGAGTGCGGGGAAAAAAGGAGGGATGGATTAAGCGGGACACTCCAAAGCCTGCTGTAACATATGAGAAACAGGCACTCATTTTCCTGTTTAGATATTTGCTGTGTGAAGTGGGAAAAGCACACGTTCCTTTATGCTTACAGCTTGAAGGAGCACAAGCGTACTCATTAACACTTTCTTTCGCTGGCTAGCAGACGAGAGAGGAAGATTACGACATTATCTGCAACGGGATCTGGAGAAACGGTTACAGCTCCATGCACCACATTTTTTTTACACACCTCTTAAACTTCACTGAGTGGCAGGCGACCTGACTCTGAAACGTGAAGTAAAATGCAGGGAATGAAAAAGGAGGAGGAGGAGCAGGAGAGCAGCTGTGGCCTTGCATGTCTCTGTGGGTCTTTTTGATCTGTGTGCTTTATTTTGATATAATGTGTCCCGATACACAATCATCAATGTGCTGAACATGCTGCTTGTTCTCATCATCTTTGTAATGGATTACACACTCTCAACAGACTAAGATTACGATTAGAAGAAGCAAGAGTTTCCCATTATGTTTCTACTGTTGCTAAGAGTACAGTCTGACTGAGAGTACAGTCTACTTTAGTGCCTGCTACACATATATACAGTCAGTGTGTCACATGACTTGCCTGGAGCACATAGGCTCAGGATAAGTGCCTAACATGAGGGCAAAAGGTAAAAGACACAGCTGCTGTATACATTTGTATCTTCAGCGTGTTAGGGCTTGAGCTTCTAAGCTGTAGGATTCGTGTGCTAACAGATTGTCGCTGTAATCGCCGCAGACTTGCTTTGTTCTGACGAAACGTGTGTACACAATTCTTACGTTCACTTACAGAATGAGTGTGTGATCTTGTCTCGCTGCAACAACCAGTTGTAAGTGTAAAAAAAATAAATAAAAAATAAATAAAAAACTGACATAAAAGGCAGCGAGTAGTAGAAGGAATGAGAGGGCCCCTATCTCTGTCCGCCGAGAGAAGACAAGGGCAAACCTGCAGCGCTCTCGTGGTGCGGCCTGCTGCAGATAAACATGCCTCTCATGTTTGTTTGGGACAAAGTGGCAGAAATCACCATGGGAACAGCACTTATCACTCTCGCACACACAAACACACACACACTGAGGGTCCACCTGTAGCGTGGCTGAATGGCTAAATGAAAGGGGGAGCACAGGAGCAAGGCGAGATGCTGTTAAAGCACATGGTGTAGTAGCGAGCGATACGACTGGGTTCACCTTCATAAGTTTGAAGAGTTGTGTGTATGTTAGAGTGAGGGTTTTTTTTCCCCTCTCTTACTTGAGGAAAGAGTGGAAGTCATCGAACACCGCTTCACATCCTGGCCATTTACACACGCCGTGTGCATAGAGTGGGTGGCTGTGGTGTGTGTGCTCGTCCAGCGCTGAGCTGTGGAAAAACAAACACATTAATATCAGTAAAATAGCTTCAGCCACACTTTATAATGTCCCATAGTTAAAGCCTTTAACCCTCATCCTATTGAGGGTATTAACGTTCAAACAACTGTGCTTAAATTATACACCTCAGTGTCCCAGCACTGACTTTAACAAAGAGTCTGACCTCCAGGGGAAGTGATCACTGGCTTCCTTGGGGCCTATCAGGTACTCCTAGTGGTCCGGTGCACGGCCAATCAATAGCTAATTCTGGGTGTCTGCTGATACGTGTGGCTTTGAAACAGCATGTCCTTTCAGTTCTGACTGCTGAACCATGATCCCTCCATCCACCTGGAGCAGCCTGCCTTTCCCACAACAGGAAGCTTCCTAATCCAGCTGGCCAGCGCCCACCGAGTGCAAATAGTAAACACACTCCACCTGCTATCAATTTATCTGCCCGCTGAGAGACGGCAACGGCCTGGGTGTGCAAGCGAGGATTTAACACTCACTTTCCTTGACGTCTGAAATACTTTTTGCTCCAACTACTGGAGTAGCAATAGAATTAAGCAGAGTATGTGACTATTACAAAAACTAGCTTAAATGCCGGAGTGCTGTTGCTTTCTTAAATCTGATTGTAGAAAAGATGTCAACAGCAAGGCTCTTTCCATAACAGAACAGCTCTGACAATAGCATAGGCTTTAAAAAAAAACCTAAATGAAAGGCTCATATTAATGCACTCGTAGTAATATGTTATCGTTTCTATTCTAACAGCTTATTTACAGCGACTAGTGCTGAGAAAAGAAAATCATATACTCATTGATATGGTCAAGGTTTATTCAAAAAGAGATGTTTATTTAACATTTATGAAGGTGTTTTGTAACAGCCAGCATGTTTTCCCCCACAGGACAGTCTTCAGGTCGTGGTTTTTTTTTTTTTTTTTGGTCTTATTACCATTGCATAACCCACTGGCTATCACATTGAACTGAAATTACTTGCACAATCTATGTTAAATTTATCACTAAACAAAAAATTCGACACGTATCTAAAAGCAGCAATAACCAACTGTGTACGCAGCTTCCTCAAAACAGCATGGAAATGGTTGGGTCTCATCTCCAAAAGCTAATTCGTACACTGACTGCAGCAGATATGGCATAAGTGACAGGGTTGAGAGGGTGAAATTTTCCTTGTCACACGTCTGAGGCGCAAGTGTAACATCATCTGTGTTCAGAGTAAACACTTGCATCTCTCAGCAAACCACATCCCTTTGCTAACCAGTGCAACAGCATTAGGAAACAGCATGCATAAGTTCTCCTCATAACCAGCAAGCTTTCATTTCACATGTTCCCACCTTTTCCCCCCACTAATAATTAATTCCCTGCTCTATCACTCACTCCTAACACAAACTCAAACTAATAAACCCCGACCGATCCATTTCACTAGACTCAACTCTTGTAGTGTCCAGATCAAAATCTCCTTTTGAAATAGTGCTGCAACACATGTGGGAGTTTTCAGGTTTTTTTGTATAACTGGTTACTTGCTGAAGAGTCAACGTTGTAGTGAACAGGCAATAATCGGGCCACATTAGGAAAAAGCGAATCATTTCTGAACGTATTTAGCATACTTATTTTCCTTTCTAGAAATCAGAAATATCTTTTTTTTTTGTTAATTCAATCATGAATTATACATACACTTTAAGACCTCGGTTTTGATACGGCTAATAAATAGACCGGGCAAGATATATTCTAATGACTTTTTAACAAGGACCAGCACAACGTCCATCTGGCGAGCAGAGAGGTGATTTTTAATTTAAAGACCTCCTCGTTTTTAATTCTCCTTCGCATGTTGCTTAATTTAGTATTAAAACGATATTGAACAGCGGAGTGCTTGAGGACTTGAGAGAGGCAAATGATGACAAAAGTGACTCGGTTTAAGTAACTAAATTGTGGGAAATGGCAAAATTTAAAGAGCGGAACATTAGGGGGTAATAGGGGACTGGGATTTTGGGATGAGGGGAGGGTCCGAACAATGACGACCCCATTTCAGTGCAGCAGTCTAAAAGCAGCCCTTGTGCTGCTTCAGCTGTATTAAATTTGACTTGTCTCCAGGCAGGTCTATTAGAGTCAAACCGCCTTGGGGACAGCAAAGAGACGACCTCTAATGATCTTTTAACTTCAGCGTGGCAAATCACGTCATCTGCTTACTGCTTACATGGTGGGTCAAAAAGAAAGTCAGTGAAGTGAAGCAGACTTTAGGCAATACCCTTAAGCTACGGTCAAACAAGCCCCGAGGTTAAACACACTACCAACAAAAGTGCACGTGTGAAATTCAAGGATACATAAACGTCTAACTGCTTACGATATGAAACATAGCTAGGTCACATTACGTTATGGCTATTCAGTAAAGGAAATCAATGCAAAGCTCACGCTATCTTAATTATTTAGGAAAAGACAGCAATTGGAGACACCTTACAGTTACACTAGTGACACAGGATCTAGGTCTGAGTTTACACAGAGAAACTGCTTTAAGTCACAACATAATTTGTATAATTTTTTTTCAAAGGAGAAAAAAAAAAAAATCTCAAAAACCACGGTGAGCCCTTAGCCAATTCCTCTAACCCCCGACTCAATTCTCACTAAGACTCGCCCCTAAAATGATTTAATCATCATTTTCAGAGTGGAAGACCAATTAAAGGGGAGAGTCGGTGGGGAAAAGGGGACCCGAATCTGATTATTTATCTCCTTAACAAATTCGCTGAGCTGCATGTCCCCAGAGCGTCTTCTATGCTGATGCATGCTGGGAAGGATAAGAGGTAGAACAACAGGGGCAGCATGTTTGTCTCTTTTCTCCGGAAGATTGCCAGTGAATCTGTGTCGGAACGTCCTCTTGAATTTCCCTAAATAATTTCTTCTAAATAAGATAAGTATCTCAGCATAGGTTTGTGCAGGTTCATGCAGCTGTTGGCCCTTTACGGAGTGCTGATGGGTCAGATGGACTGACACGTTGAAGGCTTTTATCATATTTGGGTGTGTGTGAGTGCCTCGTCTCCACGGCCGGCACCACTGGGAGAGCAGCGAGGCTGCTAAAAGCAGGAGCGGGCCGCATCTAAAACGTGCGCTGAGCGATTGGATTTCTTCTCCTTTCCTTTAAGACGGAAGTGAAAAGCAAGCGAACGACGCCTGTGGATGCACTTAAGGTTTTAGTTGCAGGCGTCGCAGTGACTGGCCAGATTTTTATATGACACATGAACCTAACTACATGGTACTTAACGGGCCGAGAGGAAAACGATCCGGCAGGACTGGAGGGAGCAGGTCCATCAACTCAATGCCTGCTGGCTGTTGCATGACAAAAAGGACTTGAGAAAAAAAAAAAAAAAAGCATCAAAGGCTCATCGAGACAAAAAAAAGAGGACATATTTTTCTATTTGTGAACAGGACTTTACAAATCACCTGATCTACACCCCTACTGGGTTCAACCAAGGTGTAGAGAAGCGATCAGAAATCTGTGAAAGCAGCCGGAATAGCTGAAGCATGTTCTTGCATTGTTCCACACAAACAAACAAACAAACAAGTGGTGCATCATCAAAGCACAGAGCTATTAAAACTGTTCTCTAATTTGCAGAAAGTGTTATAGCGTGATAATGACTTTTTGTTAACGCCGTCTTTGAACAGAGCTGTTTAGAGAGAGACGGTGAGAGAGTGAGTGCAGGAGAGAAGCAAGGGAGCGATCACCTGCTCACTCTTCTGACAGATCTGAGATGCTAGCTGCATATTCAGCCTGCAGAGTGCCTTCTTCATGCTGCCGTGCACTAAACTGCTGTTGACGTCTTCTTTAATCTTCGACGGCACGTGCTGGAGAGGGAGAGGCTCAGCTTTTACTCCCGTCTACTCCAATGTTTAAAAGAAGACTCAGTTCCCTCCTTGAGCTTGTTTTCCTATCTGTTTTTTTTTTTCTTTCAAAGTGGATGGACGACTTGTTTGTGTACTTTGGTGTGAAGGTGTGAGTGACAAAGTTTTTTCAGAGAGAGAGAGAGAGAGAGAGAGAGAGAGAGAGAGAGAGAGAGAGAAAGAAAGAAAGACCTTAGGAATCATTAAATTCAAATTATTCCTATCAATGTGCCTGTGTAATATGTTATCATTTCTACAGAAAGAACTATGTCACAGGCAGATGATCCATATAATCTAAGCTGATTATAAAAATAACCTGACTTAAATTTCACTGTTATTAAAAATATGTACTCAATACAGTAAAGGTTTCTTTTTTCCTATCTAAGTAATTAAAAAAAAATTGTTATCATGTAAGCGATGGTGAAACTAACTATTTTACTATAACAGTACAACTTGTCATGTTTTATTCCTTGCACAATAATCACTGTAAGTAGGTGTCTGTGTGTTACACCCATTTCCCTGTGTCCTGAGCACTGGTGCTGGTGAACACACTGTATACAAGAAACTATTTCGCGATTTACAAAAAAAATCTATCAGTTAGTGGCTTGTATACTGCATATGAGTCCCTTTATCTTCTCCATGAGGGAATAACATCACACGTCTCACCAAGAGCGACACAGTTGTGACCCAGTGCATCTGTAGCTTCAATTAAATGGAGAACGCGATCTTTATGCTCATTCCAGCCAGGCCTGGATTTGCTGGATTAACTGTGTTTTCATTTACATCACTTTCACAGGTTGTGATCAGCCAAATATGAAAGTGCGTGTGTGTGTGAGAATGAGAGAGAGAGAGAATATGAGAGAGAGAGAGAGAGAACAAATGAGCTCACAGTGCCTTGAGGCTTCTAGCGAGCAGTTCAAAGATCAGGCCTCGGCAGATAAAAACACGTGAACGAGTTACACACCAAATTAATTTCTTCCTCAAGACACAGCGGCGACATGGCGCTTTTTCCAAATAAATCTCCATGTCAGGATGATGTCAAGCCTTTACCTAAAGAATGTTCAGAAAACATGACCTGCTTCCTTTCCTCACAGTGCTAAAACAGTGAGCTCCTCTAAGCCTCTCTTCTTATTTAACCTCTGAATCCTCTTTAGAGCTACAATTACAACACAGCTCAACCTGGAGCAATCTAATAACTGACATTTACGGGGGTGTGTATCTGTGTTTTGAGGTTAATTCAAGTCTTATTTAACAAACAGGAGTCAAACCACACGGCTGAGCATTCACAAGTACTTAGAGTCAAACACAAATAGCGATGTCTATTGAAGTAAGCTGGTAATTAATAAGGAAATGGGCCTATTCCCATTGCTGTAATCTAGCCGCAGAAATAGCCATGGACTCCCAGGTGTTCGCTTCCCCTCCCCAAAGACTGAATTGGCCTGCAGAGCTTGTGCCCATAATGAAAAGAGTGAGGTACTTACTAACGACAAATTAATAGTTACTAGGCCAGGCCTTATGGGTAGCTGTCCATCAAAATCTGCTTCCCCTGAAGGCATTGCAATCTTGAATGAGGAAACAAGGAGGGCCTGTTTGCTTTAGTCAAAGATGACAGGAAGGGGGTGTTAAAAAGCTTAATGTGTTTCGGTAACACGTATTCTCTGTGGATGGGAAAAAAATAGATACCGGGAAAAATATATATAGAAATATAAAATGAAAACACCTACTGCCTCAAGAAGATAGCTATCTATAGCACAGCATACTCCTATTTAACTGTGGCTTGGTTCAAGACATATGGCACCCACATGTTACACACATGAATGTTAGGTTCGATTAGACACAGCTGTGAAAGATATAACAGGTTATTGGTGTGAAGAGCCAAACAATTGAATTGTGCGTCAGTGTTACAAGAAATGAAAAGGTTGACCATGAGGTTTCATGTAAAAAAATAAATAAATAAATAAAATAAATAAAATTGCCTGTCTTTAGTAATAACGGTGTTTAGCATTTCTAACTGTGCCCTCACCTCTCTCTCTTGAGTGTGTGGCTGCTGTACTGGCCGTTGGTCGTAGCGTGCTGGTTGAGGAGGCTGCTTTTAGGAGGCACGGGCGAGGCGGAGGACAGGTCCAGGCCACGGTGGCCGTTGTTGCTGCCGCTGTTCTCCTCCTTCACGTGTGTGCCCGTTACCTCCTTCCACAGCTGCTGCAGCTCAGCTGGAATCACGCCTGCCACAAAAACAAATTGGATAATTAAATCAATTAATGGGCTAATCCACTTCCACTCATGCTGTAATTAAATAAAAAAAAAACAAGAGGCTGAGTAAACAAAGGAGCGTATTAATTAGGAATTGTTCCACTATGGGTGAGCGTCAGGAGATGCGCTCGAACCATGCACTCTCTCTTTCTCTCTCTCTCCCTCTCTCTCACCGAGGGTGTTTGTGTATACAAATCTGTGGCATTCATGTGCATTTCATGCTTAAAGCAAATAATTAACATACAGACAAGCCGTGAAATCTGAATCATCTTCTGAGACAAGGGAGCAAGTTCACAATAGCGGGTTTTTAACACACAAAAATGTTCACTCATTGGGGGGGGTGGGGATGTGGGGGAGACAGAGCGAGGTAAAAAGGGGGAGTGAGGAAGCGGACAGAAAAAAAAAAAAACAAGTCCCTAGGGTAATATTCTGAAAAGCAAGTTAATGTGCAAAATACTTAAAGCTCTGCACCGCCTAATTGACACACACAACTTAAAGCACATTTAATATGGCACACTGCAGCTTCAACACAAAGATGTTCTATTTTTTGTCATGGACAGATCAGACTTACACACACACACACACACACACACACACACACACACACACACACACACACACACACACACACACAAAAGCTCCCTGTACCATTAAATCGCTGTCCATGACCAAGTTAAATGTGACTGAACTGAGCCGCTGCATTAGCAATAGCTAGTGATTCATATGCTATAAATACAGTACCGTATATATACCATGCATACCAGATATTAGTTCCTAGTGATTAGCCTCCTAGTATGGACTTGGAAATATAAAATGAAGTACGAGAGGCTTTGGTGGAAGGAACCATCAACTCTTGTGGTTATTAATTGAATCAATTTTCAAAATATAAAGGAAGATGATTTACCCTCTGCTTATCCGAATTACACTGTAAATTTTTATTTCCTGTCTTCAATCAATTGCTCTCTTTCTTTGCAGATACCAAGCATTCCCTTTCAAGCATTTAACTGTAATACACACACACACACAAATGCTTAGTCTTAATTTATTCCTTTTGTGGCAAAATAACTGGTGAGTTGAAGACCTCAATGCGATCAGCAGAAAATATTTTGAATTTGATAAGCTACTAAAAATTTTAATTATGCCGGTAATGGAGAACAGTGGGCTAATGAGGCGAGGAAAGCTCTGGAGAGAGAGAGAGAGAGAGAGAGAGAGAGAGAGAGAGAGGGGAGAGAGAGAGAGAGAGAGAGAGAGAGAGAGACACTAAGAACTGTGAAATGAGTCTGATAGTACTGCTGTAAATTCACTCAAGATCGTTTGCATATCAAAGAGCCGGAGGAAATTATTGCGGGACCAATCAATAACCTTTCCACGTTCCACAGGAACATCTTTGTGCTGCTGTGGATATCGGGTGTGTCTTTTTGCTGTGCTTTTTGCAGTTCAGCTATGCCGTATACTCATGTGGTGCAACTGACACATTGTTATGAATGTGAACATGTATCACTTTTCAGGACTGTGTGTGTGTGTGCATGTGTGTTTTCCATCGTTAGTGTTTGTAGAGGCTGATGGTGAAGGTAAGCAGAGGAAGGGAAGGTCACAGATGGAAGTAAGTGTCCTAGGTTTCTCCTGCATTTTGACAGTGCGCTGTGTATTTTTAGCTGATGGGCTTGACACGATGGGCCTCTTCTCCCGATTCTGCATTCTCTCTGGTTGCTCTTGCTAACCTTTTTTTTTGCCTGAAACACATCTGTATTTATTCTGCTTTTTTCTGTCATCCTGATCCGTTTACAATTCCATGTGTGTATTAATCGTCACCATTAATCATCTGGCATCAAAGCTTTTTCAGCACCGTGACAAAACTGGCTATAACACCTCCTGCAAAATAATCCCATCCTAACCTCTGCTTGTGTGCGACACCACCAGACCAATCGAATTAAACCGTTACCATTATTCAATAACCCAGTTCCAGAAGAATACACGGCAACCTGTATTTAATATAAACCCTGTTCCTGACCCTAAATTTATCTTTTTGGGCCTGGATTACTGCATCTATGGTGGTTTGCCATTTTTCAGCCTAACCTCTCCCTACTCCTCTCGCTCATTAGAGGCCAAAGATACACAGCCCTTGTTTTAAAAAATGTATGTCTGCACCAAGCTTGATTGATTACCAGTGGCGCAACTACATTTTTACCACGGCAGGTAGCAGCGACGTGCTTGGACAAGGGAGCACTGTTTCCTCCTTCAACCTTTCCCGTCCTTGTACCCCAGCACCCCCCCCCCCCATACTCCCTGTGACCCTGTTCAAGCGAGCAGAAAGTTGATTTAAGGATCATAACCGCATCAGTCGCCAACCATCATCATCATCGGCGGCAAAAAAAAAATGACCCGGTGGCTCTGGCTGTGTAAAGTGGCCGGCTGTGCTGTTTTTTTTTCTTTTCAAGGTGCTACAGTGCTCTATTGGGGGCCCGATGTGACACAACTATTAGTTTGTTGTTCCATCAGGCGAAGACCTTCACCGCCCCCCCACACACTTATGTGTCTCTGATCGCCGCGTCTTTGATATGCAGCCCTTAGGCCAAAAATATGTTCCTCTCTGAATGCTACAGGAGCTATTAAAGCAGTGCCACGCTGCTGAATGATCAATCAACGCCAGGACTCGCTGGCCACGTTCACTGGCTGTGCATTAACGGCAAATTTGTCTTGTCGCCGTCCCATGGCCCTTTCCTGGACAACTAAACTGATGGGAGGCGGGGGATGAGAGCTGGCTTTAGCTCAGGACGCGTGTACACACACAGTGCAATGAAAGGCAGGTAATAGAGTGGAAGGAGGCATGACACACGCACACACCTAACAGAAGCACCTGGGAGAACATGGCTAATGCAGGTGTCTGACTGAGTGAACGGGTCAGACATCATTTCCTTCCCTATCCATCTCTTTTCTCTCCCAGCCTATTCTCTTAAACATCACTATAGGGATAAGAGAGAATACAAGACGTTTCAATTGTTTTCCAGTCTCTTAATCAAGACACCTACTTTGACCTTCTCCATTTCCAAAGAGTCAATCTGAAAAGACAGCAAATAAGTGCTCCATGACTTCAGGTTACACTGACTCAGAGCCAAACTTTCAGCTGTAAATAAAGTACCTGTGTTTGGGTGACAGAAGTTTAATTTTTATATGGGACTAGACATGCTAATTTAAATGTTGGCTGTCGTCGAAGCTTGTTACAGAGAAAAAGGGTGCTAAAGTTAACAATATATATTTTTAGATCCTCTTCAGACGAATTCAGACGACAGATTAAATGGAAACTTATTGATGATAAACAAGTGCACTGGCACTTGCACGCTTTCTCACACATGCGAATCTGACGCCAGTGATGTCTTCGTTGTGCAGGTGAGACACTGTTATTAATTGGGCGATAATAAGAGATGATACTTTTCTGCCAGTTGTACTGCATCTAACAGTACCCACAGCTGTTCACTCGAGATGTTTTGCAACAAGAAAAGAGAGAGAGAAAAAAGAGAGAGAGAGAGAGAGAGAGAAAGACATCACACAAAAAAATTCCAAAGCTAAACTTGTTCATAAAGGCATTGAAAGCATTATCTTATGTTTGCATTTAATCTAATTTATTGCCCAAATTACATGATTATATTGAGAGATGAAAGCTCAGAATTTTATTAAGAATCGATAAAATCCCAAGAAAAGATTTAAATAAAGAGGCCGTTAAAACTTCTGACTCAAAATGATGTCACAGTTGTCCGTAATTCTCTAGACAATCAAAACCACTCAGCACTCATACGGCTAACACTTTCTTCCATTGCATGTGTACAGCTATTATTCCTTTTTAGTCACCTAAAGTATACCAAAATTAAGACTTCAAAAAAAAAAAGAAAAAAAAAGAAAAGATAAAATATACACATCGGGGTAGCATTAAACAGATGAGGAAATGTCTTTTTCCCCGCTCACTGCTATCCTAGCATACATGCTTGCACGAACATGAGGAGCATTAACTCATCACTCATATGGCAATGCTAACTACTTTTGCTGAACATTGAACAGATTAGATCTCAGCCTCTGGAAGGCTGGCCTACTGAAGCATGAACAAGTCTGCTGGGGTGTGAAAGGAAAAGGTCATCAATAACTTCAAACAGTGAGGCAGAAAATGTGGCAAATAGGCCAGGTCACACACATGCGCGCACACACACACACACACACACACACACACACACACAAACACACACACAAACACACACAGTGTATGAAAAAATCTAGGGACAGTGTGTCACTGCTACAGCAGTCCAGCCTGGCCAATGACAATGAATTACTTGCACTTCTGTATTTAATTTAGCTTCCATGCAGCTTAACTCTCAGAGCCATGAGTACTGTACATAAAACTGCATTTTCATATATTCATTTACTTTTCATATGCTGTTATGGAAGCAAATATTTAAATATCTTAACTCATTCAAACACTGGCATCTGAGCAAATTATTTCATTTAAAATTCTGACTTCTAGACATCATTTTTTAATGAGCCGTATTAACTGTCATGTCCTAAATGATGGACATAACCAAATATATGGACTACATGGTGCTAACAGCAGACTGTTGCAGTGTCCTGGACCAGGTGTTACATTGTCGTGCCTGGCCCAAGGGCATTGTGGGGTGCTTTTTTTTTTTTTTTTTTTACAATGCCCTGAACAAACAATAACAAGACTGCACAAACAGTGTGTTTGCGCATTACCTAACCAACTCCACCTCCTCCTCCCTTTCTTGCCTTATCTTACTAAGAGGTTGTTTGTCTTAGGCAGAGAAAGAGCGAGAGAGAGAACAGTCAGTGTTGGGAAAGAGGGGGGAGAGAAGGCAACCTTATATGAAAGAGCTTTTGTGACTATGTAGCTGCTCCTTGAGAAAATATTACAGGGGGTGTATAATGAAATAAACTTCCTGGCAAAACAAGTATTGACTCAGCATGTGCTTGTGAAAATAGGGGCTTGGCCACGATTCACTCAGGGGAAGCTGGGAAACAACGCACCTGGTGTGCTATCGGCTTGGAATGGAGCCAGCGGAGGATAAGGAGCGACAGAGAAGAAGATGAAAGGAGGTGTTGGGATGGGACTGAGCCCAGGCTTGGTGAAATTAAGTTAAGGTTAGAATAGGAGATGATGTAACATACAATAAATAGAGCTGATACTGGACATAGGAGTTTAAAGATGCACAGTTTACAGTAGAGGGGGGTAAAGTGATCGGTGGAAGTTGATGTGAAGGTGTAAGGAGTGAGCGTATGTGTGTGTGTGAGAAATTGAATCAGACTGAACAACCTGGTTTATTCCTACTTTGCCTCATTAGGACATTTAGATACAGGTTGATATGACATACATAAGAGTGTGTGTCCTTTACCCTGAGTGAGAGAGTGCAGAGGCAGATTCTGGTTAGCGTGGATGGACAGCAGGCCTTGTCTTTGCAGACTGAGCAGGTGCTGCTGCTGCAGCTGCTGAACCTGAAGGAGCTGCTGCTGAAACGCCAACTGCTGCGCAGAAACCTGCAGAGAGAAAGAAAGAGAGAAAGAAAGAAGAGAGAGAGAGAGAGAGAGAGAGAGAGAGAGAGAGAGAGAGAGAGAGAGAGAGAGAGAGAAAAGAGAGGAGGGACACTGAGACAACAGACTACAAATCATTCTTATACACACACGGCAGGTACATGCCTTCCTCTCTTAATTAACTCAGAGTTGTGACAAACAATGAAACAACATAGTTAATCATTCATAATAAGAGCTGCAGGATTTTAATTACGGCCATTCATAATTCAGTGAACATGCGTGTAAAGCGAAAGTAAGCCTTTATCATCCACCGTATCAAAGCTCAGATCCCAGGGCACAAACGGCTCGCTGCCTGAGTAGCAGAGAGCTGAGGAGGGCTTTGGGGTAGCAGGCATTAGAGTATTATCATAAAGCCTCATAGCGCAACATACTGCTGTGCCTCAGGTATTACTTGTAGTCGTGCAATACATGGTGAATGTAAGAGAATTACAGCTATACACCACAGCCCAATAATAAAAGTCCTTATTATTACTCTGTACTGCTTTAATTTTTGAGGAGCAGAATAATTACAATACTTTTAAATAATTGAAGTTGTAGTGGAAAAAATAATCCCATATTTTGTGTGCTCATGTATACTGTGTTAGCTCAGAGAAACAGAGGAGCCAGGCGATGGGAGCGACCTCACAGGGTGAGCTGTTTCTACAAGAACAATGGCGGTGGAGAAGTACTCTTTATTCAAGTAGACCTGTGAGGTATGTTGAGGGCACAGCTGGAGAGGAAAATGGATGAAGCGTAATGTGGTGGAGTGAAAAAAAAAGAGAACGTGGCAAAGAAATGGAGAGAAACAGAGCAAGACAGACCAAACGACAGAGTAGGACTGAGGCGATATAATATCCATGATTTGTGCTGTGTGATATCGAACAGACGATGTTATGGTGATGAGAAAGAGAGAGAGAGAGAGAGAGAGAGAGAGAGAGAGAGAGAGGCAGGAGTGTTGACCACTTAACACTCATTAGTCCCTCTCTCAATAACTGTTCACAAACTGACAGCAGCACAAAACTGGGAAGATTCACTGATCAGAGTCAGCATTGTGTACAAGCATTTGTGTGTGTGTGTTTGTGTGTGTGTATGTGTATGAGAAAGCATTAAAGTACACCTCTTGCTGCTGCCAAGCTGTACACCGCACCCTCTTCCCAAACACAGGATGCGCTGCTGTGTTTACTGCTCCCGATTGAAGGCAAACAAAAAAGGTCTCGCTGCACCGTGGAGGCCGGGTCACACAGGAGACCCGGAGCAAACTGAACACTCCTGATAAAACAAGCTTGTTCTCTCTGCGCAACGGTCATGTGCTCAGTTAAAGAAGAGCTTTAAAAGGAATTTGGTGGTGTTTAAAATGGAAAATTTTAATAAGCATATCTATGGATGTGATGAAAATATATTCCCCTTCAGCTTATAATGGACCTTCTTGTATTCCTGTGCATTGAGATGAACTGTGTGTGTGTGTGTGTGTGTGTGTGTGTGTGAATTTTTCTTTTTAAATGAGTTTATTATAGCTCTAACCTGCATGAGGACTGAATAGTTAATTGGACAAAATCAAATGTAGTTAGTAAGTGAATTATAATCCTCACGCCTACTGTATGTATGAGGTCCCTTTCTCCACACACACACACACACACACACACACACACAACACTAACAGTATCCCATCGGAGCACATAAGGGCTTAACACCAAAAGCACAAAAAGGCGGGGTACAGAGTGCAGACAAATGTAATACAGAGTGACACTCGCGGACCCTTTCATTGTCTCGACTCTGATATGAAGGTAAAGATCTTTGGGGGGAAAAAAAAACTCAAAAAGAAAGAAAAAAGTGATGTCTTTAAAATGAAAGCGAGGCACAAAGCAACAACAGGGGGTTATTGTGCTGAGGCCCCACGGGAGGGAGTCACACAGTGATTCTTCTTGTCTTTTGATGGCGACACAAGAAATCCGAATGGATAGAAGAAAGAGGAGAGAAGAAGAGACGGAGAAAAAATATCAGCAAGACGAACAGGCCTCTTGAGGGCTACATCAATTTCCTCTGATCAAACATAATGCGCTTCAAAAAATTGTTTTTTTTTTATTCACTGTTCCCCATTCAGCTGATCAATTGTAGCTTTTTGCTATGTCAACTTCACCCTCCTCCTCTCTGCCCTATCCTAAGAGAGAGAGTGAGTGAGCGAGAGCGAGAGAGAAAAGAAAGAGAATGACATCTCTTATCAGAAACATGAGAAACAGCCCTGTCACATTGATTTATGGAAGTGAAGCAGCACAACTTGTCCAAACTGAAGCCCCTAGTTCATTAATTAGCAAGCCTGGGGACTTTGATGTTAGTGTGTGTGTGTGTGTGTTTGCATGCATGTGCATGCTTGTGTGTGCGTGTTTTTCTATTCATTTTAATTTATGCGCTTGGAAAGTGAACGTGACTGTCAGAGGGGAAAAGTAAAAGTCTGAAAATCCTGGATCGCCTTTGAACTGCTTCTGACCGAGCAATAATCAGTTCTTTTGTCTGGAGCGACGCCTGCATCCGCCAGTCATTAACACAGAGCCACTGTAATTGAGACCAGGCGTAAACTTGAAGAAAGTCTGGCGGTGAACAAGAGAGAGAGAGAGAGAGAGAGAGAGAGAGAGAGAGAGAGAGAGAGAGAGAGAGAGAGAGAGAGAGAAAGAGATTGGGGAGAGAGAGAGAGAGAGAGAGAGAGAGAGAGAGAGAGAGAAAGAGAGAGAAAGAGAGAGAGAGAGAGAGAGAGAGAGAGAGAGAGAGAGAGAGAGAGAGAGAGAGAGTGAGAGAGCGAGAGAAAGAGAGAGAGAGACACACAGACAGAGACAGAGAGAGAGACACACAGACAGAGAGAGAGAGAGAGAGAGAGAGAGAGAGAGACCAAGACACAGAAATGAAAAGAGAAAACAAGTCTCGTTTATGATAGCTCACTATTACATGGCTCCTCTGCTGCCGTTTCCATGTTTATTAAACCGGAGTCCGACATCTCTCGGTTTCTCTTTTTATTTTTCAAAAGAAATTTTTTCATTCGTGTATGCTTTCCATCAGAGAAGCAGGAGAAATTGAGTGAAACCTATAGTAGATTTCCTTAAGAGGTGTAAAACTACTAAAGGAACAGCATTAAGTCCATACCTGCCCATGAAGCAGGTGTTCCTAAGCAGGTAATGGCAGGCGTGTGTGTGTGTGTGTGTGTGTGTGTGTGTGTGTGTGTGATGTCGGGATACCTCCTTGCTGTGCTGTTTGCTGCCATGTTGTTGAAAAAGTTGGAGCTGGAGTGATTCTTGCTGCTTCTTATAGAAGTCCTGAAGTTGCTGCTATACACACACACACACACACACACACACACACACACACACACACTCTTCAATTGAGCATCACTAACACATGATTCAAATCTCTGCAGAAGTTCATGTTAATGAACAAAAATAAATAAATAAACAAGGACTACTTGGTTTTAAGTTAATGTTGTTTGGATTAAAACCCATTTAAGTAAGCGGTCAAACAGAGTGATGACTATAAGAACTATACTTAAGTAATACAAGTATAAACTTTTAGAATGCCTCCCACTCCAAATGTAATAAACAAACAAACAAACAAATAAATAAAGCACAGAAATGCTGGCTATACATCACTGATGTGCCTTTGAGAATCATGGTTGTAGTGTGGGCAAAGTAAAATAACATCATTTAAAATGAATAAACTTGAATAATAACACAAACGGTGCACTTGAATAACACTGTACTAAAATTTACAACTTGAAATTATTACAACCTTCTGTGTCCAAAATAATAAAACTCAAAGTTTAGTATAAAGCCTATAAGTGATGTATATCAAATACATCACGCTACTAGCACAGTAGGTGTGTCTAATAAAATAGTGTTCATCAAATAAACAACCCGTACAATGCTGCGGTGCTGTCCCCGTTCCCACAACACACACACACAATCATACCAGTATTATGTCAATGTCACTGCTACAATAAAAATGATCGATCACACAAAAAAAATCGGGTCAGAATTTGGTCCCTGTTGTGTTCCCTTTCTACTGATTGACGTGCATGTGTGTGTGTGTGTGTGTACCTGCTGTAACATCAGGGCCTGTTGCTGTTGCAAGAGGATTTGGAGCTGTTGAGGGCTCAAGACTTGCTGCTGGAGAATCTGCTGCATTTGCTGAGGAGTTATCACCTGCGGAGTCATCATAGCCACTGACACTGGCACCTGCAACACACACACACACACACACACAGTTATTTCTATGTAAAATCTATACGGCGCTCTTTGTAATTTAAATGCATTTATACGGGGAGATTATAGGACTACTGACACAGCAAATGAAAGACGTGCTCACATGAGACAGAGGCAGTATAAATCACACACAAATCCAGACCATCAAACATGCAGCATCCCAATCAGCACAATGCCTCGCTCCAATAACAAGGCAACTGCCCATTAGCATACAGGGCTCTTCTTGCTTTCATTATCCACCCCGAATTTGTGTTTATTTTTTTATATTGTTGTTTTTTTATTTGAAGAGCCCCATTGCACTGCTGCAAACAGAGCAAGACATGAAAACAAAATCAAAAGCTGTAATGACAATCCAAGAATGCGGAAAGCAGTGTGCTCTCAGGACCTCTTTTACAAAACGCTCCCAATAACACTGTAACACACGGAGATAAAGAGGTGTGATAGTGGAGTGTGAGTGGAGAGCAGTGTGATGACATTGAGAGGATCCTCATAAACCGCCGACAGGGACCCTTAATTGCTGGAGAGGCTTGTGTAGTCTGTGTGTGTGTGTTTGTACATGATGCCATTAAAAGCTTCTCCTTGCAACATTTGGGACAAACAAGATAGAGATGAACTTAAGAGTATTTTACATTTACCACTGATAACACACTATGTGATTCTGTGTGTGTGTGTGTGTGTGTGTGTGTGTGTGTGCGTGTGTGCGCGCGTGTGTGTGTGTGCGTGTGTGTGAGCGCATGTGCATGTAGTGCCTGCTTTGCCTCAGCTTAATGGGGTGACAGCTTTCACCAAGGTTACCCCAACTGTATCCGTGGATCACAGCAGTTGACGCGGCCTGGAACGTTCTGGAACATGTAATTGAGGCCTTGTTTGTCATCCGCCTGCATAAATATGGTCTAATTTGCCTCGCTTTAAAGGAATACAACACAAACAAACCACCTTTAATGAATGCCTTGCACATCTCCGGTGCTACAAAGGGCAGAGGTGTCAAAGCAGAAGAGTCACTCGATGCGTAAACACACTGCTGCTTTGACAGCCAACACAACATGGCTAAAGGGCAAATGTGGCAAAACAGAAGGAACGCATTGCTAGCCACTAACTTAACATGTAAGCACAGATTTCTCTCCCCAAACCCCACCCCCCCAAACACACACACACACACACACACACACACACACACACAAGGTGTTAGAAGGCACGAGAAAAAAATCCCTACCTCAGCTTGAACAGGGCTATGACTTAATAAGCAAGCCCTCTTGAGTGTTTTGTTTTTTATCATCCCCCATATAGCCTTTAGTGTGATTTGCATAGGCCACGCCCCCTACTCATTCATTTTACGGTCATTATGCGGTGGTGTCCCTACTGCTCAGCATCACTAATTTTGATGAACTATTTTGAAGGTCGCGAGGCGCACAAGAAGGGGGTGTTGGGCGACTCATCGCGACATCGTGGGCTTTAGTGAGTGCTGGCATCACGTCAGTGAGTAAACACACACACGTAATTAAACTGGACTGTTACGGTTGTGTTTCTTTTTTTTTTTTTTTTTTTTTTAGAATATTTTACTGGATCTATACTCACTCTTTTAGTGAGTGCGGTATTGAATACAGCTGCATAACGCCTGACATTCCTAGCTAATCTGTTAAATATGTCTACTTCAAAAGCTTTGGCTGAACCAAATGATACAAAAATAACACATTATCTCACAGCACTCAACAGACATGCTATAAACTGAGAGCTCTGCTTTAGCTAATTAATTTCTTCAATTTTACACCCTTCATGCACATTGACATCAGTCTCCGGTCTGTGTGTGTGTGTGTGTGTGTGTGTGTGTAGACGGAAAGTACGGCTCTAGACCCTGAGCTCTATTATAGCCCCCGTTTTATTACCCATTACCAGTGGGGTCATTAGAGGGGAGAGGGATTGTACTCTTCTTAACCTATTGATCACAGTAACTACTGGTGTTTAATCCTCCGCTGAACGAGCTGCGATCTGTTTAAGCTACGCGAGGGCACTTAAACTGAAAAATATCACCACAGCCAATGCAACCAGGCCACTTCACAATCCTGAGAGACGGGGAGAGATGGAAAGGATGTTTTCCATTCGGAGACCCATTTCTCTCTCTTTCTTTGACGAGAAGCGCGGAGGAGGACCATAAAGGAAAAAATGAACGGGAATAAGTGGCTCTCGTCATAGAGGAGAGAAAGATAATGTATACCTAAAGCAGGGATGTGATTCAATATCACTTTTCATCACTCACTCCCATGTCTTAGAGAATCTGAGAAAGTCAGTGGGTTTTCTGAAACATCAGAATTTAAATATGGGGGGATAAAAGAAGAAGGCAAATTTGATAGTTATCAATTTCGAAATTTATGAACACAGGTGTAAATGCGACACACTCACACACGCATCAATAAGAAGCACTGAGACCTGACTTTAGGCAATGTGATATCATCGGCTTGCTGACCACTTTTACACACACACACACACACACACACACACACACACACACACACACACTTGCATGCCAATACATGAAAAATATCAGCACTACGTCTACTAAAAGTAAAATGCAATAATCATGCCAGTAACACCACCCCCCCCACATTTTTTTTTAAATTTGCAAAATACGGAATATTTTTTGTTTTCACTACACATTACACATCACATAACAATCCACTCGTACATTATATTTCACATTATAGATTTCATCCATAAAATGCCACATTCTTTGTAAAGATCTCTATCATCAGGCTCACAGCAAACAGAAGAAGGAAAAAATATATATTCAGCTCAAGAGCAGCCTACAAAGGCTACCTGCTCACAGTGCATTCCCTATAGTGTGTGTGTGTGTGTGTGTGTGTGTGTGGAGGGGAGGGCACACGAAGAAAAGGACACTAGCAGGGCAAATGCTAGCCTAATGAGAAAACATCTGACACCCATCTGACTCACTGATACTGTCTTAATGAACACTGTGTGCCCACAAGAGCAAAAAGGCTCTGACACAGAGCAAGAGAGAGAGAGAGAGGGAGAGAGAGAGAGAGGGAGAGAGAGAGAGAGAGAGAGAGAGAGAGAGAGAGAGAGAGAGAGAGAGAGAGAGAGACTCTCTTGGTGGCAGTGTCAATTAAGATGAATGGAGTGAAAAGTGAAAATGAAAAGTGGGAAAGACTTCAATGAAAAGCATCTTAAAAAAATGCTGAAGTGGCCGCACAGTGCACAGGTTCGACAGGGCAAAAATGCTGAGGGAAAAACAAAAAATAAAATAAAATAAAATTTTAATGCTCCCTGGTGTCGTCTTGTTTTGTCAAGACATCAAACGGAATGGTGAAGAGCAACAGAACAAGCCCTTGAGAAATCAGAAAAGCCTGTGCTGCGTTTGAAGCCGGCGTGCGCTTTACCTTTGTCTGCGTGGACTCGGACGTGAGCGCC
Source organism: Hemibagrus guttatus (assembly GCA_033459395.1). NCBI lineage: Eukaryota > Metazoa > Chordata > Actinopteri > Siluriformes > Bagridae > Hemibagrus > Hemibagrus guttatus. Next base: position 23,328,050 of record JAUCMX010000001.1, read on the forward strand.
ACTCGACTCTGAGAGGCTGCACGTACCAAGCAGAAACGAGGTTTTCACACTCCGCCTCGCACCACGGCCGAGCAAACTGCCGTAATTAACAGGCGACAAGGATGGAATGGCTCGTTTACATCGCATGTTCTTTGGAAAGCAGGAAATATAGCAGCAGTCTAAGATTACTCACTTAGGCCAATGGCGTATATTCATGCATTCATAAACACACATATTTTTATACATAATATCCATATAGGTGTGTCCAAAAATAAATAATAATAATTATTATTATTAATAATAATAAATTTCTATTTAATTAAAAAATACATCCATATACATTTGCTTGGGAATGAAGAAATCCACTGCATTGAATTCACCTTTAAAGCTCATAATAAATAAATAAATAAAAAATAAAGCTAATGGTATTTTGTTAGGAGAGAGTTATTTTGGTAAACTGTCCTACAATGATGAGGGTTTGAGGAATAATCAACACTCAAGTTCCACTGAAGAGAGTGTACTCTTTCTGCTGCTCATGGCCTTCCACACACACACACACACACCCCCTATAGTTCTCTATTAGTTGTGTTCTAATGTTAGTTCACATACAGAGTGCACTTTTAATGCACAGCACATGAAACCTTCACTCTAACTAATGATGTGGTCACTCTGTTGTTGAACACTGTGTATTAAGGAGAAAAAATAAAAAAATAAAAAAATAAATATATATATATATATATATAAATTACAGTACAATACTTTAGACTCTGTCCATCCTAGCCTACAAAACATTTTATTTTACAACTACTTAACATCATTTCTATTTGACCGACTCGCCAAGCTTTACGCAACCCCACATGTGCTGTCAGACGCATTACTGGCATTGTCAGAAATTTAATTAAGATCACAAGACTCGCAAATCCTCCCCTCCATCAAACAGAGAATTTGCTGCGAGACAATAGCCGTCACGTCCAGCGCGCAGATAGTTTCCATTCCCTGCCACGGCACAACGGCCACGACGCTAATCCATGTCTCCATGACGCCAGACGATGGCTGAGCCGAACCTCGTCTCGTTCAGATTTATGCCCGTGTTGTGATGTTTGTCTTTTGAGAGGCGTGAATCCAATTAGCACTGATAACAGAGGGGAGACACCGCTGTCGGCTGGCGGGAGCTGATTGAAAAAGATGAAGACGGATCAAATCTCTGTGTCTGGCCAACATGAAATTTACTGCTGGATCATGTAGTTAAAAATAATATGATGATAATTAAAGAATATGACGGACGACTACTTCAGTCTACTAAAAGCGTTCCGGTTCACAAACAACTGCTGGAAAAAGTTACCCGAGTAAACGGAGAGACTTTTTTTTTTTTTTTGGCTACAAATCTTAAAATTGTCAGGAACACATCCTGCGATAGGGTGAAGAAGCAAAAGAGTGTCGAACCTGAGGAAACGAACGCTCTCTGGGCCTTTTTCTCCTTGAGTGTTAAGGGTGTGAGGGAACAGAAGGGAACAGCTGGCACCGTGTTTGTGTCACTGCCGAGTTATTCTCAATTTTGTACAGATGCTGCAGACTTGAAGACGTGCACACAGACGTGCGCTTGTATTTTGCCTTGCGAATACGCACTCTCACGCTGCTGTAGGACATGCATTTGTGCCATGCAGCAGAAATGACAGGTGTTAGCGGTGTCATGCTGTGTTGACGTGCAGCACAAATGCAGGCAGAACTCTAAAGCGCTGCTGATGAACAATAAATCAACTCTGATTACACAGTGCCAGCGCAATCATCTGTCTCTTACTTGTCCCTAAAGCATGAGGCGCAGCTGTGGAGTATTAGCCCTCAGACCGCACCGGGGCTTCGTCTATAGTTTCCACACACACACACACACACACACACACACACACACACACACACACACACCTTTACGCACTCTCTCTCCCCTTTGCTTGCCTCCCACTCGATCTCGCTGCTTCTCCACGTCCCAGCGCAGCACCCTGCTGCCAGTCTAAACACTGACGCTGCACTGCAATCACAGGCTACAAGTATGAAATGAGCAGCTGACAGCTTTAGCACTTCAAGATCGTGAGGAAGAAATGTAATAACAGCATGCCGACAGTGAAATTACGTGCAATATTTATTTCTCGACTTCATGTGGGATCTAAAGGGATTTTAAATCAAGCAAATTCAAACAGTGAAAAGTTATAAGGTGAGTGAATGAGTGAGTGAGTGAGTGAATAAAGAAAGTAAGTTGGTACATAGCCCTGCAAGTTTGCCACACATTCTTGTGCCCTCTTGTGCCGTTGCCACATGTACACACACACACACACACACACACTCTCTCTCTCTCTCTCTCTCTCTCTCTCGCTCTCACTCACACACACACACACACACACACACACACACACACACATCACTGTACAATGGCATGCTACCCTTATTCACCTCTTAGGTTTGGCAGAGCCCTTTTAACCTCCAGCCTTTCTCAATTACTACGCAAGTACACACACGCACACACACACACATTTACGGCATACTGCTTATACTATTTTAAGCTACTGCAGATTTTCAGAAATCAAGCTCATTTCTAGTATAGGTCACACACACACACACACACACACACACACACACACACACACACACAGAATGACTATTTTTTTTTTTTTTAACTGAACCCTAGTTACTTTCAAAGTCAGCAGTCAACTTAGGAAAAAAAAATAAACAATACACAACCAAACAACTAGAAAAAACTCAAACACAGAAACAAATTCATCAAAGCATCACAATGGAGAGAGGGAAAACAACGGAAACAACAACAACAACAACAACAACAACAACAACCACCACCATAACAGCATCTATCACGTGCTCCCAAAAGCAGAAGTGAGCGCTGAGTGTGTTTTATTCTACAGGTGATGAGGGGGTCCCATCTGAGCCGAGCCAGACTCTACAGCAAGCCAACATAAAAATGCTCAAATTACACATCACACCTCCACATGCACACACACACACACATTCTCCTTTTCCCAGGAAAATTAAATTGTTCTTTCTAAAAGGAAAAGCAGAGAAAAAAGAAAGCAGACAGAATTAGAGAATCAATCATATTGACAAACCTGACAAACTCCATTTAGCTGGCAGGGTAAACAGAGGCAGAGCGCCGGGGCCGTTCAGAGAATCACGGAAGACGAGAGAAGCGGAGACTCGGAGCGTAGCGCGCGGGAGGGAGAGAGAGAGAGAGAGAGAGAGAGAGAGAGAGAGAGCAGGAGAGAGAGGTGTTTACAGCAGGAGCATGTGTGTGAGTGTGTGTATGTGTATGAGAGCCTGTGTATGTGTGTGTGTGTGTGTGTGTGTGTGTGTGTGTGCGCTGTCGCGTCTCAAGCCTTCTTCCCGGGGATATGGACAGATTGCATGCGCGAGGTTGCTGCCCGACTGACAAGATACAAAACTATCCAATCAACCACGCCCTTTCTCCACCAATCACAAGCTGAGCTCTAAACATAATCAATTCAAATGGGGACACAAGCAGCAGCGGGGGCCGCCGCAGGCTGTGTGTGTGTTGTGGATGGGGGGGGGAGTAAGGGGGTGCAGGTGAAACAATGTCTTTGTGTGGGCCACTAAAAGGGGGAGAAAAAAAACAAGACAGAAAAGAAAAAAAAAAAAAGAACTGCTGTTGATGGCTGTTAACCCTTTGACCCCAGTGGGGGTTCAGTGCGTGCTCGTGAAACAATGAAGCTCTGAAGAAGGGAGTCTCTTTAATTAAACAACAGATAACTAAACACATCTCTCTGGCTGAGAGAGAGAGAGAGAGAGAGAGAGAGAGAGAGAGAGAGAGAGAGGTGGGAGGTGGTGATGAGGGGTTGGAGTGCAAAGAAAAGAAAGGAATGAGCTACCTTTCTATCAGTCTCATTGTTCAAGTTTACAACAGGCAGCACCAACAGAAATGCTGCATTTGGAATGGCAGGGAGTCGTTTTATTAATGCAGAACTGAACTGACATCATCACACTCGTGGTGAAGTCGTCGGATTATGAACATGCGTCCGTTCCGACAGAATGAAATATCAGTATATCATATAAAATTTCCCCTGGGGACGAGTAAGGTGTTGTGTGCTGTGTAAACGTGCTAACTGAAAAGGCCCAGCCTTTTTCAAACACAGCTGACTAAAATCCCACTCAGACAAGAAGACTTCCTTACACGTGAATTATCCTGACCACATGGACATCCACCGTTACGCTGTCCTGTTACGCTTCACACAGTAGCAGGAAGAAAGGAACGGCTAGCGTTTGAAGACGTCACTGTTTCAGCGCTTAGAGGTCACACGTGTGCTTACGTATCATCCCGCTCACAACTTATTACAAAAAAAAAAAAAAAAGCAGAAAGGAAAAAAAAAAAAAAGGAACATGGTTCTGCCCCCTACTGGCTTAATCTGTCTCACAAAATATGAGTCCACATTAGAAGGAAGGATTGATTGCACTCACTTTCTCTCTGCACTGAAGAACAGTGGTGATTTTAGACATGATGTACCACCAGCGTCTTTCTCTCACAGCTACAGGAATGCTGCTTCTCCTGTTATTATGCTGCTGTTACATTATTGACTCTTTACTATTACAAGACAATTGTGCTCTTGTGTTATTAGCTATTATTAGAACATTACATTTTAATATGTAATTAAAACTGTCGTTAATATAAATACATGAATTTCATACATGCGATGCATGATTATATTATTATTGCTATATTAAATTAAATCTACTCTCATTACTTTGAAAAACAAAAATACAACATGTAATTAGCATTAAGCTGTAATGACAAGTAAACACAGAGTGGGACTAATAGATATAATAGTTTTGTTGTTTTCTTTTTTTTTTCTGTGTAAAAAAATCCTCAGCACAATTCTGAATGCTGTGCACCCACATTGCAAATGCATAAGCAAAAATGAAACCCGCAAAACACACAGAAACAAAGCACAAATGCCATGCAAACTCACCAACTACTGCAACAAATCATGTTTATGCCCCGAGGCTCTGATTCTCCATCAGAACATGCCTGACCTCCTCGTGATAAACACACGTTAACGTATGAACAAAAATTCCGTCGTAGGTAGACCAATTCTTACGCCCTTCTTCACGTAATGGATATCAAAGTTTCATATTCCACTGTATGGAAAACACTGTAACGAGTAAAATGTTTAAACTGCAAGTGCTCAGATAAATAAGTTGAATGCGGAAAATAATGCATATAGGAACTTGCTTGTTCCCGCTTAATGGAAACTGCACAGTGAAGATTGCTGCTTATTTTTACAGACACAAAATGTGGCATTAGGTTGGGTTTACCTTAAAAATATATATATAAATATATATATATAAAAAAAATAAAATAAAAAAAAACATGCTTGGGATTTTTTTTTTCTACGTGACGAATTGTGCTAAAAAGGCTCAAGATTCAAGTGAACTTTACCGGCTCGAGAGTGTATCTGAGTATAATTCTGCCAAGGCTTACATGCACGGTATAATTGCCTTGCTCTGATTATGATTCATAGGCAACAATAAAGTGACTGTACCAAGCTCCGCCTCCTCTTTAATCCACCAATCCTGAACAAGCGTTCTTCCTGGCCGACCTACATAAATTATTGACTGAAAGACCTCAAGTGTCAAAACTGACATATCTTAGTGAATAAGCAAATGAAAGAAAGACTCTTCATTGTGTCTCTGACAAGCACCACAAAGACACACACGCACGCACACACACACAGTGAAGTGAGCCAAGACTTTGGGCAATCCTGCATAAAAGCATGCACACACTAGTACACACAAGAAGTGCCCATGCGTGCACCCGCACATACCTACACTTACACATTTGATCAACACACACATTCACACACACACACACACACACACACACATTCACACACACACACACACACACACACTTGGCCATGCCCCGTCTTCTCCCCGGGGTAGCATGTGGGCATATTCCCAATAAAACACCTTCTTAGCAGTAATAGGCCACTGTTCTCATTTCAGTGCTCCCAGAGGCCTCATGATAAATTTAGCAGATCGAGTCTGCGCTGTTCTTCTGCACTTCCTCCCTCTCGCTTCACTTAAAGTAAAAAAAAAAAAAAGAAAAAAAGAAAAAGATAAATAAGATAATGTCATTCCTACAGTTCCATCCGGTTCTGATACGTAAGATCAGATCCTGAGCAGGTACAGCATTGCTCTGAGCGTGAGCTCGGACTGTCGCCTGCCTCGTGAAGCCAAGGTCGGTGCGTCCGGCATTAACAAAGACAAATGACATTATTATGTTGGAAATGTCTGATGTAAAAACATATGGCATAACCATTAACAATGCTGTCGTTCTCAATTGGAATGTAAGCAGCCGTCATTTGACGTACGCTACGTTTTAAAAGCGTCTGCCTCTTGGAAGAAGGACCTTTCCTCCTGCAGAAAGAACATTTTTAATCTCTCCTCTGACTAAACTAAATCTGCTGTTTACTTAAAGAGGGCTGAACTGAGCAGGTGTGAAATTTAACAGCTAACAGCTGGTGCTCAGGGCAACAACCTTCATCTCTCACACACACACACACACACACACACACACACACAAAAGTTTTGCATTAGTCATTTCCTACTATTTCAGATCAATAGTGAATAATAATGATAATATTAACAGTATGAAATAATTAGAATTTAGCGAATGTTCACTATGTTCAAATATAAACAGTATTATTTCTGTATAAAAATGTCTCCAAGAGAATTAAAAAAACATGTGCTCAAATGAGATTCAAACTTTTTTTTTTTTTTTAACATTACATACATCAATTCTTTTAAATATAATAACAAGTAATAATGAAAGAACCTGCTGTTTTTTCCCCTTAGTAATTAACTTGTACAGTTAGAATATTTAAAACGATCGATGTCACAAACAACCGAAATGAATGATTTCGATCTGTTCAATCCAAACCGGCGGTTTTGCACTACAATATTAAAATCGCAATTTTCTTGGCAAGCCGGTTTGTCTTTCTTCAAGTTCTCGCTCACCCGTGGTTTTCACTTAGTCAAAACAGGACTTTTTTTTTCTCAGTGCCGTACAGGATAAATTGGGTGGGTGGGGAAATTTTGTTTTCTTCATTACATTGTGATTGATTCATAGTGCGCACATTATTGACTCATATGCTATTTATGGAATCCTTATCAAAAAAATTCCTATTTGTAGAAGAAGAAAAAAAGCCACCAAATGCTACCATATTTGAATAAGAGGAGGCTCAGTCAGCAAAAGCTTCTACTTTTCAAAAAAAATAACAGGTGTTGTGTTATACAGCATTCGACTGAAGTGAGTCGGTGTTGTATTGCACGCAAAACAGACACGTATGTGATTTCCTAGCACCAAATCGACCTTAACAAATACAAAACAAGTCGCGGTGTTTGAACACGTGCGGTAAATACTCACTTAGCTTATATTTTGTCTACTGACAGATGGCAACTTCAAGAGATGTACTGACAGGAAAAGGTGATGTAGAAACAGACAGGGTTGGAGACAGAACAAACAGAAACACACAAAGTGAGAGAGATACAATCACAAAGTGATAGACCGTAGTGATCAAAAGAGAACTGTTTTCTTTTTTTTCTCGCTTAAAAAAAGAAAAGAAAGAAAGACACGCTACTGAACTATGCCTTCCTGTGAAAAGTCTTCCTGTGCCTTATCCACAAGCCTCTTCCTCGCACATTAGCTGGTATTTATGTCACGTGTATCTCCACCAACCGCTACCAAGATCCATTTCACTAAGCATACAACAAAATCACACACACGACACTCCTTAAACACACACTACCCTGTTAGCCGTACAAACAGCTGTGGACATCTGTTTAGAAGCGGCCCCCAAAGCACAGACAAATCGCTCTCGCAATCGCAGGGCCGCACTTCGCGTAGAGTGGCGGGACACGAGGCGGTACTTGAGGGAAGAACTGATAGGAAGATGAGAGGAGGAGGAGGAGGAGGAGGGGTGGTGTAGGGGAAGGAGATATGTTATGGGTACGCTGCAGGGAGAAATCATTACAACTAAAATGAAAAGGTCTTGAAAATGGCACTGCAACTTTAAGAGGTGACAGTAATCTGATGGCTGAGTGTGAGATGACTTTATCCCGACAGCGGCGTCCAGAGCGGTTCCTGACGCGCCGCTCGCATTAAGCGTAATGCGTTCGTACAATATGACAAAGGCAAAACAAGATGCGCAAGAGCAGGAAAATGATGTGCTGCTACAGCTCTGGATGGAACGACCCGAAAGCGCCATGAGAGAAGGCATGCACATGCACACACCCAAACACACATTTGTCTTACTATCCTTGCGAGGACTGACATTTATTAATGCAGCTAATTAATGTTGAACTATACATAAACTACACCTAACCCTAAATCCCTAACCTTCACCTCAGTAAACAAAAAAAAGCAAACCTTCTGACTTTGAACAAAAGCCGTTTCTATAAATCTGGGGACCAGCCAAATATCATTATCCAAACCCTAAGGTCAGATATTCCAATCGCTGTGGGGACATTAGATCCCCTCCAAGTTATACAAACAAGATATCCTACACGTATGATGATGTCCTGGCTGATGTGGATGACTTCAAGCAGTGCTTTACTCTGGCTGAAAACTAGGCAGGCCAGCTTGCTTTATGGTCAAGATCAGCCCTGTTAGCTCTTTCGAGGGCAACGTTCTTTTAACTTTCTCTCCTCGTTTCCTCTCGCTGGCCTCTCCTCAGCTGGACTGAGCACGTCGGTGCTGCTGGATCCGTCTGGAAGCTCTGGCCCAGCTCCAGAGAACCCCAGCAAACCGCACTGCTAATGGCTTACAGATTGCAGCACCATGGTGTACATGTGTCAGGACAATGCCATGGGTCTCTGACAAAAAAAAAAAGGAAAAAAAGAAGAGAGCAAAAAAAATAAAAAATAAAAAACAAAACCAAAATAAGCGGCACGCCACAGCACTGTGTCATGTAGCGCTCTGTGAAGGCGCGTGTGTGTATGTGTGTGTGTGTGTGTGTGTGTGTGTGTGTGTGTGTGTGTGTGTGTGTGGGTTGGCACAGTAAATATACTCGGCTTCCATCTTCATGAAAGGACATTATCATTTGACCCCACTTGGCCTGGTGGAAACTGTATACGGTCATGAGAGACAGAGACTGCCGGAGTGTAAGTGCCAGGGAAAATAAATAGATGTTCCTTTGCTAAAATAGCCCTGCACATTTGTAAATGACATCTGCTGCATTTTTAGGGGAAAAAAAAACATCAAAATGCCAATTGCATTCTCTCCCCCTCCAAGATGAATGCAATATGTACTGTATAGAAAATCATTCTGCCTTCATGTCTTCCCTGCATGAACTCCACAAACAGGGGAAGTCATAAAACCTCATTAAAAAAAAAATTGCTTTTCCTGGTTTTCAGGTGCACCAGTAGTATCCTGGAGACCGAACTAAGAATAATCCACTCACAAAGCCGCCTTATTGTTTACCTTCTTGCTTCTTTAAAAGTGAAAATCTTCCCCAAAGATATCTAGCACATGCTTGCGAGACAGTTGAAAATTAAGCAGATGATGTGCTCTGCTGTGACTACGTGATATCTACACGTTTAGAATGTTCTTGAGTCCTCTAGACAAAAAGCATGAAAAGCTCATGCTCATGTGTAAGTTTATAAGAGCAGAGTTCATATTTATTCATGACAGATAAAAAAAAAAAATAAATAAATAAAAGACCACGATTCCAAACTGGGATAATCTGAGAGGTTTTCCACCAGCGGCGGTCTGACTCCTGTCGGTGTAACGTCATCAACGCAGCTGCATGTCATATAATCCTCTGTAGGCGCTGCCTGCTTTCCCATCATCCCGTGCGGCGCCACACGGTTAACCCTGCCATCTCTTCAGCTGCTTTCTCTAGCTGCTTTCTTTTTTCCCCTCTCCCTTTCTCCTCGTTCCATCGAGAGGGTGGACTATCAACGAGGGTCTGCAAGTGTTGTTTCTAATTACCTATTTCTCCACTCCTGATCCTGTGGCGGGCATAATTAGTTACCTGGGGCTGCAATCCAATTTGAAGTGATGACAAGAGAGTGATCCATGAAAAAGTAATAAGTTAAATCCAATTTCAGACTGCCTCTAATTAAATGCACATGGAACTAATGACTCAAACCCTAGCATTTCGGTGATAACCGTAATTAGCAAAGAGGGAGTTGCACTCGTTCTGTCTGTCTCTCTCTCTCTCTCTCTCTCTCTCTCTGTGCTGTAGGTGTGGCAGGAACGTGGCATGGATTCCTTTTAATTACTTGTGTCATTTTTTCTGCTAATGTTATCATTTTTGATTAGTCTTGTACACGTCAGTCCCCAGCTTCTGTCTGTCAGCGTGAAAGGCGAGCGTTAGCATTGTCGGGTAAATGAGGGCACATGAAAAAGTGACTAGTAGCTAAGACTTGAAAAGTAGCTAAAACTTTTTTCCTACACAAGTCAGGCACTAAAATCCAGCTCTCACTTTCTAACTGTAAGCATTTCGACTCATTAGTTCCAGTTCTGTGAATTCTGATGAATTAACAATCGGTGATGTAATGGCTGGGAGACATGATGATATAATATTGATCAATGATGTCATAACACGCTGCTCTGAGAGATCGTTTTTGTTTAATGTGCCTCAAGATTTGTCTATTAATGATCAGAAAAATAAAAGTAATAAAAAGTAAATAAAGTCTTTTTTTTTTTTACAGCAAATATCTGTACATTTTGATGTACATCATTTTTTTTTCAAGAATAGTGACACGTTATATTGTCTAGCACTAATCAATACAGCCATTGATCAGATACAAAGTATTAGGGAATTTCTCTGTAAAAGCAGAGTATCATCATGTTGCTTTTTTAGTTTATTACTAAAAAATCGGTCACTGGAATGGCCAGGTTTCAAAGCATGCTTGAGGTAATAAGGATGTAAACTGGTATCGTGATTATTAATTGATGTGAAACTGAGCAAAACCCCCTGAGTGATTCAGCCTAAAGAAAGTCTTTATAAAAGGGTTGCGAGTGCATGCAGCTTGGTAACTGAGATCGGAGAAGTGTGTGTGTGTGTGTGTTGTGGAGAGTGTAACCCAGGGCAGCCATGTTTGTAGGCAACGTTGTATGCTGGGAGTGCGGAGAAGACGGTGATGTGACTACGAGCAAGTTGCATCATCTAACGTAGCGCCATAGCCGAATGCGACTGAAAACTTTCATCAGACTGTGAAGATCACATAGACTATGAACAAGGCTACTGAAGACACAGCAACAAACAACACAGGACATCAACAGAAGCATGACCAGGGTAAACACAGCAACCAGTGAGACGTGTAACGTGCAGGGTCATGTGACATGCAAGGGGCTGATGGGTAATGTAATCAAGTGCCGATTTTCTGACACTGTAGAACTTTGCTGTCTTTGGGTCACAATGGCACAAAATTGCCATCACATCACACAAGACCCATGCCCAAAACATCCTTTTGTGGTTCTTAAATGCTTCTTAACAAGTAAAAATATCTTGAGTACAGGCAAATTCAAACGCCATTTAAAAAAATCCAACGTTCCAATGTAAATGCTCATTTCAAGCTTTAAATTGTCTGGCAAAGGATTTTGCTTATTTCTTGAAATACAGTTGAATTTCTAGAAGGAAGCGAATCATCTGCCAATAGAATCATCTGATTTTACACAATTTTTAAAATGAGCAATCGTTAGTAATTAGTAGGCAATTAATGGTCTATATTTGTTATATAATTATCTCACATTGAGGATGTTTTTCAGTTGTAAAGGCATTTGACAAGTTTATTTACGCTACACCTGACACAGGCAGTACCTGGGTCAGGTGTGCTTAGAAATGAAACAGAAACAAAAAACATTGTGAACTGGATCAAGAACTAGGTCTTTATTTTCCATGGTTCAACAAGCGGGGGTTTTTCCCCTCAGAAACCACTCATTATATGGATAATTATGTTCCACTGTTTTATTAAACAGCTTCACGGTAAGGTCTTAATTAAGCGGCTGGTGTATTACCAGGAGACTCTATAAACAATGCGATGTGCACGGATGTGGGCAACATGCTCAACCGATGGTATGAGCAGAACAACAAACCCAATTAAAGTGGAGGCTTAAGACAGAAGAGAGACGCGCATTCATTTGCGCTTCTTAGTGGCATGAGGCGAAATGCGATCCCAGTTTTTTCTTTCTTTTCTTTCTTTTTAAAAAAAAAATAAATGCTCTTAACAGATTGTTTACCGGCTGCTTAGCAACTAAACTACACCATGTAGAAGAGATGCATCTTTGGATAAAGGGTACAATAAACACACACACATATGCATATTCGCACACACACGCACAGAGCCAAGCTGTCTTTTCCAGCGGCCTGAGTGTCAGGTTGGCTGTGGTCTCTGTATTCATTAATAAATTTGAATTTTAAATGGGGCTTTGTGCCTTCTTCTTGTGGGTGTAAGGTCCTGGCCACCAGAATCTACTTTTCATGACCTCCAACTCGCTAGACTTAAGGAAGCTTTCGTTTTGATCCACATCCTGACAAATATGCGCACAATGGAAAGGTCAACATAGCCATATTTTATCCATTTATTTCCCCAAGACACATCACCACATAGCTTTGATTAGACACTGAAGATACGTGCTCATTAAAAAACACCTACCCCTATGGAGACATCCTCTATAGAGGCATATATGCAAGAGCGTTGGGTATTAATTACCAAATATGCCCCGGAGTCATTTGCTATTTTTGCTGTGAAACAAACAACACCCTCCTTGTTCAAACAGGGATAAAGATCTGACAGAGAGCGTGCAGAGGCGAAAGAGAAGGCCTGGAATGAGTGCAAATATTGAATCAGACATCACAAGTTGGACTGGTTTAAAAATGATAGCGGATGGGGAAATAAAGAGGGCCGGATTTGTTTTGCATGACAAAGGCTAGACAAATAGAAGCCCCAGATCTGAGATGGGGGACGAGCGGCATCTGCTCTGTAGTGCTTCCTGTTGCTGTTAGTAGGAGGTATACGGTGCTGTATGGTGGGGGAATAGAGACTTGCAGGGCTTCTTTGTATACTGTCATATGTACCTCGTGTCCTAAAGCAGGACAGAAGACTCATGAAAAAAACTCGTACAGTATACTAAAATCAAGAGCTTACATACTAGTTACAAGATATCAGATCTTTGAGGTTAGAGGTAGAACCCATTCATTCACATTTTGCTTCACACACGCGCTCATGCACACAGACACGAGGCTTGCCAAAAAAGCTGTAAAGAATCCTGAAAGAGGAATCTGTCAGAAGTGTGGCACAGGCTGCGGTTGATCATGGCATAGTTGCATTTCGAGTGATATCTGTACCAGAGCATGAGCTCATGAGCTGTGTAGTAAAGTGCAGTCAACAGCCGCTGGCCTGCCAAGTTTAATTTCCTGTTTATCTAGCGCCGACTGGTACAAGCTGTGCTACAAATAACACATGGAGAACGCAAATAAAAATAAAACACCAGCATAGATACGCACAAACACACACCTACACATGCACCTTTTACACGCCGTATATGTGCCATCTGATACATGTCTGATGTGTTCTTTAGGTAAAAGCAGAAAAAAAAAGTACAGGACAGACTGACCCATGTTTCATATTATATACATATACACCACATATATATATATATATATATATATATATATATATATATATATATATATATATATATATATATATATTATAAACAAGTAAAAAGTGAAAGTGTCTTACCTGCAGTGCAGGCTGTTTCTCGTTGTTTTTGGGAGACTTGATAGCCCCACTTTGCTGCTGTGGCTGCTGCTGCTGCTGCTGCTGCTGCTTAAGAAGGAATTGCCTTGCAACCTGTAGAGCCTGGAACAAATGAAGAAAGATAATATAGTAATAGTAGTAAAGTTAAGGAAAAAAATAAAGAATAGCCTTAAGAATAGCCTATATAAAGAGTAGCCTTATAGCTTTCCAACTTCCATATCTCTATAAGCCAAATGACAACGTGTACTAGGCTTCGAGTAGATAGTGAAACAAACTGCACACAAACGGACCTTTCTGCTCCTCATCCTGACTGCTTGCTAACAAATTTACATAGTTTCATTTTGTTGCACATGGAGAACAGTAACAAGCTGACAAAGCAAACAGCTGTGGAAAGATGAAAAACACACACACATACAAAGGGAACAAAATTGATAGTGAGCAGCTAGCAGGAACTATGCTCCGTTTGAAACTGTACACTTCTAATAAACAAGGGATCTGAATGTCCATTAGCAGTTGTTTAACTTCTATCTTTATTTCCGTCTCATTCCTTATTTCTTTTCCTAGCCCTGGTTTATAAAACAAATAAAAGCTTTATTGCCGCTCCAGAGATCTGTTATAGGATGCGGCCTTCTGAGTGGAAAACAAAATACAGTGGAGTCAAATGTTTATTGCTCTGGCTACTCCCTCCGCCCCTAACTCCCACCCCAGCAACAATAAATAATCAAACTTGCCATCCAGTACAAACAAAAGGCAGCGGCTGTGCTGGGAAGAGAGAAAAAAAAAAACAACGCGGTGTTCTGGTCGAGGCAAAAAAGCACTACTGATACCAAAAAAAAAAAAAAAAAGCGAACGCCACGTTCCCACAGTGTCTGGGGTAGATTCACACCTACACCAGAGCAACATCTGAGTAAATAACCAGCTTCATTCTTTCCATTATCCGCGCACACACACACACACAAACGACTCCCACGATTAAACAAATAGTCGTTGGAATGGTCCAAAAGCCCTGAAACTGCACCTCCGGCACTGCTCAGCCTCTCTGGTGTGCTGTTTGTTAAGTTTGTGTTAAGTGTGTGTGTGTGTGTGTGTGTGTGTGTGTGTGTGTATATGTGTGAGAGTGAGAGAGAGAGAAAGAGAGAAAGAGAGAGAGAGAGAGAGAGAGAGAAAGAGAGAGAGAGAGAGAGAGAGAGAGAGAGAGACAGTGCATAGATACATTTTCATTGCTTTTGTAAAGTTATGGTCACACTGGATATTGTAGTAAATCTCATGAAATGGTGCTTGTGCCAGTACCTGCTAACTGGAACTTAGGAAATGTGTAATGTGTAATGAACAGCGAGCATCAACAGCATGAGTTGTGGGCATTTAGGGGAGAAAAAAAAAGCTCTGTGTTATAACTGTAAAAAATGTTTCCTAGTTTATAAGAAACTACCACCGTGTGGAGTGTCACACATCAAGAACATCTGAGCATTTGATTTTTATGGCCATTAAAAAGGAGTTAGGCAAAAGTCTGGTGAAACTGACACTTAAGAATAATTTATTTATTTATTTATTTATTTTTTTACAGAGCCACGGTTCTGCCTTTTTGTTGTCTACTGGCAAAGTTCACATAAATAAAGTAACCACTACCAGCAGAAATGGTCACATCTTGCGTCCTTCCCCTTCAGTGAGCTGGCTTTTCCACCAGATGAATTTTATTTGCTTTCGCTCTGACCACTGGTTTAACGGAAAAAAGCAAAAACGGGTAGTTTTCAGGTGTTTCCAGTATCGCCATAGCAAAGAGCCAAAAATCATAAAAGCTGGTGGTCATAAATGGAAGATCTTTTAGCTGCAGCTAAAAAACAGTGACAAATAGAAAATCTGAGTTTAGGTTACAGATGTTTAACGAGGGAAGGAAGAAAGGGAAAAGGAAGTAAAAGAGTGAGAAGACTGGCCAACATGAAGGTGAACACTTACTGACCACTTTATACACCAGAGTGGGAAGAAAAAAAGAAGTAACTGACTGTGCCATGGTTGTTGGTACCAGATGGGCTGGTTCAAGTATTTCAGAAAATCTGCTGATCTTTGATTTTCACGTACAACAGCCACACGAATTTAGAAGAGTGTATGATGTTACACTATTAGAAGAGAACAGAATGAAAACATCCAGTGAGTCCAGGAGCCAGAGGAGAACCGTCAGAATAGTCAGACTGATCAGGAAGGCTACAGCTACTGAAATATCCACTCTTTACAACCGTGCTAAGTAGAAAAGCATTTCGGTGACTACAGCCACGTGAGGTTCGACTCCCGTCAGCTGCAGTGGACACAGGATCACTAAAACTGGATGACTGAGAATTGGAAAATGTAGCCTGCTCTGATAAATCTTGATTTCTCCTGAGGCACACACCAGGTTCCATAAGCATGAATCCGTGGACCCAACCTGTCTTGTGTCACCAGTCCAGGCTGGTGGAGATGGTATAATGCTGTTGAGAATGTTTTCTTGGCTTGTTAAACTCTACTGAACATTGTTTAAATCCCACAGCTTATTTGAGTATTGGTGCTGATCATGTGCATCCATTCATGGCCATAATTTCCCATTTTCTAATGGCTACTTCCAGCACGATAATTCACCATGTCTCGAAGAAAAAGTCATCTCAAACTGGTTTCATGAACATGACACAGAGTTCTTCAGAGACCTTCTTCCATCAGCAGGTCTGAATTCAACTGCGCAACTTTTAAGATGTGTCAGAACAAGAATTTTTCTCAGCATGAATGTGCAGCAATTGCGTGAGGCAATCATGTCAAAATGGACCGGAATCACAAAGGAATGTTTCCAACACCTTGTCGAGTCCATGTCATGAAGAACTGAGGCTGTTCTGTGATCAAAGGGGAAGCGAGTCCTGGCCAGTGTTAGCATGGTGTTCCTAATAAAGTGGCAGGCGTAAAGAGAATACTGAGCGGCATAAATTGGCACAGCATGCTTTTCTGATGTGGTGGAAATACTCTCAGTATTTTTAGAGCCACTATATATATTTAGGAAGCAGTTACAATTTGGTAGTGGATCTCTAAAATTGGCACAGAAATTTGTGCCTCCTTCTCAGTGTTAAATCATTTTTCCAGACATTTTTTTTAAAACCGTACAAATGTCTAAGAGCTGCTGTTTAATCTGAGTCCGCATAAGCTCAATAAAGATGAGGGTAGGAGTTTAGGTTCTGGGCTGAGACACTCTGGTGTGTGAGTGAGTGTGTGTTGACATGATGAGGCAGGAATATGACCACAGGCAACAGAGAGGCCACTGTACTGCTGGTTCACTCTGACTGTCTGGACAGACACACACACACACACACACACACACAACACACACACACACACACACACCCCACTCAAAAACAATAAATAGATGATACACACTCATAACCACGTTTACATACACAACACTGTGTGATATTACATCTAGGCCTTGTTGCACTGGAACATTCACCTGTGACTCATTCTACAGTAACAACACGGGAATAAGGCGCTCGAACCATTTCAAACAACCGATCAAAAACATCGAGAGCATGTTTCCATTCTAGTTATTGCCACAAGCTATATCAGGGAAGGGTTTTTGAAGGGGACAATCCCTAAGGTCATGTTCACAACTCAAACCATGAACAGCTCACTCAGCCACCCTCCACACACACACACACACACACACACACACACACACACAAACAGTAATCAGTTCTGAGGAAGCAGTACAGCACTAAACTCCCCCACAGCAGTAAATGGGTTGAAACTCTCGATATTAGCAGGAGTGAGAGCATTCGATGAATATGACAAAACTTCAGTGATGATCTGATGCTCTACTTAAGCTACCTGGGAGTTTCAAAGGACATCACACGACAGGTAGAGGATTACACATGCCAGCCCAAAAAAAAAAAGAAAAGATTTCTTTTCAGGGAAAGGTCACAACCTCTTTTCATCCTTCTTTTTTATTTCTATCATCTTATAGGTTCCTTAAGTCTAAGGGGTTTCGAAATGTATGTCAAGTCCAGTCTTGCACAAAAAACAAACAAAAAAAACAACAATCCTGATTGGCTGTGTAATTTAGTCCAAGACGTGCTTTATCTATGTCCACAAAACTCAGCCTCTTGCAAGCTGGAACACAGAGTACTTGATACATAGATGACAAATTACCACACAAGCACATCCACTTCTTAGTCACTTCTGGGAAGTGAGCTGTAATATTTTTTTTCTTTACACAGAAACTTTTATGACATGTAAATGCTTTGTGTCTGATTTGTACACTTTGCTAGAGGTGAGAGGAGAGGAACAAGGATATTCAAGTCAACAGGATGCAATATGGGCTTGAGGCACTTGAGGATTAGAACACAAGGTACTTTGAATGACTCAGGTTTTTTTTTTTTGTTCTTAATTGCGTCAGCAAAGGCTGTCAGCAAAGTACCTTGATCGCTCAGAGATGGCCTGATTGCATGCTGTTAACCAACAAGAGACTCCTCTAACCACAAGAATTGCATCTCTGCCTACTAAAGAATTTTTTTTTCTTCAGCCCGGTACAGTACACAAACACAGTTACTAACAATTTACCTTTTAGAAAACAGCAAAGAAAACACATCTTGATATGATCCTATTGTTTAGGCTGCTTTTACACTGTGTGGTTTAATTTTAGACAAAAATCCTCGAGCAACAGACCTGCTTACATTGTGGATCAGTGTGTCACAGACTAGCGCAGAAAAAAGGGGCTGCATCAAAAGAAACATCCTTTAAAGTGAAATAATAAAGATCTTTTTCTGCCCATTAGCATGTTTTGTTTCTATTTCTTCATCACCACTACTGTATACACCGATCACGCATAACATTATGACCTCCTGCCTAATATTGTGTTGGTCCCCTTTTGCTGCCAAAACAGCCCTGACCCATCATGCACTGTGTATTCTGACACATTTCTATCAGAACCAGCATTAACTTCTTCAGCAATTTGAGCAGCAGTAGCTCGTCTGTTGGATCGGATCACACGGGCCAGCCTTCGCTCCCCACGTGCATCAATGAGCCTTGGCCGCCCATGACCCTGTCACTGGTTCACCACTGTTCCTTCCTTGGACCACTTTTGATAGATACTGACCACTGCAGACCAGGAACACCCCACAAGAGCTACAGTTTTGGAGATGCTCTGATCCAGTCGTCTAGCCATCACAATTTGGCCCTTGTCAAACTCGCTCAAATCCTTACACTTGCCAATTTTAACTGTTTCTAACACATCAACTTTGAGGACAAAATGTTCACTTGCTGCCTAATATATCCCACCCACTAACAGGTGCCATGATGAGGAGATAATCAGCGTTATTCACTTAATTCAATCATTGTTATTCACTTCACCTGTCACTGCTCATAATGTTATGCCTGATCAGTGCATGTAGCTACTGCATGTGTTTCACTTGATCCCAGGCTGTCCTGGTGGCTTTCAGATGAGCATCGTAGACTTGGATAAAAACTTTTCTGACACAGACAGAAGGTTGTCTTCTCAGTGGCACTAAATGGCTGGTGCTCTGAGACGGCTTATCTAAACTCATTGGTGAAGAATTCTTTTATGATATTAGATTTCTGTCTGTATCAGCAAAATTGAGTAGTACAAAGCCAGCATGAGAGGAAAAAGGCAATTAAAGTTAAATAATACGAAGATGAACCAAAGGCTTTGTTAAGTTCATGATGAAAGACATTGAATTCTGAGATGCGAGCTGTGGGCAGAGCAATGATTTACGAGTGTCCTGTGCTCCTGTTGACTAGCGGAGTTCTAATGTAGCCCTCAAGGAGCCTTAATGTAATCCAACACACACACACACACACACACACACACACACACACACACACGCTCGCTTTTCTGCCTAGCATTCATGCTCTTTTGATCCAGCATTCAAAGGTAGCAGTGGGTTTGATAGACGCGCTAGGCTAAGAGCAGTTCCAAGCGTTCGCATGACAAACTGCCAAGCGATGACAGGCTGGAGCGTCTGAAGGCATGTTTAAAGTGAGGAGAAGTGTGTGCTGTCTGGAGAGAGACATACCAGGAGGAACTGATCAGACACAAAAGAGGCTCGAGGGTTGGTAGCAGTAACAGATGACCCGCTTTTACACGCTGAGAGCAAGTGCGTCTTGCTATGGGAAACAACCAGCTCTCGTCGAGCGAATGCGTACTGAAGACATAACAGGATTCTCAAATGCAGGAAAATGCTTTATTAGTCAGATCATTTTTTAAGGTGCAAAATGATAGTCTGCAGCAACAACTCCTTCAAATTGGACAGAGGAAGGCAACATGTGTCTTGAGAATCCTTCATTAAAATTCCTGGTTTGGGTTCTTTGATACCACACACACACACACACACACACACACACACACACACACACACACACACACACACACAAACTGATCCCTCCAGGTACTGCTGATTATATAAACAGCCTCGAGGACCTGACAAAGCCTAGTCTTGTCACTAACAAAGACAACACAATTTGCTATTCTTGTCATTCACGATCTCTCTTTTATATTTCATCGCAAATATGCGGCTCCCTTTCCACAGACTGTTTCCTCTTCTGGGCTAACGGCTTCACCTTAATGCACATGGCTTTGGCTTTATCGGTGTCGGCTTTTCACATCGTATTAGCAAGAAGAATCAGTGCAGGAGCTTTAGCAACTTGCGTCCAAGGGCAGGTTCCCAGTGATAACGCTGCGAGACAACTGAGTGCTGGATGTCTTTACATGCACCGTGTGGATTATTTACAGGTTTTAGGCTTCCCTGCTGTTTAAGCCTTGCTCCATCAACTCTGCAAATCCGGTGAGAGCAGCAGGGGAGCAGTCGCTTAGCTTTCACCCCTCTCCTGTACCGGCCCTCTCTGATAGTACAGGGCAAAACTGCAGTCATGGTGAACAGCCTGGGTTAGGATGACTAAGCTAAATAAACATCAAATAAAATACCCCTGTACGATGGACGCTCGGAACAGAAAAGATCAAAATGCCTAAGCTCTGCACAACAGGAACAGAGATTCCGGATGCAGATTATAGATTTCAGGGCTTAATGAACAAGGTGAAACCGGGGGAAAGACAAAAGTGTTAGTGTGTTAGACCAAAGCGTCTTTATCTTGGCTTCTATTCACTGTGCGCTCCTCTCAGCGGCAGCAAAGACCTTGAACGTGAAACGGATCCAAACTAATTGAGGGCCTAATTAGAGGGAGATGTGCAACACACGTGAAACCAGATCCCTATGGCCATGTTGGAACGCACAAACTGTTTACACAGTGGCAAAACTTGTACAAGGTTCTCAAACCCTGTGCAGAGAAAATGCAGTCAATAGTATAGCGTTGAACAGCATCCTCACCATTTAGGATTTTTTATACACATTTTATATATATATATACACACACACACACACACAACGATCAGGCATACCATTATGACCACCTGCTAAATATTGTGTTAGTCCCTCTTTTGCTGTCAAAACAGCCCTGACCCATGCACTGTGTATTCTGACACCTTTGTATCAGAAACAGCATTAACTTCTTCAGCAATTTGAGTAACAGTAGCTCATCTATTGGATCGGATCACACGGGCCAGCCTTCAGTCCCCATGTGCATCAATGACCCTTGGCCACCATTGACCCTGGGGCCGGTTCACCACTGTTCCTTGGACCACTTTTGATAGATACTGACCACTGCAGACCGGGAACACCCCACAAGAGCTGCAGTTTTGGAGTTGCTCTGATCCAGTCACCTAGCCATCACAATGTCAAACTTGCTCAAATCCTTACGCTCATATATATATATATATATATATATATATATATATATATATATATATATATATATATATATATATATATATATATATATAAAGAGAGAGTCGAGATATAGAGAGAAGGGAACATTCTAACTTGCTGCTCAACTTATCAGCTAATCACTTCACAAGCTGGTGTGTATACTGTATACGAGAGTAATCACAACTTTCTCTAGTCCTGTATTTCTCTAAAACCTTCCTTGGACTGGAAGACTGGACTTATGTTTCACTTTGCTGAATAGCGGGAAATTCCCTGGCATTTGACACCGGTGTTAGAGTCAGATTGTGTGAAATGGTGGATTAAACAGCGTTCACTAAAGCCTCATGAAGATAATTGGAGGTCAATCAATCACCTTTGCATGCACGGCTCGGGAATTTAACCCACACTCTGTTAATTCCACTGGCCACGAGCCACACTACAACTACATATGCGTGTAGAATTTAGTTACCTTTCTGGCCCATGTTTTATAGTTACATCGCAAATAGTGTACATCACTACAGCTTTCTAATACATAATACATACTTATGGTTTCCATGGCAACGACTTGTTAACAGGGAGTTGCATGGTGGATGCCTTTGAGGCTAAAAATATATGGATTAACAGACAATATTGTCACTTAACAAAGGAAAATGCATATTAATTGATGTAGTGATATTCTGTATGGAACTCTCAGTGCTCCCGTTTCTCTGTGACATGACAGGCTGGGTTTTATCGGATATGTGGACAGACATACCACACCATGAAATGCAAACCGACATGATTAAAATTCATGTTGTATCACTGATTAGGACACAAAAAAATACTAAAAGTTGGCAAATAGTTATGAAAGAACACGGTGGGATGTGTGATTATTGGAAAACTTTGGGGTGGTAATGCATCACGCCACAGGATTTGCTATTTTCCCCATAACAGCACAGCCACGGAATGCCGGCTTCCTTACTTTGTTCTCGTTTCTATACCCACAGTAATCACGTCTCGTCACATTTCTTTGGTTGAAACGAGAGCAAATTCCAAATGTGATCCTACCCACTGTTTTTGCTTGCTAGACGGAGTGTATAAACAACTCTATCGAGCTCTTATTTGCTCTATTCCTGATCTATCAGCACTTCGTTGTAATAAAGCACTAGCATGACGCAGTAGTAGAATAGAACTTAAGCGTGTACGTATAGCAGCACTTATACAGTAATGGAAGCTGCTTACAGTGAGAGCCATTTTAATTGAAACGTGTACAAGTCAGAGATTCTTCTTGTGCCGTGAGTGGCTTAGCAGTGAGGATCACAGCTATTTGTATTAATTGAACCAACCCCACCCCCCACCCCGCGTTCTGCTCATTTTCACATTGAACTGTTATCTGCAATGCAAAACAGGGCCGGTTCAGATTTTTCTCTAAGTATATAATTAATGCTGTTTCTAAAAAGCCCTCTTCACATGGAAAACAGACGCTCGTGCCGAAACCCCGCGAATTACTGGGCTCACAGAAAACCGCTCTCCATCCACTGTTTAGACTTCCAAACTAATTCATGTAGAATACATAAATCAATGGTTTATACCCACTCCAGACCATTACACCACCTTCTCTAAGCTGCACTTTTCAACTGATCTATTAATATTTATGACAACACCAAACATTTCAAATTGCTACGTTTAAACAATATAAAGTTCAGCGCGCAATTACATAAGCTGTGAGCTGCCTTCGGTTAAAAACAGACATTTCCCTAAATAGCAGGCGATATTCAGACCTGACAAATGGTTTTCCCTAGGAGAAAAAAAAGAGGGGGTGATTCAACATGATAATGATGGTGAGTGAGAGAGAGAGAGAGAGAGAGAGAGAGAGAGAGAGAGAGAGATAGAGAGAGAGAGAGAGAGAGAGAGAGAGAGTGAGAGGTGGTGTAAAGGGCTGAGTGAGTGTGTGTTTGTGTATGTGACGCTGCAGGCTGTGGAGTGAAGTTGCTGATAGTGGGTAGGTTAATAATGTGCAGAGAGTAAAGGAGGAGTAAACAGGGTGCTGCTCTGTGCCTGGTACAGATACATAACCCCTGGAGGTCAGAAGTCAGCTCAGCTATGCAGCACCACTGGTTAGGATCCAGGGCGCTGCCTGACAACAGATGGCTTAAAAAAAAAAAGAAAAAAAAAAAAAGATGAGTTTCTTTTCACAGGGCTGGACACACACAAATATACACTTACATACACACGTCCACAAACTTGCTCTCAAGGCAAGTCGCAGTACTTACCAGCAGTCACGCACGCGCACATGCCGGCGCATCCTCTAACTTACTCTAGCTTTCTAATAAATGAGCCGAGCTGTTTTCCTCGTGCACCTACGTCTTGTCTGCCGGAGGCGTTATTGAATTGGGATGACGTTTATTAATCCGTTACTGGGCTGTTAAGGCATAAACACCCTCACAGCGTACTGTCAGTGGCATATTGCCTCGCTCGCCCCGGCCTGCTCTTCCACGTCAATTACGCCTCTCGACTTTCAAAGGCGCGGCCTGATGAATCGTCCGTAAAATCCATTCGCATTAATACTCCATTGTGCATCTGCTGCTGACTGTAATTAAAGAAGTAAATGACTCATAAGAAAGGATGCATTAGCTGCAGGGAAGGGAGAAAAAAAAGAATATAAAAGAGGATAAAGAGGAGGCCGGCACGTGGCGAGCCTTACTGTCAGCAACGGGCTTTTTCTCTTTGGAGTGATCGTGTTTTCATATCGGTGACACTCTGCACGTCTACTGTGGAACGTTCTGTAACTAGTGTAATGAGTTTGTACAGTGATAGCTATTTATGGAGAAGCCGACATACGAAGCCAAACACGGTTAGAGGAACAGCAGGGGAAGGTGTGGAAAGAATGACAGAACAGAGAGAACGGGGCAAATGGTGTTAAAGGAAGAACAAAGAAATGAAGCGGGGAACAATGCAAGCGGATGATCGATGCTTACACCCGATGCTCTGTGTTCACACACACACACACACGCACGCACACATGCACACACACACACACACACACACACACACACACACACACTGCCCTTACTTTTTCCTTATGCTTGTGCTGCCTGGGGATCCTCACTATAACAGTAGTGATGCAGTGCCAATTTCCGTTCTCTGGCTTAAACGGCGCAGGTTTGCCAACTGAGCTGAGCATTCAGATGAAGCTCAGGATAGAAAGAGGAAAAAAAAACCTGTCTCTTTTATGGTATTGCATTTTTGTTTGAAGAGTTGCATCAGATTTTTTTTTTTTTGGTGAGAACAAAAAAGAAGGAACAAGTAATGTGAAAGGATCATTAGGTGTAAACCTTTTTTTCCCCCTGCATGCAGTCATGTCTCGGCCCTTAGTCAATACTCACAAAGTGCCAAGTTGTGGGAAGCTTTTGTAAACACGGTACATTCTTTCTTTGGAGCAATGCTTAGAGTAGTAACAATGAAGCACAAGCAACTTCTACCACATATGGCATGAAGAAATGATAAACTCATTTGCTAGCTTACTGGGCAAGTAAAAACTCCCAATCCCATATTTCTGGGTTAAAAAGCGGTAATGTAATATTTCCATAAGCTAGTTAAGCACAGTGATACAGACTAAAGCAAACAAATACAGAACTCCTGTACGACTGCATTATAGTTCTTATCCTCTCCTGATAAAGTCCCTGATGTAGCCCTTTGTGGTTGCGCCATCAGCTGAAAGTCAACAAGTCGCTAGAGCGTGTTTCTGCTCTGAGCTGGAAAAGTCAGTCCTTGCGTTGCATGTGAAAAATAATATTCGAGTCTGGCTAGCATCTGTAAGTTGTATGACATGACTACATGTTGTGAAGGCTAATATGGGCAATTTATTTTGTCAGGGTTTCCACATACTTGTGTGTTCCTGATTCAGAAAAGTCATCTGCGCATGCTAATTTATTCGACTTGAGGAAAAAAAATAATAAAACAGACAGATCAGTTAGATCGCTAAAAATCAGTTGTAGTGCAGCAGGTGGTGTGATCCAGAAGCATGTGATAGTTATATGTCTGTGTCTTAGTTTAATCAGGTACAAATTTTTATGTATGTTTCCTTTTATTTTGCCAGTGTCGGGACAGAGTGGGGTTTATTTTCTTTGTCCGCCAACTAAGAATACAAAACCTGATAACCCGGTGACAAAATCTGCCTCTCCTGCACCTTTTGTCTCTTTTAACGGGTGTTGTTCCTACATACCTAAAACATGCAACTGTTAAACCCTTGCTTAAAAAACCTAGCCTTGACCCAACCATTCTATCAAATTATAGACCTATTTCCAATTTACCTTTTATTTCTAAAATCTCAGAGAAAGTTATTCTGGAACAACTGCAGAGTCATTTGGATTTAAATAGTGTGTTTGAAGAATTCCAATCTGGGTTTAGAAAACATCACAGTACTGAGTCAGCTTTATTAAAAGTCTTTAATGATATTTTATTGTCTGTTGACTCAGGGGATTCTGTGATACTCTTATTTTTAGATCTAAGTGCTGCCTTCGACACTGTGGACCACAAAATTTTGATCTCACGACTTGAACAATGTGTGGGAATTGAAGGTTGCACTCTAAATTGGTTTAAGTCCTATTTGAATGCTAGAACATTTTCTGTTTGTCTTGATGGGTTCTCTTCTTCTGTATCGTCTTTGGATTATGGAGTCCCTCAGGGCTCCATTCTGGCCCCTGCTTTGTTCTCTTTGTATATGCTACCTCTGGGGACTGTTTTTTCTAAACATGGTGTGTCATTTCATTTTTATGCTGATGACACCCAAATTTATCTGCCCTTAAAGAAAAAAGACAAAAAAGCTTTAAGCTCTTTATCAGCATGCTTGTCTGATATTAAGTCTTGGTTTTCTTGTAATTTTTTGCATCTAAACGAGAGCAAAACTGAGGTTATTGTATTCGGGCCTACAGATGTGTTAACAAGTTCTGTTGGTGACCTGGGAGATTTGGTCCCTTATGTAAAACACTCTGTGAAAAACCTGGGTGTTATTTTTGATTCTGCCCTTAAATTTGACAAGCAGATTAATGCTGTAATCAAATCTAGTTTTTTCCAATTAAGACTATTATCTAAGGCTAAGAGTTTAACATGTGCAGAGTTTGAGAGAGTGATCCATTCGTTTATTTCATCGAGACTTGACTATTGTGATTCTCTTTATATTGGAATGAGCCAATCCAATATTAGTCGTCTTCAGATGGTTCAAAATGCAGCAGCCAGGCTGTTGACTGGAACACGGAAATTTAATCATATTTCCCCAATATTACAAGCGTTGCACTGGCTGCTGGTTTCTTATAGAATTGATTTTAAAATTCTGCTTTTTGTTTTTAAAGTCCTAAATGGATCAGCCCCAAAATATCTCTCTGAACTTTTGAAAATAAATAACTCTGCTAGATCATTAAGGTCATCTAATCAAAGATTGCTGATGGTTCCGAGATCTAGACTTAAGACGAGGGGTGACCGTGCTTTTTCTATTATTGGTCCAAAATTGTGGAATAGTCTTCCTCTATCTTTAAGACTAGTATCCACAGAGTCTGAATTTAAATCTAAGTTGAAAACTTACCTTTTCTCTCAAGCTTATAATTGTATTTGATTTTTAACATTGATTTTTTAAAGATTTCAAATTAGTGTTTCTGATGTAAACTCCCTTTATTATTGCATTATTATTTTTATTTACTTATCCTCTTGTACAGCACAATGGCCAACCGCTGTTGTACTTATTGTGCTATATAAATAAATTTTGATTTGATTTGATTTTAACTGACAGAGGACTAAACATTTCTCTCAGCTAAGAGCACCAACATGTCTTTCTTGCCAAGTTGAGCACGGTCTGTGATCTGAAGTTGACTAAAAAGCAATGACGACGATCGTTCTTCTCAAAACACCACCTGTTACACAGAAACACACACACACACGTATCCAATCTAATTCATCTTCTACGTAATCTTCAAAGTATGTTTCATGGACCAATCCACTCGCATTCATCATCTACCTTGCTCAAACACATTGTGTGTGTGTGTTGTGTTTGGAAGACGAACAGTCATTCGGCTAGGATCTCTATGACATTAGATGTTAGTTGTGAGAGAATATAGAGAATATCTCGATATGTCGCGGCCGGAGCAATTGGCTACGGTTTGGGATTGAGTTGCAGGGAGAGAGGCTGCTCCATGGGAATAACAACTTCTGCTCAAGTCATTCCAACCTGAGTAATGTAATCCTGTACACACACACACACACACACACACACACACACACACACACACACACACACACAGAGAGAGAGAGAGAGAGAGAGAGAGAGAGAGAGAGAGAGAGAGAGAGAAGATTGCTTTTTTCTTTAACCAGACTAGTATCTAGCTAGACGATGGACAGAAGTTTCCCTTTCCTTTCGCTGGGAAAAAATCTAAAAAGGTACCAAAAGAAACAAATATTGTTCAAATATTGTTCTCCGCAGCACCACCTGGTATAAACAACATCCCCTTATCGGACAAAAACCCTCTGGATTTTCAATTCTGTCCAGGGAAAAGTGTTTCTCTGCCAACATAATCAGTGTGCAGAATGAGGAAGGCTTGCTGGTGGGATCAGACGCCTCAAATCTGCACAGTGATGCTGGATGATGCCTCCTCTGGAGCTGTAAGCCTCAATAAACGTCAACACAAAAAAATTAGGTGGCAAAGCTTACAGGCCTAAAGGAACGTGGGATGAAAATATTAAACACTGTCGCGTGGTGTGGGGAAATTATGGTAGTTACAATTTTCCCGTGCTTCGTGATGAATGCGTCCATTACCAGGCTCTTGGTGTTGTTAGCAAATGTGAAGCGACTTTTTTTTTCTTTCACATGTTAACTTTAATGCTGCGTGTCATATATGATTACATTATGCAGGTACCGCATGTAACAGCATTACAGTTCATCGGCGCGTTCTTCTTTGCAAACTCTCTCCTCCTTCTTCCTCCGCCTTTCTCTCTCACTCACACGCCATTTACCCTCTCATTGCCCTTCTCTCTAGACCAGAAAAAGAGCCACAGTGAATGAGACAAACATAAAGTGAGGAGGCAGCCGGAAATAGCATTTGCTACGAACAACAAGCGCAGCAGAAAGCAAGGGCACAGCAGCTATGGAGCGGAGAGAAGGCAAAATGACAGACTGCTGTTCACCTCCATTAGCTGCTGGGAGAGAGAGAGAGAGAGAGAGAGAGAGAGAGAGAGAGAGAAGGAACATCCAGGAGCATACGACCTGTGAAAGAATCGGAGAGATCTCTTTAAATCCGGCCAGGGCCGTTGCCGCATTAATTCTAGGGGAACCGTAATCTCTCAAGCAAATCAAATTACTCTCATTAACTGGCCAAGAAAACGGCCTCGGTAATAAGTGTGTGTTAAAAAAAAGTATTTATTACCAATAATCACCCGTTTTAAAATGAAGCAACGCAGCCGACGGGTTTTATTTTTTTGCTGATTAAGGGTAAAAATGAGAAACAGGAAAGGGCATTTGTGCGTGCGCGCACACACACATACACACACACAATGAGGAGTGTCTGTGTGAAGATGACGCAGTGATTAAGGTTAAAAGAATAGAGGCCATATAAGCTTTAAGGACGTTTTTGTGCGGGCAAGCGTGGCGCAACTAAAGCGCAAAGAGAGCCAATCTCTGTCTAGTTAACACAGCAGAAATGTGACATTCTCCTTTTTTAATAACGCTCGACAGCATCTAGGGGTAATTTCCTTTAAAAATAAAACCAATTAATTACATCAGAAATGTTAATGGAAAAATATATCAAAAGGAGAGATAAATATGATTCGGCGCCATAAAATCAATTAATAGGAGAGGTCAGCGTCTCATTCATTTGCCAGATTAACATAATTACCTATTTTTCTTTTCCTCATTTACTGCTCCGTTCATTTGGGACCACAGCGCTGTCCCTCTATCCCAGTGGAACAAACAGAGCGAGCGAGCGAGCGAGTGAGGGGAGAGAGAGAGAGAGAGAGAGAGAGAGAGAGAGAGAGAGAGAGAAATGGCCTAACTGAAATATCTCTATCCATAGCGAGTGTGCACATTAACACTATGGACACACAGTAATTACATTTCTTACTGCGTACTGTTCGATAGTAAATTATTTTCATTTAGCACTGAAGGCTACCTCTTTATTCACTGGCTGGTCCGGTCTTTCACAGCTAAAATATACATCAATATGAAGTTTCATTTTGGGCATCTAAATAAGCAACTGTCTAAATTTAATGGCTGATTATTTTGGATAACTGTGGAAAGTGCAAATAAGAACAGTAAAAAGAATGGCATAAAGGTGCAGGTTGGGCTGATTTCATTCTAGCCCAGATTGTAGGTTCTCGCAGCATTTTCAGTGACGGTCATGTCAGGAGTGGAACACACCCGGGCCTCATGTTTCATCTCACTTGACTGACACGTCCGACACATCATCGCTAGTGATTACGGTGGCATGTTTGAAATCCAGTCACAGCAGTAATGATTCTAAACAAAGTGGGTTATTTACTCGATCATCTTTGCTTCCTCAAAATGAATCCGGAAGAGATAACTGGTGAATTTGAAAGACAAACACATATGCTGCCTATTCAAAGTGTACTTTACACAAAAAGATGACAGACATGTAAGTTTACCGATTTGTGGGTTGAAAGAAAACGTTCAGACTTTCTTCGAATATGCATATTTGGAATTCGGAGGAAACACGTTATAAAGCAACATTACGTTTTATTACGACTTAAAACATAAAAAAGCAACTTGTGAATGCAGATGATTGTCTTCCTATTGTGATATAATGCCAACCAAATAGCTTCAATGTTTAGTCACTGAGAGGTATTATAGCCTCCCATTTAAATATCACCACTGTATGTTTTCCTCCAAGTAATCAGACATTAACTAGTTGCCTCTGAGGATCATCTGTGACAACCTCTTCAAAATCCTAAACATTTGAAAGCGCTTGTTGATGTGAAAGTGCTGTTGAAGCACTGATCCGCATATTTATTTGATGTCGCTGTCCATCTTCTTTGTAAACCCTTCGGAGAAGGTCTTGCGCACGTGTGCTGCCGCTGTACAACCAGAGTCTAACCTCAGCGAGAAACCCGATGGTGACCACAGCCAGAGTCGTGGTTTTCCAGAGGCTCAATTACGTTAAAGAACACTTAGCTACATGAGTAAGGAAAAGAGCGTGCGGATTCTGCGCTCGGATGGGAACAGGCGGCCGATTGTTTTCCTCCCCTCGCTGATGATAAATGACTACGAGCCATCGAGGTGTTTAGAGATTAACGAGCGAGTTAGAGTGTTTAACACACAACAGCTACTTCAGTGAGACCCGATGCTAAGGATCACATAAACACTTTATAAATAGTGGGCTAGGAGGATAATTATTTTGATTGTGGGCTCTTGTGAAGCTCCCCCACTTTAACATCTGTTTGAAATATGGGCTGGTGTGTGCGTGAGGTCGAGCGAGTGTATGTGTTTCTAACTCCAAAAACAGACACAGGCAAAAAAAAAAAAAAAAAAGGATGTCTGTGTGTGTAAACTTTCACTCCATTTCTTCCCCTTTCTCTGTAGCTCTATCATTTGTTTCTCTCTCTGATCATCTGAAGGTAGCACAGGCTCTCTCACCTGGCATCACAGTGGAGGTGGAGTTTATCAGGAGACACAGCAGCAGGGGATCTTGGGAAAGCTGGAGGCCTGCTGTGGAAGACCTAGGCAGTGCTACCGGGATGTGAAATGTTACTGCGCTGAGGGCAGCTCCACTCGTTCATTTTGTTATTCTACTGATGAATAGTTTGGCCTAAAATATTAATGTGTCTAAAGATGTGTCTAAAGCAGGCTGTGGTCTATTTTTTTCCACCGATGGAGAATATCGAGCCTACGTTGTTAACATTTTTATGCAGACCATACAAGAAAGAAAAAAAAGTAGTAAATAGAACAACTGGTTTGAAAACAGCTTTTTCTATTTCATCCACAGGTCTGGTTTGTAGACTTGCATATAATCCCCTTTATGGCTTTGTTCTCACTTCCGGCCTATCTCTGTGAAACAGGACCAAGACGAGAGAAGCAGGTATTCCTCCATTAAAACTGCAAAGCCACATGACTAGCTGTTAACACCGCTTGCTTCCTACAGTGTTTCATAGGTGATTGGGTCAAATGCATAGAAATTTAAGCGGATTTCAACCTCCGGACCTTTGATTCGGCTGCTTACTCACTACACACTCACTGACTGCCCTGGCTCACTACACACTGGGACTGATGACTCAATTTCTGGTGACATGACAAAAAAAACGCTTTGTTAATCCTCACCATTGGCACTTCTCAACAACAGGCAGGACTGATATCCTTCTAAGATGATTTTTTTATAATGACTTAAGAACAGTATTATAGAAAATACTTTGTTCTATTACATTTCTAGCTAGTAGATTTTTTTTTTTATATCATTAAACACTTAAAAGTCTTTAAGCTCAAACAAGCCATATGCAGAATGTTGAACAAAGTTTAAAATCGCTAATGTAAGTAATCGATGAGCGCTTCAACAATGATAACCAGCTGATTTGAAGATGAACTTGGTTAAGAGTCCGTTTGACAATTTTTTCAAGCGGAGAGGCTTCAGAAAATATGATGTCATTTCCAGTATGGATGCGAAGGATTTTTTAGGAAGCAAATGAACCAGTGCACTGGAAGGGTTTTGCTATTGAGACTTCCTGGATCAGCGCCCTGACTACTGAACTAGCGAGCTGATTGTGACACCCTCGATGTGTGATACAGTCTCTGGCACGCGGTGCTAGAGAGTTTGCAATGAAGTACTGAAGTGCCACAATAAACCTTTTCAAATAACTGTGACAAAATCATA
This sequence comes from Hemibagrus guttatus, assembly GCA_033459395.1. Classification (NCBI taxonomy): domain Eukaryota; kingdom Metazoa; phylum Chordata; class Actinopteri; order Siluriformes; family Bagridae; genus Hemibagrus; species Hemibagrus guttatus. The sequence continues at coordinate 23,360,436 of JAUCMX010000001.1, forward strand.
TTATTTTGCTTTGAAACATACCTTTTGTGCCTCATGTATGTCCAGCTGTAGTAAAGATAGGAACTAGTGCTATATGAGTCAGCACAATCTTCTCATTATACACATGCACACACTTCATTTCCCTGTTCTCCGCACTCCCCCTAAAGTGGGATCATGCCCCACTGTGTGCCACAGTCCCGGGGTGGCGCTTGGTGACTGATCAGACCGAGTCGTGCTTGGTGCTGTTTACTGATGTGGTTTATCTTGTTCTTTAACAGGCGGAATCAATCAATCCCTACGCTCCTGTGACCGCACAGCCTCGCCATTCCAGGCACAGCTCGCATGCTCCAGCTCAGCCATCGCCCGGAGTTACCTGAGCCAAATTGGATCAACAAGCTCCGATTCCCCTGTACTGCTGCAATCTGAGATGAAGATCATATTAGAGGGAAGACAGCAAAGTGAGCAAAGACAGGAGAGTGTGAGAGAGAGAGGGAGAGAGGGAGGGAGAGAGGGAGAGAGAGAGAGAGAGAGAGAGAGAGAGAGAGAGAGAGAGACAGAGAGGGAGAGAGAGGGAGAGAGAGGGAGAGAGAGAGAGAGAGAGAGAGAGAGAGAGAGAGAGAGAGACTTGGCCTGCACCTCATTGTACTCCTTGTACACCCATTTTGAGGGCCATTTTTGTCCTTGTATTTTGAACATTTTAAAGTATTTTGTCCGGACTCTGTATATGTAGATGGAGGAAAACACAACGCAAATGAGTCTTAGTTCCTACATCCTAATTTATAAAATCAAAATCTTAGCGTGTGTCGTAAAACCCAATAAACAGGATCATAAAAACAGAAAGAGCTAATGAGCGCACACACAACCATGGGGCAGACAAATACACTGCTCTAGCCTATGCAATATTACAAACCAATTAAGCAGACGTTTCTGCTTAATACACCAACTCTTCTTCCTTCTGCTTTCAAACAAACCTTATAAATAAATAAAAAAATTTTTGACATACATGTAAGTTGTAACAGGCTGATTATTTGCATTCAGCCGTGGAAAGAGAATAAATATGGCATTGCTTCCACAGACGGGGATCTGCTTATTCTTATGCGCTAATGGTCGCATGATAGATGTGAAGAACAAACCTTGACTAGCTTTGCCATTTTTTCCCCCAGTTGCCCTACAGATATTTTACATTATTCAATCAAAAATACCATCTTTCTGTTCCCAACTTTCTTTTCTATATATTTTAATGTTTAATAGGGGCCTGTGGCTATCTATGAGAGCAATTATTAGATATCCGCAGAGAGAAATTGAAAAATTAATCATATGCTTGACTTTGCTCTTGCGCTGGTACATAGGAAATGGCTGCTGCTCGCTTTCAATCGTGACGCACGCTCCGTAAGCTTGGAGGCTGCAATAAACAATCACATTAATATCACAATTAAGAGATTGTTTACTTCTGCCGCTCTTTGTGAGGATATCCTGGCGTAGGACTGTGAGGAGAAGATTGGTGTTGATCGCACGGCAACAAGAGCGATGTGGAAAGATGAACGAAAATCACCACAACCCACAAGCGATGTGATAAATTAGTGATATTAAAAGTAGTTCTGTTGAGACATGAAGACATAATGGAAATCACCAAAATACTTCTCTTCCTACATCACGCTCACTGTCTCACAAACACATGCACACACACACTTCCGAATGCTAATCCATGTCCATTTTTTGCTTTTGCAAGCCAGAACATGAGAAAAGCTAAATACAACACGTATAAGAATGACCTGGCTCAAGAATATGGGGAGTCAATTTCTCGGAATTTACACGATCGATAGTATTTACGTAGATTAGAAGTGTGTGCTGAGAGCTAGGACTGGGAAATATGTCTGGATAATATCAATATTGTGATCAATTACATCTCATTGTACTTTTCTGAGATACTGTGTGCATCGTGACACCATTTTCCTAACTTCTTTATGGTTGGATTTTTGTAGCTAGTTGTAACAAACTGACTGGAAAAAGCTGCACTAATTCTCATCTAAACTGCAACAGGATTATCCTGTAGATATTCTAGTAACAGCACTACCAATTTACTTGCAGTTTATTAGCAGACCTACATCCAGGGATACACATCATGTACTGGGGAAACGTTTGTGTCATGTTTTGGTCACGTTGCTTGGACCTACTGAGAGCTAGAGTGATGGACTAGGGTATGTGAAAAGATGGATCAGAACGCTAATTTCTCATTACATCAGCCAACATCTGCCTGACATGCCTGCTAATCTTAATGCCTGGGCCACATTTCAGGATAATCGGGCTCATTTTCCCTCCTCAACACTCGCACGTTTCAGGCTGGTCTTAAATGATTATGTTCTCAGATTACCCTGTAGTGTGGAGAGTGTAAAATCTAATCTTAACAACGATGATCTACTCGCAGGCCAGTGGAGGTGTCCCAGGGTTCGGTATTTAAGACTCAACATCCTGTAATGTCAGGGAAAGTAGTTGATCTCATGCCTCGATCAACTGTCTCATGTCTCAATCTTGACTTGAAAGGCAGAAAAGCAATGACAGCCCAATACTTTATTGGGATCGGAATTTCAGATTTTCTCGGGTTCTTGAGAAACAGGATCACTTGTGATACCGGCATCGTAAGTGGAAAACGTCTGGTTTATTCTGTGCAAGCCTTGTAGAGCCATCCAAGACAAAATAACTGTTGGAATCCGCCATTGTATCTGAGGATGTGCACATTTTCTGCGATTAAAAATTTAATAAAACTTGTAGAGTGGCCCGGGAATAACGTGTACCGCCTAGCTCTATGCTATAAACATTTCTTTTTGCTATACATGGCTGAACAGAAATATTGCTTAGATTTCAATTTTGCATTCCATTCACAGACATAACATCTCTTCTTCTCCCCCAGCACCTGTAGAGAGCTCATGATGGAAAAAAGCAGTGGTGTATTTTCAGAGGTCAGGTGTACGCAGGACATATTCCTGAGTTCTTGGGAAACAACGAGCGTGTGAAGAGAGAGCGAGGAAGAAACAGACGTGCACATAAAGGCACTGGCTTATTTTCGGTGCCATTTGCTGGCTTGCACTCTAACGGCCCCTTCCCATTACATCATGTCAGAGACTGTAAACAAGCAAATAACAACAGGGCAGTGAAGCCGGGAGTGCGACGCTACACACCTCCCTGCGCTGCGAGGGGAATTGCTCTGCATGTTCTCCCGGCCTACAAAACATTTGTTTTTTTATTGACCAACTAAATAATACATCACATTTTCCTTCTCTCAGGGAGAAAGAGAGAGGGAGGAAAAAAAGGGAAGGATTTATGAGAGGGGAACGGAGGGGAAACTATTTATGGCAGGCGTCATTCACAGATAGGCAAGGGACCATCAGCCATATTTATGGGCCGCCATCATATCATAGACGTCGAATATCATTCTCTGAATGGTACGCAAACTGCCGCTGCTGCCATCTCTCTTCCAGAATAGAGGCCATGTCACATCCACTGGGCTCGACAGGTCATTATTAACAACAGAAAACACACAGGAACGACGCCACACAAGTTTGACGATTACGTTGGAGCCTTTAGATGTCTGACAATGATAGGTAGATATGAGTCCATATTTTCATCGCAACAAGATTTCTTGATCTGTTGGCACTGCTAGTGTCCTGCTTGCATGTCTTTAGCCCTGGTAGGTTTGTTATAGAGAGGCAGGGTAATTATTATTAGACTCTATACATCCATTTTAGTCCTCGCATCGTGTATCTATGAGGCCAGAAATGATGTCTGTGGTGTCTGGAAGGTTTATTTTAAGTATTTAAAATAAAGAGAAGAATATATTCTTTTGAAAGGACATTTTGACAAAGATTTCATTGCATCCTGCTGGAACACATTTTTTCTAACATTTGAGGAAGTAACTGATTTTCAAAGCACATTTCATGTTCACAAATTATATTTCAGTGAAAATACAGATGACGTGTCAAAAATTTACTTAAAAATAGAAATATCTAGTCCGAAATGTACTCAAGTGAAACTAAAAATGTTGCTACTGTAGGTTTAACACGTTTTTTATTTCAAAAGTTCATAGCAGATGACCAGTTGGCCCAGTTGTATCCACTTTCAACTAACTTTCAAAAAATGATTGAATACAAAATTGAGCACATTCGATTGATATACAGAGCACAGCTATAGCCTGAGAGAGTAAGAGACCTTTGTGTAATTTTTAACCTGTAATTTGAAGTTCGAAATAAAAATGTTAGGAGTTAAAAAGTGAATTTATTGTTTTTCTAGAGAATATATGCAAGCAAGGTTACCAGCATTCCATTGACACTAGAGTAAAGCATAAATATGTCATTTCTTAAGTACAGCAAAAAAATTACAATTAGTCAAGTATTTTTCACCACCGGTCGTGCGACTAACTAATGATCATGCACAACCTGTGTGACCACACGCCCTACATAAGCATGTGTAATAAAGGTCAGTACAATCCATCTGTATTACAATAAGGTGTGTGTATGCATGGGATTTCTGTAGTATGCATAGAAGCTGAGGTCAGGGATCAGTGCAGGCCACTCGAGTTTCTCTTCATCATGTCCTCATGGATTTCTCTTTGTGCACAGCAGGAATTATGGTGAAATATGTTGGGGTTAGGTCTTTCAAATATGAGCTTCCAACAGCGTGATGGACATGATGGCCAGGTGTCCACAAACATTTGGCCATATAGTGTAACTTAACGTAATGAGATGCATGTCAGCAGACCACATGTTTGGAAACCCTTTTTTTTTTCTTTTTTTTTTTTTTTAAGTGAAAGCCAACATTTAACATAGACAGTTTTAGGACAGTGTGTTAACCACTTTACGATATGAAGCACACATGAAAGAGACCGGTAGCATGTGAAGCAATGGTGACCAATCTCTACTCCATCACTGCCTGTGTGGCCTTAGCACTGAACCACAACCCTGTGAATCAACACTGCACCTGTCCCACATCTAGACATTATGAATAAGAAATAGCAGCTAGCTCCACTACAGGACTTTCACATTAGTGAGCCTGTCTATGATTAAAGTTCATGTCTGCGCATATACACACACACACACACACAAAACAAATCCTCACAAATGTGCTCCGCCCCTCCACTTGTCTTCACTATCTGTTCGTCTGACACTCACCCTCTCTCATGCTCAAAGCTGTTTGTCCAAATCTCTGGGGTTTCTCGGAGATGCCTTAATCAGGAGCGTGTTCAGTGGATAAACACTATATTGAAACAAATAAGCGCTTGAAAAAGCACAGAAAGGCCCAGTTTTCATTTCAACAGCACGTTTAACCCTTATCATCCCTGTTCCTCGGGGCCCATTCTATGTTAATTGGATCTCCATGGCATTTGTATTGGGGGTGTTAACATGCACAGTCCATGAATATTAATTACCCAGAAGTTTTCGATCCTAGTGGAAAAAAAAGAATACTTTTCCTGATACATATTAATTCGGTGAAGTTTTTTTTAGAAAAATCAAAAGCTCATTAAAAATGCATAAGCACCCTATTTCCCATGACAATTAATGCATCTTTAAACTGAGCACTTATAACTCGGCTCAAATTGGGCTGTACGTAACAGGAACTGTTTCTACCACAAACTGTTGTTATTGTTCAGCTCCAGGAAAACATTATCATTTTAGATAACACGTCGCCTGTCTCGACCGATCCTTTAGGATGGCTTACAAGAAAGAAAACCGAGAAATGTTTAATTCATTTAAAAAGTTCAGGCTGCATCTTAATCTGAAATCCTCCTTGGTGGGGTTTAGAGCCTTTCAACATAACCAACACCGCAGAGGGCTGCCTCATTCCCCCAGCTGCCTACAACACCTGCTTCAAGTTTACAGTTCCCCCCTTCACAGCATCAAAGCTCGTCTGCTCGGTGTAGGCAATGAGAGGTGCTTCATGCTCCTAATGGTACCAGCATAGTAGGCGTCATTTATATGGGAGGTCTCTCTCGTTTGTTCTCTTTCACACACACACACACACATTTTTTTTAAGAAGAAGGGAAAGAATGAGAGCTTACATCATCTATGAAAATATGGGAAGTAGAACAATGGGACAGCCAACAGATCCTAAAAAAAAACAACAAAAAAAAACCAGGCATACACACGAATCATTCGCATTATCCCACACTACCTCTCTCTCTTTCTCTCTCTCTCTCTCTCCCCCCCCCTCTCTCTCTCTTCCCACTATGCCACTTTTCCGTCGGCTGACCGTTTGACCCGAAATCCATTAGCAATGTGGCGCTGCAGCCTTTAGTAAAGCAACTTGGGCCTGTTTTCCTGTACGGCCCCAGACACACTCCTTACCTCACTGTCAAACAACTCGTACATGAATTACCGTAAACAGGATGTTAACCCGCGGCGCAGTAAACTCTCTCCATCTGCCCTACGTACATATATATGACCTGCACATCATCATAGCACTCTATGGTTTATGGGCGCTAGACTGGAAAATAAATCTCCTCTGATGCCCCGATTGTGAAAGCGAGACCCCAGCACGGGGGCCGGGTTGCCAGGTTTGGGAAGAGCGGCGCTACGTTTTGGAACGCGGATGAAAGAATCTCTTTAAAGGTGGAGATATTGCTTGCCACAATTAGAAGGTAATATGTGAAATTGCAAAGGCCCGGTTCTCCACGGAAAAACGCGGTGATGGAGTATTCTGTGACACGCTGCAGGTTCCCTTTCTTCTGAGAATAATTATTTTTATCTCGCCTTTTCTACATACAAGCACCCTTAATGTTTAATTTCCATTGCATTGCGCCGATTATGAATCAGATTGCCCATCAATTGGCAGACGCAGCAAAGAAATTCACCCTGTAATAAAACTGTCATCTGTTCCAGTATAAAGACAGATGTTGCAAGTTGGGTGATAACACAATTAAAGCCGTTCAACAAGGGATTCCAGAAAATTATTGAAATTGGAGGAAGCACTATCATTTTACCAATAAAGCAATTTGAGGCAATATGCAGTGTCATAACGCTGATCTTTATCCCTGTTGTCTAGATTTGCAATAAGTTGGGAAGTTGGAAGCCTGTCATTTCGGTCCAATCGGACAAAATTCCCTGTAAGAGTTTACAAGCGTGAGTCTAAGAGGAAGAGGGCGGAGGGGACAGATGCGAGAAAGGAGAATGCTCTAGTGACATCCATGAATCTTATTTTAATCCAGCTTCTCTGCTCTGTTCATCTGTCTTCCATCAGCTTCTCACCAGTGAAGGCATTCATCTGGATCTACACAGTCTCTCTCTCTCTCTCTCTCTCTCACTCTCTCTCTCTCGTTCTTTCATCACCATGTACACTTTTGCATAATGGAAGATATGTGCCATCCCAGCCAGTTTCTAACTCAAAGTGTTGCAGGCTAAAAAGCCGACCTTTTTTCTATCTCTCTAGATGCAATGTCACAGACAACTGCACTCATCCAAGAACAGAGAGAAGTAAAAAAAAAATCATAATTGCGTTGCCTTATCTTGTAATTTGTAACAAAGCTAAAGCATCCATGAGCCTGACAAAGCAAACTCCAACGGGTTTGCCCTTCCATAAAAGAAAAGCAATTATTCATCCATTGTTTTGTTTTTTTCCTTCTTCTTCGTCTTCTTTTTTTTTTTTTTTTTTTTTTACTTTTTGATATTGATGGAATATGTTAGGACGAGCAGACACGGGGCTCGGATGGATATTTCCAAGCCCTCAAACTTCATTAAAAGATGTCTGTGATGAGGCAGCCTCTTATATTAAATATTCAACAGCCGTGCGTGTGAGTTCAGGGTGATTACTGGCAGTCCATAAGTACAAGTCAACAACAGTTTGCTCGAGCATGCAAGTGATTAAAAATGCACCAGCAGAAATGGTCATAAATCATCAAACTGTGCCCTATAACAGCTGCAGCGGAGACAACAGAAACGTTCTCGAGCGCCGACATATCGTCCATGACAGCTTGGTATGGATGCTGGAGTGTTTGTTCCCGGCTAATTACAGGTGAGCTTATATGCATTTATACAGTCATCAAGCCTAAGATTTAAATCCTCCATCAGCCGTAAAAAGCCACTTCCTTCTTGCTGCGGAGGTTGTTTGTATGTGAACGCGCAGACACTCTCTGCTGCAGATGCATCAATATGAAAAGAAAAAAGGCACAAAACACCACAAAAAGCTTGCTGGTGCATACAACCAGCTTGTTTTTCTTTTTTTTTTTCTTTTATTTTTATCACTCTCATCATCCTAACTTCCTCATCAAAAGAAAATGCTGAAAACCACAAGTTCTCTCAAAGCTCAAGGGTGCGCATGACAAAAGCAGCTTTTGAAAAGCAATCACCAAATGCAGTCATTACAGGAACTAGATATATTTCACTTCATGCCAAAATTTCGCTCCATAAACATTGATATCTATCTGGGGGGGTGGGGTGGGGGTTAACACTAAATTATTTGGACTGTTTTGAGGAACCCTATGTAAGGCGACGTATTTTTGATCCACCTGACTTCTGGTGGTGTCTCTGGCGACATGCTTACGTGGCTGGGTGAGGATGTGTGTATCTTAAACAGGGAAATTCCAGTCACTTACACTTTTACACAGCTGCAGAACAAATAAGCAGTGTCAAACCAGCTGAAAAGCAGAATAAAGTAGATCGAAATGTGAAAGAAGTCACAGGAGGAAAAAAAATACTAGCAGCTGGAGCTTAAAGAGAAGAATGTGTCCCGCTTTCAAGTCAACAACAGTAGGAATAAAACATTTTTGCTGTAGAGTGGATAAGGAACTAAAAAACCACAGGCAGTGAACTCTTTCCAACCTTGTAAAGATGGCTAATTAGAATATGTGTTATTATCTACGCCTATGCATTTTAATGAATAAATAAATTAATAATAATAGTAATAATAATATGAAGAAGAAGAAGAAGAATCTGTATAAAAAGACATCCAGGTGGCACAGTGGTGCAGTGGGTAGTGTTGACCTCAGGTTATTCTCGGTGCAGCGCATCACATGTTCTCTCTGTGTTCATGTGGGTTTTCGCCGAGGTCTCTGGTTTCCTTCCACTGTCCAAAAATAGGCAATTAGGTGACTGGCTATGCCACCAAGGTATCAATTCTATCCAAGTGTATTAAAGACTGTGTTGTGGCATGAGATGACCTGGAGTTACATCTGGAGTGAAGTCTGGTACATCTCCAGTGCTGCTTTGTATTCATTATAAGTTATATAAATTATGCAATTTGCCTCAAACATAAAGTTCAGATGAAGTCTGTTCAGGAATACTGCAACTGTAAACAACTAACAAATAATCACTAATAAAACAAGAACAAATATCAATAATAAAAGACTCACGGATAAATAGTGAAATTAGCAATGGGAATTAGGAATTTTGCTTGCGGTACGTCTTCACACTGAATTTCTAACGTGACTCAATCGTTATGGAGATGGGGCTCGCTCGCGGCCAGACGGATCATGATTTATTAGACTGTTGGAATATCAAAGACTAGTCAAACATTTAACGATCCAACAAAAATTGAGTGAGCATACGCAGTCGGAGTAAACAAACCCCGGCGAGTGGCGATCTGAACCGGCTCGGCTTTCGGCTGCTCCCTGTTCGGGGTCGCCACAGCGGACCAACTGGTCCGCACAACAACTTGGCACAGGTTTTACGCCGGATGCCCTTCCTGCCGCAACCCTCCCATTTTTTCCGGGCTTGGGACCGGCACTGTATCCAGTGGCTGGGGTTGAGGCATTGGCTGGAATCGAACCCGGGCCTTCCGCATGATAGGCGAGCAACCTACCACTGAGCCACCAATGCCTCATAACGCGAAACACTTCGGGATCTAATGCATCACATTCTAACCGAAACTGCTACACTCCTGTCACGGGCCACAGTTCTTTTCTTTTAAATACAAGAGTGCGGTGCTTGTGATTTGACTTTCGTTTAGAGATGCTTAAACAAAGCTTATGGTCTACTTCCCCCAATCTAACTAGTGTGGCAAGATGAATTCCTCTGTCAGGCTTGAGATGATCAAACAGATTACAATTATTTTATCCTCCATATGTATTAATGAGCACTGTCTTTCATAGTTATGTTCCCTAACAAGAACTGATGACATGCCAAGCGCCAGGTTTGTTTTATCCCCCCCCGCCATGTTCTCAAAGGATTCTGAGCTTATTAGTTTATGAATTTGCAAGATTAATTTTCGCCTGAGCTTTTCTTCTTTTTCTTTTTAAACCTTAAAAAAACTCCAAACCTTAGCGTTGGCGTTTCAGCACAGCAACCAACCAACAGGTTTTAACCAAACTATCAAATAATGACATAATCAGATGCTCATTAGAAAAGCAGTAATAAATGATTGAAATAAGTGCACACTAGAAAAGAAGGAATGAAAAAAAAAATAAACAGACTAGAAAACGAAAACGAATATATACACTGCTATTACTGCTATAAGTCACAAAGAAACAAGCGCATTAATAAGGCACAATTTTAATGCATATAAGCACAAATATATGCTTGCGTATATATTCAAAAGGATATAGAAGTGTGTGATTCATCACTTGTCTCTTATACCGTTTGGATCAAAGCGTCTTATTTACAGTGGCAGCGAAGTAGGTGAGAAGGACAGCCCTCTTGCAGACGCGATTCCTGATTGGTTAATAACAGCTGCGTTAAAAATGACAAATTTGCTCGTTATAAAGCCCAGGATTGTCGCAAACTACACTATAACCACACATCCTAATAATACATTATTCATCATTATCCATCATTAGGGATGTGAAGCTACATTTAGGACAAATCTGAAGCTGCTTTGTGACGATGTCTATTTGTGAAAAGTGCAATACAAACTTAATACAATACATAATCAAAATGAAAATAATAGCCCAAATAAAAAATAAAACCCTTTCATGTATATACATGGGTATATGTGTAACCTGGCAGAGTGCCAAACAAAATGAAATCTCTGAACTAGGATTTCTAGTCTAATCTTAAATATCCATCAAATAGAAACCTAATCACCAGGCAAACAATTATAATTGCTCTACAAAGTGCATGCTGACCAAAAAAAAAACAAAAAAAAACAAAAAAAAAACCCCACACTAAAAAAAGGTCATGGGGGGAAAAAAAAAAAAAAAGATAAAGTGACCTTTTATAAAACTGTGAAGTTCTTTATGAGAAGTGGGATCCATAACTAAAACTTCAAGAAAACATTAAAACTTAACATTATTATAAGAATTAACATGCTACTTGATACATTCTGAGGATTTGGACTCTTTCCACTGTTATGCCATAACACATGTCTACAACAACTGCATTAAAAAAAGCACAGGCTTCATGTTTTTCACCATTTCTTCCCAGGTTTCTACAAGTGTATTTTCAGTGGTACATGTGGCATGACTGTCGTACATGTGCTATGGTATATTTTGGGCATCTTCGTGACCATCTTTGCAGCCGGCCAAAAAACATGTCCTTCACCCGCCCATTCACTTCAACCTTTTTACATCAATTTATAGTGCCATTAGTAACCAGCATATATGCTTCCATCTCTATTGCTATATTTTCTGTTGATTAAAAGTGGTACTTTTTATCATTTGGAATGACACGAGTCCTTAAATATACAGATATCTAGGATAACCTAGAGGTTAAAGAGGAAAAAGTGCATGAAAACGATGAGGAATACAGAATGGATGGCACACGGATCTCACAAACACACACTGGGTATTTTGCCCCTAGGCATGGCTTCTTCACTATAGACACTCAGATTAAATAATGATGATATACTGTCCCATATAGACTCAACTACATGTTAATAGTTTGTTTCCAAATCATTATAGATTTTTTTTAAACTCAATAGAACAACCGAATGCTGACTATTCACCACATAGTAATGAAGTCAAATCACATTACAAGTAAACATATGGTGCCTGAATGGTTGAAAAATTACTTTTCTAAAAATACTGCCTTTTTTTTAACAAATCACTACACATCATATGAAGATTACAGCCCCTGTTTCTGAGAATTTAATCGATGGAAAAAAACAACAAAAAAACATTTTGATTTACAGCTTCATGTATGTGGGAGTATTAAGAGTTTTTTGGATCTTTCGATGAGCTCAAAATCATCTTTTGAGAGCCTGTCTAAACGTAAGGCTTTAAAGGGAGGTCATGAGAGAGAAAGTGAAAGTGCACGTGAAGTGCCAATTTGACGTCGAATTGCTATTGGTATCCTAACAGCACTGATAATGCAATGCAAATGAATCCTGGTTGTAATAATGATTTTTTTTTTTTTTTATAGATTTGGGAGGATTTCTATGGAGTTTATGGAGGGGCATGGAACCTGCATGCAAACTCTGTAATGTGAACAATTTGACATAACTGTACCGGACATGGACATTGTTCCGAGACTTTGCGTACTGTATCGTGGTGATGGCAGTTGAACAACTACACTATATTGCCAAAAGTTTTGGGACATCCATGTGTTTATGGACCTTGCTTTGTGCACTGGTGCAGAGTCATGTTGTAACAGGAAGGAGTCATTCCCAATCTGTTCCCACAAAGTTTTGAGCATGAAATTGTCCAAAATGTCTTGGTATGCTGAAGCATTAAGAGTTCCTTTCACTGGAACTAAGGGGCCAAACCCAACCCCTGAATTCAATGATTTGGAGCTGTTCCAAAACTTTTGGAAATATAAGTGTATGTGAGTCCAAGCCTGTGATTGAAGCATTCAAACATGACATTAAATATAAATCCACAGAGAGTAAGCCCACAATGATGGTTTGTTCTTTCTGCGCAGCTTGTCCAGATTTGCTGTTTAACAGAGTTGTTTGCTCTTATAGAGATAAAAAAGAAAAGAAATGACGCAAACACAATAAACCTGTTGTATTTAATTAGTATATAAGTGAGTGACAAAGAGTAAAAACACATGAAGCAGGCTTCCGGGATCTGGAAAGACTTCCAAAGCTGCATTGGAGGTCAGAAAAAGATCGCATTATTAAGTGCAACACAGTTAGGAGGAGGTCTCAAGACGCGGCGACGCTTTTAAATCAAGAAGAATTTGAAAATCCCACTGCGTAGGAGGACTCTGACTGTCACACCTCTTTTTTTTCCACCCAGACCAGACAGAGCATTCATTTTTCATTTAAGACCACCAAAAACAGCAAGAGTGTAAATATACATACAAAAAAATAAATAAATAAATAAATAAATAAATAAATAAATCTTGTAACTAACAAACGTAGTAAAATGCCAGCAATAACCAACTGATTACTTACTTACTTACTTACTCATGCACTGGCATGAAAACAAAGCCCAAAGTTTTAAGATTAAGGAAAAAAAAAAAACATTAAAAGTTTAAACTGCCACCAGAAAGGTTAAAGGTAGCTTCCCAACTGGTGGCTGAGGAGCTCATCATTATTTACAGTAATAAAAGCTCAGCAATATATCACACTAGCACTTCACAGTGAGCACTATTCCACAGATCCTTTTTCTCTTATCTATACTTTTTTCCATTCTTCAGACTTTTTTCAGCACCATGTTCTGGTTCAGCCACAAATGTCTGTCTCTCTCTCTCTCTCCCCCTCCCCTAGCATCCATCAAAGCTGTAACTCTTGTTGTTTTAGTCGGGCGAATCAGAATCCGCCTCTGGCAGGGAACGAAGGAAAAGTCAACAGGAATTAAATTTCAGCGCAACTGTTTACTCAACTGTGGCCTGCAGTTATTGAAGTTTCATCCATGGTTTTGTGTGACGACGGCACTAATGAATTCAGCATGGCTGTGATTTTCATGCGGCCAACATCAGGGCGCTGTGCGTAAGGCTTCGGCCATTGGATGGGCAGCAGAGAGTAGCTCTGACAGACAATCACTAAGGATTAGGACTACTATTTGGCGGCTATGAACTTTAGCATCGTAATCAGCCGTAGTGTCATCTTTTGTTGAATGAGGAAAGATTCAAGTTCCTTGGAAAACAAGTCCATCATAAACCAACCATTAACAATGTATAATTAATATTCTATCTATCTATCTATCCATCTATCTAAGCTGTGTACTTCTTCAGTTTTGATGCTCTGTGAAATATCTATATTCTTCTGATATTTCAAAGTTTGCCAACAGCAACTGTGACACCCAGACATATGGAAAGATTTTCAAAGCCATCATTGTTCTTTTTTTTTTTTTTTAATAGCAAAGCCACTGTCCTTGTGTTTACGGACAGCCATTTCTATGCCGACTGACAGCTACATCAGAGCGTCGCTCCATCATGACCAAACAACCACTGACAACAACTCTCATCAGCCCCCTGGGCACAGATAGCATGCGGCTTACTGATCTTTTCAAGTGCCTGCACTGTCGCGGGCCAACGCTCACACCAACACAGAAAGCTGCGGTGACAGGAAAACATTTCTGGGGTGGGTCTTAAAAGGCCAGAGTGCCTGGTTGGACAGGCAGCACACGTTATGTTGACGACGTGTGGTGTCAGATGCGCGGTTGTCCGAGAATTCCACTGCACCTATATTTCAGCAAACTATTTTACTGGAACGCGCGCTAGGATAAACACGTCAGCAAGAAAACACACAATTGCCAAAAGAGCACTTTAGAGTGGTTTAAATATTCAGGACACCTTCAGTATACATAAATAATCATAATAATGTGTTTATGTGCTTGGAGAAGGAGGGGTGATGAAATATTAATGAGCACTTAAAAGGAGGCAGAGGGATATGTTCGATGACATGGCTTACTAAAGGACAGGTGAGAGAGAGAGAGTCTGCGACTGATTGAATTGGCTGGATGATCAAAAACCTTCACCCACAAGTGTGTGTGTGTGTGTGTAAGATGAATCACAATTACCTGTTGCTGCTGAAGGGTCATGAGTTTAGTGGCTGTGATGTCAGAGGACGGTGTGGCGCTCTTGGATCGTATGTCTCGAAGTCCGCCTTCAGCTGCCACCCCATTCTGTTTGGCTGTTCCGTTGCTCGTCGCCTCTGCTGTCCCCGCTTCTTGCATCATGACTTAAAGGCCTGCGATGAAAAGATACGGAAAAAGACGCAGCTGTTAAAATAAAGTGATGTAGGTGAAAAACCCGTGAGCAGGCATCTGAGTTCAGCAGGCTAAACTGACCAAGCTCAATTTGACTCTTCTGCTAGGTTTTCCCTGTCGCTTCCTAGTTGGACTGGACTTGTTTGTTTGTTTTCTAGCCTGATGGTTTCCACCCACAGACATACAGAGAGAGACTCACACACACACACAAACACACACTTTCCCACATGGTGATAAACTGCTTAGATCCTCTAGAGATGACACATCAGTGAGCGTCCAAACCAAAAAAGTGCAGGTTGTGAGAACTCGAATGCTCGTTTCTGTTTCTCCATTTCTTCCGAGAGGGGAAAGTAAGGAGAGGGAGGAAAGGAAGGGGAAAGTGGGGAATGGGAACACAACCCCAGTGCAAGTTTCGGCAGAGGAGCCCAAGAAAACATGCTCGCTCACAAACAAAACACATTCGGGGCTGAAATGGATATATTTACTCGGATGGCTCCCAGAAGAACCGCGGCCTCGATGGCTTTTTAATGGCTGACAGCTCTCGCTGAAAATCGTCCCAAATCAAACTGTGCTGCAAACATTTGCATCGCAGCTGTTGAGTTTACACCAGAATCCCAGCCGGAACATAAATAAGCACCAGCTGCGGCAAACAATCCAGACTTATAGCCAATGTATTTATAATGTATCCGTTACATCAACGTCATGTGTCAGTAAGATTATATATATCGAAGCCTTGTAGTATACAAAGAATTCCATATCTCTCTCTCTCTTTTTTATATATATATAAATAAAAGAGAGAGAGAGAGATATGGAATTCTTTGTATACTACAAGGCTTTTTATATATATATATATATATATATATATATAAATATACACACACACATATATATATATAAATATACACACACACATATATACATATATATATACATATATACATATATATATATATATATATACATATATATATATATATATATATACATATACACACACACACACACACACACACATATACATATAGAGTGGTGTGAAAGTGTTGGCCCCCTTCCTGATTTCTTATTTTTTTTGCATGTTTGTCACACTTTAATGTTTCAGATAATCAAACACATTTAAAGATAACACAAAGTAAGTCAAAGATAACACAAGTAAACACATCATGCAGTTTTTAAATAAAGGTTTTTATTATTAAGGGAAAACAAAATCCAAAACTACATGGCCCTGTGTGAAAAAGTATTTGCCCCCTAAGCCTAATAACTGGTTGGTCCACCCTTAACAGCAACAACTGCAATCAAGCGTTTTCCATAACTTGCAATGAGTCTGTTACAGCGCTGTGGAGGAATTTTGGCCCACTCATCTTTGCAGAATTGTTGTAATTCAGCCACATTGGAGGGTTTTCGAGCATGAACCCCCTTTTTAAGGTCATGCCACAGCATCTCAATCGGATTGAGGTCAGGACTTTGACTAGTCCACTCCAAAGTCTTCTCTCTTTATATATATATATAAAGAGAGAGACTGTTCTTGTTTATGCTCTCTTCTTAAGCCTAGTCAGGATTAGGGTTACAATCAGATGTTAGATTTAGCAGAGGCACTCTTAAAACAAAAGCTCCAATCAGAAAGGTGAGCAAAAACAGGAAGACAGTTCAGTTTTAATACTTATTAAATATAATCCACTTTTTGAGAGGAAAAAACAGCCATGATTATTACTCATTCAGACACTAAAACTAAATACAAAAGTACACAGCTGATGGTGAATAACAGGGTCACGTTTTAGGGACTAAAAAACAATATTATTTCTACTACAGCGTTGTGGAATCCTCGCATCAGAAAGTCTGATAATACTGTCACTGCAAGAGAAATGACAGCTTCATGTTTATGTGCTCCGGCTCATATGTTATGGTTCCTATAGTAACAAGCGATACATAGGGCCTTGTATGGTAGACCCTCAACTCTGCATCATTTTTTCTATTAATAAACTGATTTTTTTTATTTAAAAAAAAAAATTTAATAAAAAAAGAGGTTATTCTAACAACAACAAAAAGATATGTGGAGACATCCAGAAGGATTCAGGGGTATCAGTGATTTGGTCAGTAAGTTTTCCTCTGTGGGACAGAAGACATCTCTAACAGGTAACATGACAAGCTGTAGGGATTTATTGTTCTAAATAAATATCTTATTAACTGCAAGAGAGAGAAAAAAAACAGGAGAGCCTTGTGTGAGGGCAAGTGTTTATAGCTGTTGTAGCTCAAGAGACTGATCAAACTGGTGCTCCATATAACATTACATGTAACTATGAACAGTTTAAAAGCTACAATACACCTTTCATTCATGGGAACTGCTGTGGTACAAGAGGAAAAACACAATTCAAAATATGCTGTAATGATAAAATAAATAAAAAAATCAGTAGGAACAGTAATAAAGGAAACATCTTTATACACATTGCCTGCCTTTGCATTTATAGAGCTGCTAATTTCTATTTACTGCTTACATGCTGGATGTACTGCTCTTTATGTAGTGCAGCTCCTACAACGAGGCAACGTTCAAACGGGACCAAAATATTATTTACTTATTTGTGTATCAAGCTGACTGTGCTGTGTGTTTTCTCTCTCTTATTATCCCTCTTTCTCTTGGTCTCCCTGTCATCTGTTCCGTGCTGACGTACATGTTGCCCCATCTTGTCTCTTTCACCAGGCTGCCAGGGCCACGTCAATTATGGCATCCTCTAAACAAAAACGGAGTGAGAGAGTGCCAAATGTGTTTCTACAGTACACACATGCCCACATGGCAATTACAAACACACGTTCAAGCTCGGGCTCGACACCAACACAAGGGCGTTCACCACTTTCCGTGCTTCCCAAGTCAAATCTCTACATCTAATCTGGGTGCGTAAATGATCGCACGGTCGTCTCTGTCGCCCCCGCTTCATCTTACCGAGGCTCCTTCTTGAGCCTCCATATAGAGGACGGGTGTGCGGTAATGGCTGCGCACTTGCTGCACGCTGAATTTGAATAATTAGAAGATAAAGGCGTAAATTTTGCCAAAAAAAAAAAAAAAGTGGCATCTCTAAAAAGTAATCAGGAGAATGGGCTGGAGTTTTAATGCGTGCAGAACAAGTGACCCACACTAAAAGGAAAGGAAAGCTACAATGAATGCAAAGTAATGCGCCTGTGTCGCCTCTGTCTGAACAGGGCCAGCTAAAATTAACACCCAATTAATTTTCAAATTGACAAACAAATGAAAGCCATAAATCTACCGTCTCATTAACTTATGCCACCAAATAATTTAAAAGCCGCAATATCGCCACCAAAAGTGTGTTATCCATCATAAGTATGAAACAGATAGCAATGAACGAGCCTTGTGAAAAGGCATTAATATTCAGAACGGCATATGAATAAAAGCACTGCATGAAGACGTTGTATTATTAAGCTGATTTCAGTGAAGCGCTGGGAACTAATGCATTAACTGCAGTAGAACATTTTGTGGTGGTTCTAGGTTAAAGAGAAATATGTGCATGTGTCTGCTTAGGGGTTGTGTGCAAATGTTAGTTGAAAAAAAAAACAACAACAAAAAAAAACACTCTTTCCTTTCTCAAAGTTCTCTGTCTCTTGCTCTCTCTCTCTCTCTCTCTCACACACACACAAAGAGTTCATGAGAAACAGGCCTGTTTGTTTACAAAGCATGTCAATGCTTATGAAAAGGACCAACTAAAACAAGAAGTCCTCTGCATTATGGAAATTCCAGAAGATTAACAAAGGCAGCAGTCGAGTGTGAAGCAGACGTCTATCATCAGTTGACTTGCTTTTGCTGGGCGGAAAGACTGCTTGCAAAACACAAGTGTTTGGAACAAACATTGGATAATGCAAGGTCAAAGTTTTTGTTTGTTGTAGCTTTCACAGAGTTCCTTAAATGCTGTCTGTACAGTAATAATGCATGTGCACTGTGCATGCACACACTCGCACACACAGCACAAACAGTGTCACATGATGGTCACATATGACCAAAGCTCATCTGAGACCAAGAAAACAAAAACATGCATGAGCCATTTAATAGAGAGTGATTTGTGTGTGTGTGTGTGTGTTGATAATAAAAAATAAAATGCTTGTAAAAGCATCTACAAACTACCCTCACTTCCTGATAAGTAGGTGTGGCACTTAAGCTGCAATCATTTTTGAGATCAGTAAGAAACTTGTATAAGAAACCTATACAAGTGTGCTCATAAACTTGTGTGTGTGTGTATACGCATACGTGTGAGCAACAGAAAGCAACCCCCCACCCCCCCCAACCCCCGCATCTAGGAGTTTCTTATCCCAGCCACAGTGCGTTCCTGCTCTCCACCTGCTCCTACAGGCTCCACTCTCCTGAGCTCCTTGTTTACATCAGCTCTCAACAAAAGCACGGCATTCTTATACGGTGGATAAGAAGACACAAAAGGCAGAG
This sequence comes from Hemibagrus guttatus, assembly GCA_033459395.1. NCBI lineage: Eukaryota > Metazoa > Chordata > Actinopteri > Siluriformes > Bagridae > Hemibagrus > Hemibagrus guttatus. The sequence goes on from JAUCMX010000001.1 coordinate 23,379,866, forward strand.
ACAAAACCATCCGGACACTCATGAAGGGTTGTTTAGGTTCAGCTTGGCTGACAGACTAGACATCACAACAGCAATGAAAAGGTGTGACAGCATCCCAAGTTGTTTGGGGGATTCTTTTTTTGTCCCTCTAGTGTACGCAAGCTCTACTGTGACTATGGAATAAATAAAAAATCGTGCACATGCATGGCTCGTGTTTGTCCAGGAAGAGAGGTAAAAAATTAACAGACAAAGAAATAACAGAGATAGTCACACTCTCCGAGCCGATCCCAAAGCTGTGTGCATTACAACACACGAGTGCTGGACAAGTCTAAAGGCTTTCACGCAGCACTTGTAAATGAAGCTTTAAATCTGTATAAGCCGTCTTTTCAGAGATCAGACTCCGCCTTGTGCGTATATTGTTGGGGTCTGATCGTACATAGATACCAGCAGGGTAACGATACACATTTTCATCAAAGCACAAAATAAGCATTGGCTGAATATGCATCTTAGATTTCCCATTCAAAAGCACAACAATAAAACTCCTAACACACCGCACTGATTACCTGTGGAGGGAGAGGACACGTACTTCCTCTGAGACTAACTGCTTCCTTCAGAACTGCCGCTCTTGCTGCATCACAGGGAAGCGTAACACTCGGAGAAAAAGTGCTTTTTTAAGGGCTGCTAGTTTCATATCTGCGACTTCAAACTCGCACTGCTGGATACGTTCTCGAATCTGTGAGTTGAGAGTGTGTTTGTGTTGCTATATTTTTTCTCCCACTTCCACAGAAGCCTGGACGTGTCTGTGTTATTAGTGCTGGGGTGACCTTACGGCCAAAGTGTTCCCTTAAAGCAGACGTTAATGATTTGGGACACTATTTCAGTTCCTGCTTACTAGAAACGTGTTTTCTTAAACCCCCACGTCCTCTCCTGATTAGAGATTAAAAACGGAAGCTACATTTCCAGAGGCGGGAGTGTGGGCTTGATTAGGCTTACATGTTTATTACACTTCACATAATAAAGAAATAAATGTGCTATTTTATTTCTTTATCGTGCCATCTGTTAAATGTATTGCTCAATATACAAATGTGTCAGACTGAGAGCCCTAACAGTCTTCGGAAAGCATTAAAAGACAATTTCTATTGATTTTTTTTTGTTATGGTTGGAAACTTGGACAAAACTACATAAGGAAAGCCTCACCCTAAGACCTTCATTATTAGCAGAAATATTATCAATAGTGGAATAGTTGTATGTATTTTTTTTTTATTCTTCTAATATATTAGCTGCCCCTATACCTGTACTAGTATTAATTTTATTATTATTATTATTGTTATTATTATCATAATTTTTAGATTACAACTGTTTACCACTTATTTCTTTTTTTCAGGCAGTCTACAGGAAGTCCCTTAGCATCTTATGATACCTCCCACTGGTCGATCCTTAATCTATAAGCTGGACTCTTCTCATTTGTACATCCATAGTGGCTAAACAAAACTCAGCAGCCCAAGCAACATGGCCAAAGTCTCAGCTCTTATGGAAGCACTTAATCATCAGTAGCAAAAATCTCCCTGCATTCATGTACTAAGTGTATATGTCTTCTGTTTTTTAGTGGTGATAATCTGGTGATATACCTGAGGCCCCTTGGTGATCACATGTATAACAATAGCTCTTTATTGTAAGTTTATATAAAGAATAGTAAAGATAGACTTGATTAAAGTACATGCATCACATTAAGCAGATAAAGAGATCGCACTATTATGTGACTTTTTTGTTGTTGTTCTTTCTCTCTTTTTTCTTCCTCTTGAGCTTGCTTTCAACCCTTTTAGGGCCAACGCTGGGCCACTTGTTCTGACAAACAAAGCCCGCTCTTTGTTTAATGACAGATTGCTGCTATGGTGACGGTAAACAAGAGGAGGGGTGGAAAAGGCTTTTTTTTTCCTTGTGTTTATGAACAAACACGTCTTCTTCCAAAGAGCAATTTAACATTAACCAGGTAGAATGATCAACAGATCGCATAGGTGACACCGAGGGCAGGTCTTAATACAAACATACTTCAGAGAATGAGAGAAGTTGAGAGAGAGAGAGAGAAAGAGAAAGAGAGAGAGAGAGAGAGAGAGAGAGACAGAGAGAGAGAGCGGAGAATTTGTTTGGGAGAACCAAGGTCGATGTAAACGTGGCCCTTCTAGAACAAACAGCTGGGGGAGAAACGGCAGGCAAACAAACAGTCGTTCTCCTGACATTTGAAGAGGCATTAACGGTGGCAAAGCCCAGCTGCTGGTGATCTGCACCATTGACAACCAAGCCGAGGTTATTGTTCTGCTCTAGCCAGGAGTTTAACTTAGTTTGGGAAATGCTGTGACACTCACTCACCTTATTTGTCAAGGAAATGCTGAGCTATTAATATTAAATGGTATTACATTACAATTCATTACCCTTCTAAACTTGTGTTTAGTAAAAATTTAAGAGCATGCAAGTGTGGGTGCACTTCACTAATGAGTGTGCATGTATATTAGTTTGTGCAATTTATTTCAGATTGAATTATCTATCTATCACCAAACCAGTTAGCTAAACAGGGCGCAAGGCTGAGCACTATTCACCTCTCACAATGCGACTGTGAAGAATGGAAGAATAATAACTAGAGACCTTGTAACAACACATTAGAGAGTTTCGAGTTTAGGAAGTCGCTTGATTTGTGAAATTTTTCATAGTTTGTGTTTACCGTCTGTACAGCCCAATACTGTACACGAGGCATCACTCTTGCTTCTGTTCAGTCGTCTCTCTGCCTCCCTCCCTGCACTCATTTCATTTAGCCCTCCAAATCCATTTATGTGCATTTTCAAGAGGCAAGAAACAAATGACTGAGGGGCTGTGCACATATTTATTTCACATTGAGGGGTGCGTAATAGGATCCTCATGCGTGAAATTTAGACTCAAATGTATTAACGGCGCATCTACACAAAACAGGGCCGCAACATCCTGTAATGCCGCGCGCCGTGATTCATATAAATACAGACCTATTATCACGCCGCAAGCTCATCGAAATAAACAGTAAAAATGCTGGGTGAAGGCATGCAACTCCAGGGGAGAGGCTAAATAGATACATAATTTCAGGAGATGAGATAGGTTTCGTCTCTTTACCATAAATCTATGCCGCTGTACAATTCAGAGGGATGGCGCAAGGGAGAAACCCATGGCGACGAGACAATAATGGAACGTAGCAAAGTAAGGCAGGCCATGGTATTTTTAGCACAACAGCCAACAGAGACTGATGTAAATAAGAGAAGGACTAATGAGTTTTAATGGCTGCGCTACCAGAATGGCAAGTCCAGGATGTGGGTCTCAAATCGCAAGCGGGTTACGGTGTACTCCTGAGCCTCTCTCCTTCAAGCGACTTTGATCACTGCTGTTCGCCTGCGACTTGGGATTAACAGCGCCCTAGCAAAGAGGACACGGACATTCGCTCCTGCAGCAGAACCAGTGCATTCTGGGGGCTGGGGTGGGGGGGTGTTGTACAAGGCCTCAGTCAATATCCCTGAAGCTCATTCAGTAAAATTAGAGCTGTCTAACAGACGTGCACTAAATAAATAAATAAATAAATAAATAAAGGCCAACTCCTGCCTCCTGTGAGATCATGCAAATTGCTTATTGTTTAATATTATTTAAAATTGTGCCATATATTTTTTTTAATCATTGCTCCATGAAATTCATACTGGGAAACCTCCCGTGGGCACGGCCACTGCACTTTTGGGGGATTGGAAATATGTCGCTTGCGTTTTCTTGCGAAGCAAAGTTCAGCTTGCTTGAACTTTGTCTAATTAATACAGTGAGACCAGTTTATCAGAGGGAACATATTATTAGTAACATTGTCTTGGGGAGTAAGCATACCCAGTTGCACAGCTCTGGTGTCAACTCATTTCAGATGAAATAAATAATAAATTCAGAAAAAAAAAAAAAACAGCTAGTGTAATTGAAGCAGAGAAACCATTTGTCTTCAAACCAGGTTGACAAGAATGGTGGCATACTGGCACAGCACGTCAGCCAATACAGGAACATTCACGCGATGACTGATAGGGGAGCATTTCGAAAGATGAGCATGCAAGGTATGCACATCAAACTTGCTGGAATTCCTCAATGAAAAAGAATAGAAAAACAAGATTAGCTACAATTGCAGTACAAAATCACCTGGGATATTTTTTACACCTAGGGTGTCTTGAGGACACATTTGTAGCTACGACATAGGAATCCATTTAGACATGTCGACGTCGGGCGATGGAGAGAAAATAAAACGTTAAAGGAAGTTTCACTGGGAGATCTGGTGCTGTTTGCTTTGCCCTATGACCTAAATGATACTGAACAGTGGGTTGTTTGTGAAAAGTGCTGCTGAATGTGATAGCTCACCGCGGGCCGGTGCAGGTGCCCTTCTCTCAGCTGTTTGTTTGGAATTGCTCGCACAGCAAGATAAAGAGGCCCATTGATTGCCCGACACAATCATTAACCTTCATAAACAAATAATGACGCGGAAATGCGACTCCTGGTTTGTTAGAATGGTTATCTGGTGTTGAATAGTTATTTTTAATGTTTAACGTGAACCTGATTGTTCGGCTTACACGGTTATAAACACGCTGTGCGAGAGTGATAGAGAGTGCATTTGGGTGTTTCTTTATGGAACAAACAATTTTCAAACAGTATATCCTTTTATAGATGCAAGCAAGTATTGCGACGACCTCGCTACAGCAAAACTAATCCACATAGAAAGATGGAGGAAATGAACTCAATATCAGCAGGACCACCTCAGACAGCTGATAAAACTGGTTTTCGGGTTTCAGGCCACAACCTATACAGATCTGTGTTTTAAAGATTTTTTTTTATTTTAAAAATACTTATTCTTAGTGGGGGTTTAGTTGTAAGCATGTTTGCCTCACACCGCTGGGGTTGGGGATCTGATTCTCATCTTCCTTGTGTGTGTGGATTTATTTTGCATGTTTTTCCCGTGCTTCAGTTTCCTACGGGCACTCTGGTTTCCTCCCCCCAGTCCAAAGACAGTTGTAGGCTGACTGGCATTTCTAAATTGTCCATTGAATGGGTGTGTGTGTGAGATTGTTTGTCTGAGTATGTGTGTCATCCAGGGTGTCTCCTGCCTTGTGCCTAGAGTCCCCTGAGATAGACTTCAAGCTCCCCGTGAACCCTGTGTAGGATAAGCAGTACAGAAAATGGATGGATGGATGGATGGATGGGGTATATTTGAGATCCCCGAGTGGCACAACCAAAATCAGTAGCTGGGAGCCAAGAGAGCAAAAACTGGCTGTGATCTCACAGAAGTAAAGGTGTTACCTCCGTCATTCAAAAAGACAAGAGCTTATCATGAATATCTGTCAGCTCATGTATGTGGAAGAGGGCAGATAGTGTGCTACCCCACTCAGGGGTGCAGCAGCTTGAAAAGATCTTGGAAGAAACATGCTTTAAAATTCACATTGGTCAATTGGTCAAGACTAAATTTGGGAGAAAATGCAAAGGGGGGGAGGGGGGTCAGGAAAAAGACAGCACAATTTTCAATTGGTTGAATTGTTTCTAATAAGTTTTTTTTTCCTCTTAATTATGCTAATACATAACTCCATGTTCTCTTTTCCAATTCTGATCATATAACTTCGAGCTAAAAACTATTAAAAAAACCTGCAGTGTATGTTTGTCTCGACATGCCAAATTCAACCCATCAAAGTCCAGCTGATGAGTTGAATATGATGTTTGAAATAAGGTTCTGCGGTGCTGTGGCATCCCTGGACGTAAAAATCCGAAGACGGGGATGTCCACATCATATATTAAGCGGCTGAACTGACGCAAAAAGGCAGTGAAGGACTAAACACTGTGATGGCTTGTATGAATCCTACACAGACTTTAATGGAAGCTGCTCCCCCCCCCCCCACCCCCACCCCCCAACGGCTCTTTTTTGTTGTGTTAAATACAGCCAGTGTCAGGAAGCCACCTTGCACCCATAAAGCAAGTCCAATGACAACGTACAGTAGGCACTAACACAAGGACATAGTTCATCATGACATTTTGTGCAATTCCCGTCTGATTAGGGTCATTATGCCGGAGCCCTGATTTATGCTGTCATTTCCTCTCGGCCCAGCCCGCATCAATGAATCTTAATGAATTGGTAAATAAGGGTGAGGATTACACTCCGAGACACCGAAACATCCCTCTTCCTCCACCCCACCAGATTTATGGAGCCAATTAGAGCCGAACAGAGAAAATTGGTTGGCGGGGGAAATAATATTCTTGATGGGACAAAATGGCAGGAAAGCATTCGCTCTGAAGGGCAAGCGTGTTGTCGGCGTGAAGTCTATAAAACATGCGCTCACTTCTGTAAAATACAAAAGAGATCCAGAGGCATGCTCAAAGGAGACACGTTTTATAGCAACACAAAAAAGGAAAATCATCGCCACAAAAACGTTAGTGAATGAAGGCTGCGAGTGAGCTCCCTTTCAGTCATTAGTAACAAGAATGCCACTTGCTAAAGTTAATGTGCGCCTGTTGACAGCTACCCCTGAAATAGAGCCATTGAAGAGTCATTAGACTCAAAACCACGTTTTCTATGAAAAAAAGATGTTCTCGATGTTTGGGCTCTCAGTCCATCTCCCATGAAAAGAACACAAGACAATAGATGAGGGACATTAAGACGCATGGTTTATTGCAGACTCGTTACGGCCCTGTCACCATAATAACGCTAACGTAAAAAAGAATTTGATAGACATACTGTATGCGTGCCGCAATTCGTCCCGCCGGTGTGATACATGTCACAGCGTATACTACATCTAGCTCGTCGTGATCAAAACAATGGTCAGAAAGAGAAACACTAACTAGCATGCGGTTTTAGGACTTTCATGTTTTACACATCGAGGCAACAAAGATAAAGGAGGGGAAAAAATAAACCAAACAGGGAGACAAGAGGTGGCAACAAAAGAGCAGGAAAGAATGTAAAATGTATGATAAAGTACAGAATGCAATTTAAGAATACGAAAGACGCAGTCAGGAGTGTTAACAAGGCCGCTTTATGCGTTACACACTGAGAGTGTAGCTTCAGCTCTCGATATCAAACAAGGAGGCCCTGTTATTGGGCACGAAGCTGAGAGAGAGAGAGAGAGAGAGAGAGAGAGAGAGAGAGAAAGAGAAGGAGGGGAGGGAGAGAGAGAGAGAGAGAAGGAGGGGAGGGAGGAGAGAGAGAGAGAGAGAGAGAGAGTGTGTGAAGAGGAGTGGAAAATTAGAGCTGAAACCGAGCAGCAAAAAGACCTCTAATTTACTGGCATGTACAGTATGCAAATGAGATTACTCTCCGCTTAACAGCATCGTTTATGTCCATATTAATGGCATCATCATTACAGGGACTCAAATTAAATTACGCCGTAATTAGCATATGAAAGTGATTGGTGAAAGTTTAAAACAAATACCCAATTTTCGTTAATGAAGAGCTGTAATCAGTGTGTGTAGATGTGGAATGAAAACAGGCAAAACAAATATGCTTTCACTGGGGAGGGCAATGACGAGCTGCTCTGTTTGAACTCACCACCCAGACAACAATTCCTGACACAGCTGCTTGACGTGTGCGTGACTGTGAGTGAGTATGAGAGAGAGAGAGAGAGAGAGAGAGAGAGAGAGAGAGAGAGAGAGAGAGAGAGAGAGAGAGAGAGAGAGAGAGAGAGAGAGAGAGAGGCCTTCACACCCTCAGCTTTCATTTCCCAAACATGCTCTGATCAAAGGTGCAATTTCCCACACTTGCCACTTTGGGAGCTAATCAATAAAACACTAATCACTTCACGCCTGATCCGGAGGAAAAGTGCGAGCGAGAGAATGAGAGAGAGAGGAGAGCAAAAGTGCAACATCTAGCAGCTTATAAACCAGGGTAAAAAAACAAAAAAACAAAAAACTATTTCAACACCTCAGTTCCATCACAGATTTATCCTTACTAATGATATTATTATCGGACTGTCAGAGAAAGGTCCAGGTCTAAACATCCATCAGCTCACTCTTCCAAATCCTCTCAACCTTATCTCATAATAAATCCACGTCCAATCCGGCACTTCTAACGAGCAGACAGAATTTAGTAGATTTTATTGGGATACAACCACTAACCTGGCCCATCACTAACCCCTTGTGTGCCGCTGCAAACCTGAGACTGCTGATCCGTTATTTCTTGGGCTGTGTCCAAAAAGTCAGGCTAGATATTCTCCTGTATTAAAACTCCTTCATCTTCCCTGTGTAACTGAAAGTCATCAGTAGATTACATTTTCAGACCGTGGTTCAACTTCTTGCATCTATCGGCGATCCTGGAGTCGTGCACTTTATCGGCGACTCTTCAAAAATTCAAAAAAGTGACATTTTCTTCATTGAGGAATCCATTAAAAAGCGTGTTTCTAAATAAGTATGTAAATGACGAGCCTTTCAAGGTAGACACGGGGCAGATTCCCCTCCGTCAACTAATGACGGCGCTCATTACATGCAGGTGAGCGAGTGAAATGAAAGCAGTGTCCTGTGCGGTGCGCAGTACCCTCTTCTCTCTGTAAATCCCTATGAAATGCTAATATCTCACTTCTAATTAGAGGATACTAAGTCCAAATGCACCTTCACGCCTGCTAGCCAGCAACATAAATTTTAACACCCCCCCAACGCCCCCCTAACCCCCCACTCCAGCACTGCTGCTGCTGAAGATGTGGTCTGACTACAATCCATTAATTTATATTTAATGTATGCCTGCTGTTTGAGCATTCTTCTTTATCGCTCCTGTTTCTTTTGAATTCACAATTTTTTGCCATATGCCTGGAAAAAAAAAGCGCAATTTCTCTGCGTACACACACCCACAGACTCAGGTCTCCTTGCAAACAACAGTATAAAGGATAAACTGGTCCTGCCTCACCCCACCTCTACACACTTTCCATGTTTACCCATCTGTAGCCATAAACATGTTTACAAGAAAAAGCTGCCACCATTCTCAGAAACTGACCTTGAAAAATCAGCAAACAACCAGCACAGCAAGTTCATTAAGGGCACCGAGAGGCGTGCTGTAATCGCCACCCCTCTGCTTAACACACGGCCAACCCCTTTCTGAGACGCCGACGTTTGTGCAACACACCAGTTATTTACACGGCGCGTAAAAATCTATTAACTTTTGTATCACTGGCGAATTAAAACGCCTTCACTAATGGATAGCATGAAATAGAGTGTAATTAGGGCTATGGTTTTATTGCCACTGTTATCATGGTTATTGCTTACAATTTTGTAATGTCAAAATCAATACGGGTTACTTATGTCTCGTCTGTCTCCCTGTTGAGAAATGACAAGAATTTATCTAATGTGTACTTACTGAGCTTGTTAGGGAAGGACAGTACCTGCAATTGAGATGAGTACAAGGCCACAGCTTCTATTATATCAATTTCTATAGTGCTTTCTTCACACACATTTTAATACCTGTCATTTTTTATATAAAGCTGGAATTATTGCATTAGTATCAAACAGAGAAAACGGCAGGAGTTAACTAATACAGCGCTTCACTTTCAATGGGTTTTAATACTGTGGCCTCAAATGGGTTAAAGCAGGAGTTTTCGATCAGATCCGAAAAAAAAGTGGACAGTGCGGCTGCAGGATTTTTTTCCAGCCAAATAGGAGGCAGGCTTGATAGTTGATTGGAGACCAAGATGAACTGGTTAAACGAGTGGAATCAGGTGGGACCCCTGCTCGACGGGAATAAAAGCCTGCAGCCAAAGCGGCCCTTTGTGGATGAGACTGATGACCTCTGGGTTAAAGCAAAGGTTCTCGCAAAAAACTCTCAGTACAAATTTATTTTATGAACAACATCCACCTGTTTAAATATCAGGCTCATTATGCAAATGTACACAACAATATTTCACCTAGTCATATGAATCTTAAAGCTTTTCATTCCTGATCTTTCCGTTCTTTTTAAACAAATTCCATTCCATTGGATTTAAGCTTCTATGCCTATAATATTCACGGGCTAATTCGAGATTTCAATTAAATTGAAGTAACCAATAAATCACTCTTTTTCAAGAACTGAAACATACATACACCACTGTAACAAATTGAGAAAACTTTGAGACCCCTGGGGTTATAAAAAACATAAAAACTCTGCACTCAAAATTCTGCTCAAATTTCTGCATTGAAAGAAAATCCATTTTGAAGAAAAGAAAATGATATGTTAACAGCAATAAAAGCTGGAACACTGGGGGGAAAAAAGCTGGATCTCCATTTGAACTGGTATTATTAAGTCATTCAGGAAGATAAGGTTATATACGATGAAGTATCTGATCCGCATCTCAGGTTATGGAGATTGACATTCGGCATTCCTCGGTGTCCCAGAATGCCATTCAGCTGCCACTGCAGATAACTCTGGGTAAATACCAGAGGCATGAGGATTTTGGACCCGAGGTGAAGCTAGCCACATTTTTAAGCCACAAAGAAGAAGAGAAAGGGTTTATGCTTTATGGCACTTGCACAACCAAGATGTGATAAAACCGCTTGGCGGTAATCGAAAGCTTGTAATAATAATTCGTTGGGGTAAGCTTCTCTGAAATTGTCATCAAGGAAAGGCTAAAGATCTGAAAGATCAGGTTCAACCAAATGATTTAGGACCATGTCGGTTCTGGAGGAAGTCCTCTTTCAGAATGCTAACTGCTTGGAAGTAAAAGCAGTCAGAAGACTGAGCAAAGAAATAAAATGTAGTAGTCAATACTGAAGTACTGATGATTTTGAGAGAGAGAGAGAGAGAGAGAGAGAGAGAGAGAGAGAGAGAAACTCAACAATAAAAGCACATGGCCAAGAAAGAAGAGACTAAATCTGAGCAGTGTCTATGTGATGACTCACTAATACACAAGCACAGTAATGGTGAAAAGACGTGACATTGAGTTTTTATTGTCCAAGTGGCAGTTTGAGTGCTGTGTTTCCCTGCTCTGGCCCCCAGACTCTACCCTCGCCGCTTTTCGACAGCCAGATGACCATATTAGGACACGTATAGCAAAGTAAACAATAACACTGTGGCAATGAGATGGAAATTTCTTTTTCACCTAATGGTGTTTGTCATTGCTTGACTTCAGCGCCTCGGCTCAGGAGGCTCGTGTTTGTGAAAAAACAAAGACGGAATCGAGACGTCGGCCTTGACGTAAAAACCTGCTCTGGACGAAAAGCCTTACATTTACACCCTTTGTGTGTGTGTGCTCGACATGTAATTAGCGTCTCTTCTATGCCCCAATTCACAGAAAACTAAGTGTTCACGTATCTTCTATTAGGTTGAGAAATGAAGACGATGCATAGCTTAACACTCAAATATATTAGATTACAATAAGAATAGGAAAAAACAGAACTCGTTATCTGTGAAAGATGCAGAAAAGGCAATGCTTCATTAATAGTGCGGTAAAGAGAAAAATCGAAGCTGCTGTCTTTCCTCATCTAAACAAGTTCTTGTTTCTCCTTTTCACTCATCCAACACTTTCACAATCAGCACTGCTGAAGTTACTGCACACTAGAGGGAAATTAAGACTAGCAAAAAATTCAACCTGTCCTGCTGTCATAATCCAGAATGCTCTCTCTCTCTCCCCTTTCTAACACACACACACACACGCGCATGTTCGAATGCAAGCTGTTTATTTACATAACATTCAGTCTATTCCATTAAGCAGCTGCTCCAGGTGCTTTATCCGTAAAAGGGATTTTGCTTCCCCAAATAGATGCGGAGGCGCCCGAGTGCTAAAATGTTATTTGTTGAAAGCACTTTGTGCTCAATATAAACTAAAGAACAACAAATGCCGAAGTTAATGAGTTTTCATGGATTACAAGCCGTATTTGGCTAAAGTCGGAGAGTTGTCAATTTTTTGGCAGTGCATTGTAATGGACTCTATTACACTTTACTGCATTCCTCACGCATGTTTTCTTGGGCTTTGCATTTACATAACTGTGCTAAAATTATGTTTGCACAAATCCAGGAAATAATCAAAAGGGAATTGTAAGAAAAGAAAAGAAAAGAAAAGAAAAGAAAAGAAAAGAAAAGAAAAGAAAAGAAAAGAAAAGAAAAGAAAAGAAAAGAAAAGAAAAGAAAAGAAAAGAAAAGAAAAGAAAAGAAAAGAAAAGAAAAGAAAAGAAAAGAAAAGAAAAGAAAAGAAAAGAAAAAGAAATCATTGTTTATCCACTATATTATGATGTACTCAGACACACTTGTGGCCACAAAATGCACTTTCAACGCATCTGACATTTATGTTGCTCTTTCCGTGGTTTAAAATCCGTTGTGCAGCGCTAAAAAATATCAGCCATAGTGCATTCGATGAGCTTGAAACCAAAGAGGAAATTTAAGTTCGAAAAAAACATCGGGTGTTAATAAATGAGGTTTTGAGGTTTTAAATGAAGCCTCCCGTGTCCGTATATGGTACAGACGGCACTAACAAATCTGATCTACGTTTTGATTCTTAACTGGTTTTAAGGAAAAGTTATTACTTTCTGAAAAACTGGCACAAAACTCCAATGTAAGTCTTTCTTAGATATGACAAAACTGATGTGTTTGTGATCTGTGTGATATAATCAGAGGTGCCAGGGTAACAGAGGCAGCACAGTTGACAAGCAGTATCAAGTGATGTCATTGCCCTAAATAGCTATTTCACCGAGGTCCTAAAATGGTCTTGTGTCAGAAGAATGAATAAAAATAAACAGCCACATAGAGTTCAGATGCAGTGCAATTCAGCAGGAAAACCATGCAGCCAGCAGCGTCACCTATACTGCTCCAGGCATTACACAACGCCACATGGCATTCATTCACACCCGAGCTACAGAGGCGGATAAAATCAACTAAATTGCATTTCTACAACTTCCTTGGTCAAAACTCTTTGTCCTTATATACAATGTACTGTATAGGGGGCACTTTAAGCTAAATCGTATGTGTTTAAGCCTGCATACCAGTTTCAAGCACATGTTTGTTGTGCAGAATACAGCTTACACCTGAAAACAGCCAAACACAACTCAGCACATCTGCTCCAGAATTCCTCAGCGGATTTTTTTATTTTTTTATTTAGGGCATGGATTTCACTTTCATGTTTCTGAAGACAACTAGCCAGTTGAAAGAAAAGGCTGTCACCTTGACTGAGATTCTGGTGTTCAAATTTGGCGCACAGCGTCGAAGCCTTTTGCTATGAACGCAGAATTAATTAAGGTGCTTGTTGATACATGAACTAACAGGTCTGTGATCAGGGCTAGTTTATGACCTTTGAATATGGAGGAAGGCATCTCATGACTGATGTCTCTTTTTTTTTTTTTTTTTTGCAGTACTGCCATGTTTTTATGATTCAGGGTGAAGACATGTGTCAAATGAGTCGACTGTGCAGTCAAAGGTGCAGAGAACAAAGATTTAGAGGATTTCTTTGCCCTTTACAAAGAAATAAAATGTCAAGCATTGCATGGAAGTCACTAATAAATGCATCACTACAGCCCTTATTGCCAAAAAAAAAGCCAGTGTCTACACAATTATGTAAAAAAATAAAAATAAAAAATTGTGAAAAAAAACTCCAACATACGGATAAGCAAGACACTACGCGCCCCTGTTGTCCAGAAGACATGGTGTTAGATGTCTACATGTTTTAAAGTGAAGGCAGAAGGACATAGAAAAAAATTAGGTGTTAAACCACAGGCATTTCAGACTGTTGCAATAAAAACCAACATTTTCTGGTACTGAGAAACAAATAAACTCTAGAATTATTACATCCTGGGTTTCATTGGTATTTTAGAGCTTCATATTCGACTCAGCTTCCATGGAGGTGGTATAAGAAAACAATGAATGGGGTGTGCCGTTATAGGAAAACAATCCAGAGTGGTGTGAATGGTGTTTCCACCCTGTTCTCTCATCACTCACTTTCTCAATTTTTTTTATCTGCTTTATGAAGTTGATGAGAAAAGAAAAAAAAAGAAACCCAGCAAAAATCGCACTATTGATAATTAACTGAGCGACACAAAGCGCTCACACTGGAGACTCCTTCTGTTAGTTTCGTAAATGTTTGTGTCTTAAATCCTAACCCATCGTTTGACTTGCTGCTGGCACTGATGTCAGAGCTTTCTCGATAGAAAATTTAATCAACACACTCTGAACGATCAGGGTCAAGAATTACACTGCACTGATGTGTTAAAAATAAGTAAATACTATTAAATATTAATAATTCAGCCATATTCTCAGTGCTGTTTGATTAAAAACACTGTCAATTACTGTTAGTGGAGAAGATCTGTCTTTCCACACAGGTGGAAAGAGGCTGGTTGTGAATAAACATGGTGGTTAGGAAAGTACGATTATTTTAATTCTGCCTCACCACAAAGCAAGACGACATGAGAAAGCACACACAAATATGTATTATCCTTTACCGAGCACACACACACACACACACACACAAACAAGTACCCACACCTACAGACTGCACTCAGTTTGTCATGTTTCCTTTGAACTTCCCTCCACATTCCTGGAAGCTGTTCTTCTAAACACTCACACATGTTGATCCTCGAAGAATATTCTGGAGCTATGAAATGCAGAACAAACCTGCATCCTTGATAATCAACCCAATTTGCTCTTACACTAGACAGACGTTGGTCTCTGACAATGAACCCACGCCACAACCCAAGCGCACTTCATGAATGGATCTCTGGTTCCATATGTGAGCAGCGCTAAAATAAAAGGAAGAGAAGAATTAAAAAAAAAAAAAAAAAAAACGGGAATGGTAATTGTGTGCGCGTGTGTCTGGAGGTACAGTCCCTGCTCCGGCTACAGATTTCCTGCTCTTCAACCGTTGGCTTGAGTGAAAAGGCGGGGAAAAAAGACGTGATTTATGGTTGTGCGTCTAAGCCGAACAAAGGCACATTTCCCGCCGACAGCTGATCTCTACGCCCTTCCGAAATGTTCAGTCCGTTTGTTTGTATAAGGAAGCTGGAAAGTCAGGTGGAGTGAATTACAATTAAGACAACTTACTGGTGAGAAATGACGCTATGAGAAAGAGAGACGGGGAAAGGCAAATGAGAGCTGTGTAGTATTTCAGCGTGTGGCTGAAAGCAGGAAAGGCGCGGGAGGCAGAGAGAGTGTGGCTGAGCGATAGATCAAGAAAGAAAGCAGACTGACAGAGGACGTTGGGGTGAGTGGAGATGGGTGTTTGAGAGTCGTGGGAAAGAGAAAGCTTGTTCTTAACCAGCATGCTACGCAAGACAGGACACAGATCCACAGACACACTCTGTGCCCCTTATGTGTGAATACCCCTACCGCACCCCTTTGGTTCATTCCAGTCTGCCTGTCATTTGCTTTGGACTCTTCCATTTGGACATGTCGTGGGGAGAGGGGGTGAAACAGGGGCATCATATTTCAGTTTTTTATAGAAAGGAGATAGAATATCACAGCAATGCTGTTTTGGGGTTTAGGGGTCTGTTCAGGTTACACAGGGAAATGCGCATGAAATTGTATTAAACCACCGCAATTATCGCCTCAAAAAAAAAAAAAAAAGAGAAGAAAAAACAAACACACACACACACAGCACTTATGAACTGTTTGTTAAGGTGTCATTTTCAACAACCACAAAGCATAATTTTTTTAATGTCTGCATCATTATTATCGTGGTTAAAAAATTATATCCAGCTTTGCCTAAAATAACGTGAAAATGTTAGAAATTCATGATTTACTAAATTTCCTTATTTATTATCTTCACAAAACACAGAAAAGCAAGTAGAAAAGCAAGCCATGCAGGCCAGGAATCTCTTATCAGCTTGGCATTAAGCCTTGACACAACACAATGACCCCTCATTCATTCCTGTGCTGGGATTGGAAAAAAAACAACAACAACAAACAAACTGCACCACATCGAGTTATTCATTGGTCCTGAAGTCTGTCCTGCATATAGGAGTGTTTTTCCTGCAGCAGCACACCAACTAACTAATTAACTGCACTCCCTGAGCTCAAGTGGGTGTGTTAGAGCAGGGGGGAAAATGCTAAAAAGTGCAGAGGGAGCTGTGCATTAAACCTGTTCAACACTCTACCTGTCCTTCCCTCACGAATCGCTTCACGCTAATAAATAATCTTTTGTTTACCTTCTTCCAAGGACTCGCTTGCTGGAAGCCGTCTTCGGTTACAACTCTTGGAGTTTAGCCTTCTCGTTCTGTGGGCAGACCAAACACAAACGAGTGTCTATGAATGAATAATTAGCGTGCTCAGCCTGAAAACACCTGTCAGCTCTGAAGCCCATCAGCCATTCTGATAGAACTGTGCATGTGTGCTGGGTCAAGATGCATTAAATCATGAGGAGGAGTGTAGTTATGATCACGAAGGAGGTATTCTTTTTTTTTTTTACACATAGGATTCATCTCTCAGCCTCAGTAGCTCAGTGAGTAGCTCTGCTTGTGTGTAGTAAAGATTAGCCAGTGGCCTTCAGCGTCAACAGGTATTCTGTAACTCCTGGACAGAGAAATGCTTCAACATTTTAAAAAAGAAAAAAAAAAAAAAAAAAAAAAAAAAAAATGCATCAAAAAACAAAACACGGCATGATCTGGAGCTTTTTATTATCAATGTTGCAGACTGTCTTTCCAGGAGAAACAAATCAATAAAAGTCTGAACAAAAGGACGCTGAAACGTTTTTTGAAGAAAGCACAGAGACACTCAGTCACACTGGATGGAGAAAACTGTACAGGAGGAAAGAAACTTGTCTTCTGTTTTGTGTGTGTGTGTGTGTGTGTGTGTGTGTGTGTTACAATCACTGTAAATTATTGTATATTTATACTGTTGTATACATCATTCACTGTCATTTTTCACACCTGCTCTTTTTAAAAATGTATTTTATTAAGGTACATATCTTTAATATATTCAGTGTGTTTTTTGTAGTTCTGTATTTGCTTTTTAGTGTTATGCTGGAACATCTCTTTCCCGATCTATTTGTCTATGTATTCAATGTCAGTGTGATGTTTTACATTCAGTTTACACCCAACCTTTCACTAAGTACAATGAACAGCAGAGCAATGACCTCACCGTATGACACGTTATCTCCTAACATGAGACGCTAGGAAAATAAGGTGTTTATCTGCCCTGTTATTTTACATAGTTCTCAATCAAAATGTAGGTCATTTGCGAGGAGAAAATAAGAAGGAAAAACAAAAACAAGCAAACAAACCAAAAATAAGATGATCAGAATATAAAGCCTGACCACAATGTTAGAGTCTTGTGTTTAGCATAGGAGATGCACATTCACACCTAATTCTTATGCTAAAACACAGGATGCCTATAGGCCAGTGTCTGGGGGACATTTGAATAAAAGCATCAAAGCATATCCGAGTATGAAAAAGAATTCTGATCAGGTCTTTCACAATGCTCTCTCATGCAGTTTATATTTGGCAGTCAAAGCAGTGGCCAGGCATTTGGGTCGGCCGATCGTGTTTATGGCAGGTGAAAAGGAAGGAGATGCCAGCGCAGAGTGACCAAGTTTCAACAATCTGTCCGGTGCAGTCGTGGACAGACTTAACCACAAACACATGCGTTTCTCCATTTTTTTTTTTCTTCGCCACCTACCGCAGCGATGTTCTCCCTGTTCTTCCAATTCATTGAGCGCCAATTAACATATCATCACAGCTGTTGTAAATCAACAGGCCGCCGTGACACATGACAAATCTTTTCAGCTTAAAAAGCTAAACATCATTAATTCAAATCACCTGCTATGGCCTCTGGTGCTAAATGAGTTTACTGACATGGCTCGTCATTCAGTTTAGACAAATGTTCCCTCCTTCTAATCATAAGATCATTTTAGCTGAGGTAAAAGGAGATGAAGGAGGCGGGGGGTGGGTGTGTGTGTGTGTGTGTGTGTGTGTGTGTGTGTGTGTGTGGAGGGGGGTATAGGGGATGACAGGGGACAGGGGACAGGGGGGAGGAGGGGACAGGGGGGAGGAGGGGACAGGGGGGAGGAGGGGACAGGGGACAGGGGGGAGGGGGGGACAGGGGGAGGAGGGGACAGGGGGGAGGGGGGGACAGGGGGAGGAGGGGACAGGGGGGAGGGGGGGACAGGGGGAGGAGGGGACAGGGGGGAGGAGGGGACAGGGGGGAGGAGGGGACAGGGGGGAGGAGGGGACAGGGGGGAGGAGGGGACAGGGGGAGGGGGGGACAGGAAGCATGACAGAGTTTTAGACGGCAGCTGTGCACACTGCTGCATTCTCACTTTGTAGTGGAATTGCATGACTCGGAATAGCTAAACAGATAATTGTCGGAATTGAAAGTGGTGGGGCGCGTGGTAATGGCAGGTTTAAAGCAGCAGGGTGGCCGTCAGTGAGGAGTGGGAATTTCAGCTCCGGTATGACGCCGGCTGATGGAGAACAAGAAGTGAGTGTGGCCAAGAAGAGCGAGGGAGGGAAAGGAGGAGAAACAAGAGAGCCAGCTGAGAGGATCAAGTCCTATGGGTGTGTAATAGAGAAGGCAAAGCGAGAGGGCTAGCTAAATGAAGAGTGGGAAGATATAAGTGGGGAAATGAAGAACAGGGAGGAGCAAATGAACGAGCATGTCAGTGTGTGTGTGTGTGTGTGTGTGTGTGTGTGTGTGTGTGTGTGTGTGTGAGCAAGACAGAGAATATGATGCATCTTGCAAGTCAGTTCTGATATAATAAAATTAAAATGCACTTTTACTTGCTCTTTACCCATAGGAAAATCAGCCGCAGAGAAACACACAGCTTTATGAGTCAAAACTGTATGAAACTGACAAAAATGCTGACTGTAACATTTTGTGTGTAATGGCTTTTTAAACACACACCAAATTCTTTTTTACTCACCCTAACAAGAACCTGAATATTTTTCTTTCACCTTTAATAATTTTTCCTTGTACTTAATAAGGGAAACAGATGTTCGTGTAATCTTTTTTTTAACAGGATTTTAACCTTTTGTTCATGTACATACACACACATATACATACATACATACATACATACATATACATATATATATATATATATATATATATATATATATCTCATTTGTCTGTGTGTGTGTGTGTCTATCTGTACCATATATATATATATATACATATATGTATGACAAAGATACACACACACACAGACACGTGTGCATGTATGTAACACTGTCTAAGATATTTAGTCGTATCACACACATATTCAGGGACTGCCAAGAATGTAACTGATCCTGTTCTTATGTGTAGGTATAAAATCAGGTTTAAATGGCAATACACTAATGCAGGAAATAAGTACCTTGACATGTAGAGCACACCTAAAACATTCTTACAAGAAGCATGGGTCTTTCTTGTGCTGGTGGAAAGTTTGAATGCCATGATGATTATACAGAACTCAAGTGAACAGCAATTGCTGAGAAATGTTTACAAATGCCTACAAACTACAAAATCCGGGAAACTGTAAATCATTACGTTGGTCTGTTTCCAGGACGCAAATGAAAATCTTTTCCTACACAAAAATATTCATTTTCACTGCATAAAGCTTAATTCAAACTAGGCCCTGCACTGACTGCTAATCTAATCATAAAACAAAAATAACAACAATCCTCCTCCTCCTCCTCCGATCTCTCTCTTTAAAAGTGGGTGCATGGTGTACATATGCATGAATATTAACCATCTCTCTTTAAAAACCCAAATCCTGAAGAGGACCATCAGTGAAGGCTGCTCTTCAGCGTCCACATTTACATCATGTAGCCAAAACACACACTCTGTGGATGGACTGGCACTCAGCAAAAAAAAAAAACCAAACCGATCACAACAGAAAGGCCTCGGCGGTCACTCTGAACGCCTCTTCAGTCGATCTAATGGACGTTCTCCTCCCTCACTTCACCGGCAACATAAGAGCGCATGAATATTTAGCGTCAAGTTAAGCCATTAATTGCTCGCGCACGCTCCGACGGCAGATCCGCGGCTACTTCTGTACCGGGACGCTTGTGAACTGTCTGGCCTCATTAGCATATTAATTTATGCAAAACTCCATCGCAGCCAATAGGCTGACCTGAGCTGTTCTCCTCCCTCATGCTCAGGACGGCAGAGTGCCCAAAACATCTGGCTATTCAGAGGCACTATTTCATAAATAATCCACCAGCAACACAGACCTTGGATAGGAGGATCCATTCAATAAATATAAATTTATACATAGTAATAAAAACTGATCCATGCAGAATTTCTGTCATATTTAATAAGGTAAAAGATGATGCGCAGGCATGAGGAAAGACTAGTGCACGGTTGTGGATCACAGCCCAGATGCGGACCCGTTAAATGATTTCAGCCAAATCAAACCCATTCAAACAGGCTGGGGATTGGGCCACATATTGTATTTACACACGTTATATACACATGTTTAAAATTAAACAAATATAAATAAATAAAAAATAAATAAATAAATAAATAATGATAAAAAAAACAGAATGTTTAAAGATAGATAAGTACGCATTTATCCTTAGCTCCAGCTTCAAAGCAGACGTGTCTCATCTGTTAAGTCTAGGGCGTTAGTCAAAATGGCAACGTGAAAGCATCACTACAAAACAAAAACGCACCCACTTTGAACTGACTATGACTATTTATAGACAGAAACAAACGTTAATGGTTAAGCAGTAAAAGATACCTGCTGCAATTCAGTCCAGGATAGTAGAAAAGGTAGAATGAGAGAAAGAGAGAGAGAGAGACGGAGACTGAGAAAAAGCAGAGACTGAGAGAAACAAACTGAATGTGAGTCAGGGTTGTGTGTGTGTGTGTGTGTGTGTGTGTGTGTGAGAGAGAGAGAGAATGTATGTTTGTTTGTAAGAGAGATCTGTATTCACTTGATTTGTGTGTGTGCGTGTGTGTGTGTGTGTGTGTGTGTGTGTGTGTGTGTGTGTGTGTGAGAGAGAATGTATGTTTGTTTGTAAGAGAGATCTGTATTCACTTGGTTTGTGTGTGTGTGCTTAAGGTGTGTGCACACAATACTTTCCAAGCCACTGTCTCTGTCTCTCAGGAAAGTTTAACGTGTGAGTCACTTTGAAACAAACACAAACACTGTTTACAAAAGACTGTCAAAATGGCTGAATGCACAAAAGACACACACACACACACACACACACACACACACACACACACACACACACACACACACACACACACACTCGTTTTCATCGCTGTGTCACATTCTCCCTTGCTCTCTAGAAACTTTATTAGGCGAGTATGAATGAAGTCAAGCAGCTTGAGCTCGTAAACAAAAACACCCATCAATAAATCATATTTTCCCCTTCGATCTTTATTCTCAGCATTCCGGCATTGTGTCTCACGCCCACGTTTACAGTAAACAGGAGGGCTTACTGACACGCAAACAGACACAAATACCAATTAAACCCGTGCTCCGGTCAAGCCTGAGCGAGGTAGAAGTGCAGTCTGCTGAATGTCAGCCTGTCTGAGCCTGGAGATTTTTCGAACCGACTCTGCCTTTTTGCTGAGCTTAGAACAAAGTACACAGGGTGTCCACACACACACACACACACACACACACACACAGCTGCCTGCCTTAATACTGAGGAAAAGGAATTTCACTCCTGTCCCAAAACAAACAAAGCTGTCGCATTTCTTTACACTACTCCGGAGTTAGCAGGCCTGAATAGGGCATTATTCCACTCTGTCAGACAAACACATTCGAATGAAATCATCCAAAAGGTAAAGAAAAAGCTAGCCTTCGTTTTGTCAGCAAGTGAACTGGGAGGATTTTGCTCCGAGAGTGTGGACGACGACAGTGAGTGGGAAAGGCTGGGGCAGAGCTCAGTTCTCAGCATCATGCAGTCATTCAAAAGTCTTTCTCTGAGTAACAACTGTATGAAGGGAACAAGGGAACAGAGAGGGAGACAGGGAGGGAGGGAGGGAGAGAGAGAGAGAGAAAGAGAGAGAAAGAAAGAGAGACAGAGTCAGAGAGAGGGAGATAGAGAGAGAGATTGATTGAGAGAGAGAGAGAGAGGTAGAGAGAGAGAGAGAGAGAGAGAGAGAGAGAGAGAGAGAGAGAGAAAGGGGGGAGATGGGAGTTTGGTGTCTACTGCATCAGAACAGATGTAGTACTCTTCACAAGTACTCTTCTATGTGTGAACAGAAAAAGTACGAGAGAGAGAGAGAGAGAGAGAGAGAGAGAGAGAGAGAGAGAGAGAGAGAGAGAGAGAGTCAGACAGAGTCTATGTGTGAAACAGAGAAAAAGTACCAGAGAGAGAGATGGATAGATAGATAGATAGAGATTGAGAGAGAGAGAGAGAGAGTCAGAGAGAGTCTATGTGTGAAACAGAGAAAAAGTACGAGAGAGAGAGATGGATGGATGGATAGATAGATAGATAGATAGATAGATAGATAGATAGATAGATAGATAGATAGATAGATAGATAGATAGATAGATAGATAGAGATTGAGAGAGAGAGAGAGAGAGAGAGACACCGGGGAGATGGGGGTTTGGTGTCTACTGTATCAGTGTAGTACTCTTCACAAACGCAAGACATCATTGGACTAGAAAAAGAGACAGGCACACTATTGTTAAGTCAGATTTATGCGGCGGTAAAGTGAACACTGGGGGAATGCAAGTCAATAAGCTTTACAGTCAAAGCCATGATAGCTCTCTACTTTACTCTGCCCAGTCTTTAAACTTGCCCCACACACACACACACACACACACACACACACACACACACACACACACACACACACACACTCTGCAGCTCGGTGCTAGACAGATCTCAATGACTGGCTGAGAGAATGGAAGAAGAAGTAAAAGAAAACAGAAAGAAGCCTCAGTAACTCACCCATGTACGTGGCAGAGCCCTTATGCCTCAAATACTCCACACTACACTCTGTCCCGTAACTCAACCTAATCTTTTTGTATTTCCAGAAAGAAAAACTCTTCTAGTTGCAGTCTGTAACTCTGTCTCAGAGATGACAGAAGTGTGTGAACAGCAGCCTTTCCCATACACACTCTCTGTCTCTCTTACACACATACTCTGCTTTTTTTTCTTTCCCCTTCTCTCGCTCTCTCTTCACAGAGACTGGAGGTATGTGGTCTAAACACAACAAAAGCCAGAGCCAGAGCCTGAGATTAAATATGCAGGAAGAGGGCCCCCCCTTTGCATAAACACAAACACTCAGCAAATGAAGTGCTGGCACTAGTCACGCTGCTGCTTGCTGGGACACTTCCTACCTGGGCCACTCTGCGTCCTGTCGTGCCAAACTGCACTGACTTTAGCTCTATCTCACACTGTAATGCCTAATGTCCCCAACAACAACAACAACAACGGCTTTAAGAAAATGTGAGTTTTATTTGCTTAAATGGTATTATGGAATTTTATATGTATTTATTTGATCCCTTTACTACAATTAATAGGTAACTGTTTTTGGCCTATGCTAATCACTTAAGGATCATCCTCTACATCTGCCTCCTGGTGGTTGAGCCAGGAACACAGGGAGTAGAGGTGAAATGAAGGGCATCCCTAATATTAGGGGTACATAAAAGAATACACTCTTTGCCCTCTATTTTCCTTCTCTCTCCCTCTCTGGGAGGTGCCAGTCTAGCAGACTGAAATCTGGACAGAGGCTGAGCCCACAAGAGCAAAGTCATGTGGAGAACTGAGTCTAGACTTACACTCTCAAAGACACCTACTGATACACTTAGCCAGATGTCAACTGCAAAGCTCCCTCCACTGGAGCACGGAGACGGAGAGAAAGAAAGCAGAGCAAGAGCAAGGGCGTTTTGGGTGTGGGGGGTGGCAAGAGAAAGAAAACTGAGTTAGTGAGAAAGCAGGATAAAAAAAAAATTGTTGCGGGAGAGAGTGAGAGAGACGGATAGCTGATACGGATATCTGACGGATAGCGCGGGTGCATCAGAAAGAGAGAGCGAGAGAAAGCGAGAGAGAGAAGGAGGGTCTCCTTAAAATAAACAGGGCATCACGTTTCAAAGGCAAGGGGGAACACAGACATTCCATTGTTCAGGCCAATTATCAGAAGAAAATAATAACAACAGATGGTCTCGGAAAGGCCAAAGAAGGAGTGAGTGAATGAGTGAATAAGTGAGTGAGAGGCAGACAGAGTGCGCGAGAGAGCGAGAGAGCTAGAGAACAGATGATGAAATGTGAGAGCAAAGGAGTATGACTGGGGGGCGGGTTAAAGTCTGAATGGTCGTAGGGCTCTATACACCAGATGTGTACTCCTGTATGGGACGATTAAACGCGTCCACACTCCACCATGTCTCTCTGCCGCTTTCCAACCGCTAAATACTGAAATGCTCTGTCATCATCCTACTCATCAATCCTAACTTAGCTGTGCGATGATGATGGTGATGTCAGAAACTACAACATGAACTGCTGACCTGTTTGCTTTCCACTGAGCAATAGAACAACAATCTTTTATCATCTTTTATCTATTATCATGCACACACAAGGTAGAGAATGCAACTGCTCCTGCTTGGCAGAATTAAAAGACTAAGACAACAGACAGCACAGTAGAAAACACAACTGAGGATTCTATATATATATATATATTTCGAGGTTAGGACATGCACGTTGATTTTCTTAAAAGCACTAAAACATTTGCACTAAAAGTACAAAAAGTGCCGCCGTTGGGTTTTTTTCCCTGCGGCTTTCTTTTTGTGCGTGGGGGAGGCGGCAGATTATTTATTTTCTTAGCATTTTTTATGTCACAAGGTCTAAATTATCTGGAGCCTCGGCATACTCTGGATGAACACACCTTCTCTCTCTGTGTGTGTGTGTGTGTGTGTGTGTGTGTGTGTGTGTGTGTGTGTGTGTGTGTGTGTGTGTGTGTGTGCGTGTTCACATTCTGAATGCGCTCCTGCCAGGACAGAGAGATGGCTTCAGATAGCAGCACACAAAATCTGCCCTTCCTCTTCAGATGAGAGAAGACCAAAAAGTTTTCATTTCATTAACTCAAGACTAAAGCATAATTATCTCCCAAAGGACATTAATCACTAACGCTAGGCTAGTGGAACTGAAAGGGCTTTCCTCCTCACTTATCTAAGCAACTCTCTCTCTCTCTCTCTATTGTGGAAGGTACACCTTGGAATCACATCTGCTGTAGAGCTTTAAAAAGTCTCTTTTATCCACCCTTATATCCTCACACTTGCCTTTCTTTCCAGCCTCCACAAAACACTTTTGCTTCGACTTAACTAGCATTAGCTTTTATTCTTCTCTAGGTCGGTTAAAAATGACAAGAATTTGGCAAGTCGTATTTGATGCAAATATAGATGATGCTCAAAAGCTCGTGCCTTTTAATCACATTAAACGGTCATTCGCAATAATAGAGTGGGGATTATTTTTTGACACTATGAGATTGGTATGTAGCCAGAAGGTTTTCTATGTACAATTGCTCAAACGGCTAACAACTATGTAAAGGCACTTTTAACGCTAACGTCACCTCCTCAGATGACAAACTCCCTCAAGGGGTTGGTGCATAGCAATAAGAAAGCCCTTGATTTAATTAGCTTATAAAAATAACTGCCATTAGCACTATCTTGCATGGGGGAAAGTGGTTTGGAGCGCTAGAAAGAAAGAAAGAAAGAAAGAAAGAAAGAAAGAAAGAAAGAGAGAGGGGGGAGGGTGGAGGGAGGGAGGGAGAGAGAGAGAGAGAGAGAGAGAGAGAGAGAGAGAGAGAGAGAGAGAGAGAGAGAGAGGAGGACAAAATGTCTCACTTCTGGAAGTGGGAAGACAAAGCTGCAGCTATGATAAGGGAAGATCGTGGGGCAAACGTCGAAACCAGGGTCGAGTTAATTAGACTATTGTCATTTTAATCAGGCCAGTTTCTCGGCTAGCCCTTCCTCAAAGAGCCAGGCAAGCGCTTTAAACGCCACGCTTAACACTCCTTTAAGGGGCTCTGACTTACTTGTGTGTGTGTGTGTGTCTGTGTGTGTGCGTTTCCATAGCCTTGCTTGGCTAATGAGCCGCAGCACAGAAACAAAGCCCCTGAAGTATCACCAGCAGAAACCCCTGCTCATTTCTCTGCTCAACTGAAAATAAATTAAATATCACGTTTTTCAAATCATTTGTCAGTCCCTGGCTATCGACTGCTGAAGCGCTGCACGTTATGACGGCTTTAAACTGCCGTTAATATGCAATACCAGCTGATTAGGGATATTTAAGTTTACAAAACGTGTCAGTTTGCTGGGGATGGGAGCTGGCAGAGCACAGATGTGTACAGAATGTCACAAACACTAGTCTAAATTTACAGCAATTCCGCATTAGAGCTGGAAATGATGACAATGTAATGTCAATGACATGAGACACTGTGCCACAATATGCTTCTCTGAGAGACCACTGATATCGATATTTTTCTAACAATTAGATGTTAAAAAATAAAGATTATATTTGCTCAAATTTAGTACTGGATTTGCAAAATGTTAAAAAGCAGCACAGAACCAGTAGGCCATTTTCTGTTGTAGACTGCAAAATACATACATTTAGTTAGAATTTGTCTCTTCCTATATCCATGCTGCAGGTGCAAAAATAAGTGCACCCTTCATTTCATAGCAACACAAAAGGAAGTGAATGAATGACTGAGCAAGGTAACAAATGAAACAGAAGATCTGAGCTGATATGTTAAAGGAGAAGCAAGATAACAGACAAAGTGTAGCAGCATGTCTCAAACTAAGGAAAAGCAGCAAGTGGTCATCAATGTGGACATGGCGAAGAAACCATTTCAGAAATCTTAACATTTGGAACTCTGACAAGAAGTGGACGTCTGCCTGAAATTTCCCCAGGGCCTTGAGGAAAATCATAAAAGGTACAAGTTAATCCAAAAATAACCCATAGATTTACAAACCTTGTTAGTTGTCTCTGAAGAATGTGCTACACAGATCGACAATGAGAATGACCATGAGCAGGACTCTTGTGACAGCTCTTTCACTTAAAAAAAAAAAAAAAAAAAAAAAAAAAAAAAAAAAAAAGAAGCCTGAGGTTATGAGTGAACAGCAGTTGTAATACTCGAGCTGGAGACTAAAAAGCAAGTTCACCAGACTTTACAATGTTGGTTGAGTTTTAAAGAATAGTGTGAACAATGCCTCCAGCAAGATATCACAGACTGTTAAGTGGTCATGGGGGCATGTGGATTATACTGTGATTATAAGTTACTGCTGATAAAAATGGTGCCACAAGTGACTGAAAAGGGAATTTTTTGAAATATTTTATTTAAAAAAAAATGTAAAATAAAAAAAAATAAAAAATCACCACATTGAAGGCTTCTCAAACTTTCCAGCTTCTGTAACACTGATTTCAACTTTCTTCCACCTTGAGCCGGAGTTGGAAAGGAAACCCTTCAACTTCCCATGGGCGGGCTCTAAATCCAAGAAGATCGGCCTTCATCTCTTCACTGAAGTCATTCCGAAAATAGGGATGAAAGACTGATGGCTCCAGACTTGTCCACATGTCTATTCATCAGACTGTTAACAGTTCCGGCGGTATAAACTGCTCTGCCACCCCATCAATATTTTAGAGTGCGCTAATATTAATTTGATCAGAAATTAACACCATTCAATTATTCAAGGCACACAAATCAATTATTCAATAAAAACGAATGATCGGCTAACGAGGGAAGTCACACACCTCCGCGCAGAGCGAAGGATACGTTTTGTCAAATACTCGGATGAAACATGGTTTCATTCACAGGCATGAATTCAATTCACTGTCCTCATTACTAGATCGTTTGATTAACAACCAACCAAAAAGACAAAGAAAAAAAACATCGATATGTGGCACATTTCTAAGAAGGTGGATATCTCTGAAGGAAAATTATATCTAGAAACGTAAAAAAAAAAAAAAAGGAAGCTTTTTTTTTTTTCCCTTCCACTAAAAATAGCTAATCTGTGCATCAGATTTTTCAAAAGTTTCCTACGGTATTAATGCGGCAGAAAAGCATCAAACCCACATTCTTTCACAATTAATGTTCTTTTATCAGAAATGTAGACCTGAAAGTAATCTCGACACCGACTGTGCCACACACACTGCAGCGGCTACCTCGAGGTCATTTTTAAAAAAAAATCCATCTATACACCCCTTACAGTAAATCTACCCTACTGAAAAAAGTTTTCCCGTTAATTTAATTAAACAATCAAATCTCTCTAACTGGAATTCTAAATACAAAATGTAGAAACAGCGTTCCTCTCAAATGAACATATAAAGCATCCAGCGTCGTCTGGCACAAAAGCTTTGCTGCGTAACTCATTTTGAATCCCTGTTCGACAATGTCTTTTTTATCGCATGATTAGAAATAAAACCAATTTTTGTGTGCAGCCTGTGCTGGGAGGAGAAAGAAAAAAAAAGAAAAAAAAAAGAACATAGATATTTCATTCAGATGTAAAGTTGAGACAGATAACCAATTAATCAGGTGGGTGGACAATGACATAAGCTAAGTGTCCTGCACCAGTTCCTGCCTTCAAATGATTCATTGTGCAGCATATAGAACAGAATTAAAATAAAATATTGGGGGGGGGGTTTCCTGATTCCCCTTAATTATAACGTTTCTTGAAGCTCACTACACATCACTGATTGCTTGAGAAATCTCTCCATATTCAAGTTTTGTTCTGCTACATGCACTGCTGTACCTCTCATCTTTTTCCCACCATCGTGCTCTTTCCCCAAGTAAATCAGCTCACTGTCTCTCTATTTATTCCCCTTTTTCCCCCTTTGTCTCGCTTTTTTTTTTTACTTCTTTTTTTTATGCTGCCTCCCTTCCCTGTCAAACACACCCATCGTGAACGGCTTGTTTTTTTTGGGTGCAACATGCGTTACTGCGTGAGAGAGGAGACTTTAAATAAATATCTGCCCAGCATGTCCACAATACAGCCCATTGTTTTTGAAAAGCAGGCAGAAATGATGAGGTATGAAGGGTCATAACCAAACGTTATGGAACTCTGAGGACATAGCATGAGGGCATTGTCATAATCCAAACGTGGAAGAAAAAACCTTCCAGAAAACATTTACACCTGCGAAACTATACCATGCTTTTATAGTCAAAAAAGCTGTCGAAGTAAGAAATATACCTATCCTCATGAGCTAGAGTGAAATCATGCCAGTATAATCGGTCAGTGAAGTCAAAGGAGCAGGTAAGAAGCTTTCTCCATGAAGACAACTCACCAAGATTGGACTCAGCAAGGTTTAAGTTCAGTCTACTGCTATCGCTTTGCAGAAAGTTACCCGGTTTCGGTTCTGCTGTCTCTTCCAGGCTATCTACACCAACAAATAACACTGCATGCAAAGCAGCTCTATCAAATTGTTTTTAGTCCAGATTTGAATATTTAAATAGCATATTTTAAATCAAGATATTTGCTAGCAATTTCCATACATGTGCCAGCTACCCTTTGCCTGATAGCGGTTTGCATTAGGTCCTAAAGCTTACACACACACACACACACACACACAACACACATCTCCCTCTCTCACACACACAAACCAAATACAAGACACACTATAAGTGCTAGAATGGTCCAATACTTGCTGAAACTGCTGGTCTGTTCGTGGGCCTATTCCAGTATGGAGTAGGTGCTGCTTGGTCCACCCACACATAGCATTTCACCAGCACTAACTGCATATACATATAACATTTAAATAAACTGAAGTTTTTGTGCTGATTTGTATAAAATAACATGTTCCTCCTTCATTCAGAATGGAAATGCAAACAAATCTTGGAGTTCCTGGAAAATGACTTAAAATGGCACAAACATCTGCCAAGAGTTTTATTGTTTTTGTTTTTTTCTTTTCACCTTCCTTGATTATCCAGTAAAGAATATACAAACTAGTTGTTTTTTTTTGTTTGTTTGTTTTAATTATTATTCAGTAGGACAACCCACAATTTGCTTACATGACTGTAAGAGATGGTGAGATTAAACAGGGTGAGATGTACTGAACAAATTACCCTTGGGAGATAGGAAAAGAGAGAGGAGAGAAACGGTTCTGTATAGAAATGGACAGAGAAAGAGCGCCTCTGATTCTGACTTTTTGGTTTAAAAAAAAAATACTCATGTATTCCAGTACATGTTGTGTACTGGAATACTGACCCCACATATGTGAGTCAAAAATCGCCAAAGAAAAAAAAAAAAACATGCCATAATGTCCAGTATTCATGTTGGTCATCTACGATCATAGAGAGGTCAATTGCTTGTGGAAACTGCCTCCTCAAACTCAACAGCTCTATGTAGACTGTCTTATTTAAGCCCTTTAACATTGACCTAACAGATGCAAGTCTTTGGCTAGCATTTTGCCCATTATACACGGCACTGTACTCATCAGTTTCATCAGTGTTTCATCACTGCACATATTCTGAGCCATTGTTTGATGTGTCTTGTTACAGCTTTGGCCAAGAATAGAGGGCTCCAGCACTCCAGTGTCTGACTCTAAAATGTGTCATCTGGGCAGTCTCTGTAGAATGTATGCTTCTGCTCCCAAAGGCACTGTGACTAATCAAATCACAATGCTTTAGATGAAGATTGCTGCTCCGTTTTGTTGCTTTTGTGTGCTTCAATATAATAAAAATCTATTCATATTCAAACATTCGTACAGGTTGTCCCATGCTCATGATCAATCATTATAAACTGTTATGTAGTACATAACAGACAACAGGAACAGTCAGTTTAAATGAACTTCCTCAGACATTTGTGTAACACTGTCTGCCCCATGTGCTGTTAGGCAAATCTGTGCTGCAGCGTGGCCACATGGAAAGCACAGTGCGACAGAAAAAAAGGTGAAAAAAGTAGTAGAGGATGACAAAAGGAGAAGGACAAGCCATAGCAAAGTAATGGGACATGATGCATAGCAAGGCAACAAACGAAAGAAGAGTGGAAAAGGCAGGTAGTACACAACGCCATGACACACGGCATGTGTGCCTGTATGTAAAGCGGCATATGTCTCTTCCGCCTGCACTTTTCCAAATACTGCACCGTGACAGAAACAGGGCAAGGATGAAAGTGTTTGGACATGGACATACAGGGTGAGAGAAATGAATAACAGTTGAGGCAATGAGTAATACTGACACTGTAGTAAAGTGAAAGGCCTAGACAACATGTGTGTGTGTGTGTGTGTGTGTGTGTGTGTGTGTGTGTGTGTTTCGACTTGGGTATGAGGTCATACAACTTTTACACTAATGCACTACACTGTGGGTGAATATATGCACTTATATATGTTTAAAGTTTTCTTAATATACACACTGAAAGCTTGCTAACTTGCAATGCCTTGCTAATGGAATGATTTGAGACACAATGACTTGCTCTGGGATCCTTTCTGGCTTCCATAATGACTAAATAAGAAATATAATTTAATTCCATCAACCTATTTCAAGACGTTTTTCATGTCCTTATACAGAGCTGTGAATAAAGCCTTCTATTCTTCTCACTGTTGCATCTCCAAGCTATGATGAGCAATTATGAGTTCTGCGAGAGCTTTTAAAGTAAGTGGTAAGCTATAAGCAAGACATTAAAGATAGCACATTAGTCTGGACTCACACAGACCATGAAACCCTCTTCTAATTAAGGATATGGTGGATATGCCTTTAAAAGGAAAAAACAGAAACACAGGACCTTATCATTTTAATAGGCAGAAAGCCAGAGCAGGTAAAAGGATTCACATGTTTCATAAACCGTTTTAAAATGCAGAGTAACCCAACCCGTTATATTTTTCATAAGGGCTCAAATAATAAATTTACAATTTATTCACGCTGTTCGGGATTATTGTATTGCTGTATAACAAACCATCTGATGGTTCAGAAGTTCAATCAAAGCCATGCCCCGTTTATCAGATTCACATCCACAACGAGGATTTGAGCTGAACTTCACCATATTGACTTTCACATCAGTGAATAGTATCGTATCTCTGAAGCGATGTGAAATTGTGTAGTGGGAAAAATGACAAGAGATCAATTTCCATAAGTTTCATAAGCACAACTGACTATGTAAATATGACCGATTTCTTACGGGGGCGGGGGAAAAAGTAGCCAAGCAGCTTATTTGCATGATCAAATGACACCATTTACATTCATGTTTTCCATTTACTATTAATTTGTTAGGTACATAGCTCAGCAAGCGTGCCTGGCTGTTAGGAGTCTCTTCTTTCGATAAAAATTATACCTGTGTCTGTAGAGATCGGTTTTTATGGGTGGTTTCAGGGCCCCTGAGATCCTGGCACACGTCTGAAATAATGGTGAGACACAGACGCAAGGCGAGCTTTAAAAAAAGTTCAGTACACACACAGCATATATAAATGCATCTAAAACTAAGATGAATGCTTCAGTTAACGTTACTTACTTTAAAATGACATTAAGACCTTAATCTATCTAAACGTATCGAGAGGAAGATCATACATTGAGCACTTTTTCTTTCCATTTTTGCAGTGATGCCTACAACAACAAATCTTAAATGAGTCACGAGTCAAGACTTGCTTATTTCAGAACTAGAGTGCGGTGTCGATGAGGTTGCAGAGTGCTCGTAGACGGGTGTGACTCAATAGGAGATAAGGAGGATACGTGTCTTCATTCGTATGAACTGCATTCAAATTCAAACATCACCACCTTCATTTTGACTGTATACTGTATATTTTACTCAGAACAGACAGCATCGGGTTTGACGTAAAAGAAAGGGAATGGCCCTAAAGAGGCCGATAAACTAAAAAAAACATTTATGCACATAATAGCCTCAATATAATTACATCGATTTTAACAAACTTTATGCCTCGGCAATAAAACCAAATGTTAGGTATGTTAAAACCATGAGTAGAGCTTTCGCTGATCAAGTCACTGTACTAAATAAGACCAACTTAAAAACCTTCAGTGATCTATGGACTAATGTTCCACATACTATGACATTATTCAAACCGCATTACTGGGGTACCTTAATGTAGCGAGTCCATCCCATTAAGCACTGTAATATGGAAATTACTAAGATAATTACATAACAGATAATATAACAAATCTGTATTGAAAGACTCAGGTTTACTAAGTCAGATATTAGTGGATCAGAATTAACTTTATCTCTCTTTATCTATCTGGCTAGATATCAACTACCCCATCCTACTCCTACACTCACACAAAAAACATTAGACACTACAGACTACCTATAAATGTGAACAACAAACAACATAGACCCAATCTACTGCAGGACTTCACGCACCCCAGTCCTTATAGTTTGTTATAGGCTGCTGGGAGGTTTCACAGAGTAACAATTTGTGTGGTGTAACAGACTTTGACATGACAGACATGAACAGTTTCCTGTACATCTGTACACATGACAATAAACCATTGAAGATGTATATATACATAGAGCGAGAGAGAGAGAGAGAATATATACATATAGAGCAAGGATAAACTCTAATGAAATGAAACAAGTTGTAGACTTTAATTCAAACGGTTTAACAAATATACTACATTAACTGTTGCAGCCATTTTTTCCTAGTCCCTCCATTTTCAGAGGCTCAAAAGTAATTGGACAATTGACTGATAAGCAGTTCTATGGTAAGGTGTGGCCTGGTTCCTCATTATTTCGTGACAAATTAAGGAGTTGATTTGATTGTGTATTCATTGTGGTCCAAAGAAGTATCCAAGCAAGTTGAAGGAGGCCATCATTAGGTTGAAACCAAACAATCAACAACTGGGAATGCACGGGTGAGCTCAGCAACACCAAAAGGCCTGGAGAACCACAGAAGACAGCTAAAGTGGATAGAGAAAGTCCTTCACAACAACTAGCCAAGTAAAAAACATGCTCAAGGAGGTTGGCGTTTCAGTGTCAAAGCCTACGATCAAGAGACTGTAATGTAAATGAATGTAAATACAAAGGACTTACTTCAAGACACTTAAGAAAGAAAACACTTAAGAACAGAAAAAACAAATTAGACTTTAGTAGAAAACAAATAAACACCAAAAAATATGGCTGCCCAGAATCTCAAGGAAACAGATTTAGATTAAATTTTCAGCTTTTATTTCCTGATATTTATAAGTACGTGTATTCAACAACATAGAACATAGCAAATTTTGTATCAGGCCAGACAATTTTTAGGCACACAAAAAATGCTGGAGTATGCCGGGCAGGTGTTTCTTGTTACCCAGGTGTGTCCTGTTAGATTGATTGTTTAAACAATAAATAGTTCTACTCTTGGTTTTAGCCTTTAGTTTCACATGTGAAGACTGCATTTGTTGTTAAAAAGGATATGCCAACATGAAGATCAGAGAGCTGTCTAGGGCAGGAAAGCAAGCCATTTTGAAGCTGAGAAAAGAGGGGAAATCAATCAGAGGCACTGCACAAACAATGAGCATGGGCCAATACTACAATTTGGAATGTCCTGAAAACGAAAGAAACCACTGATGTACTGAGCAAGAGATTCTGAACAGGTCAGCCGAGGAAAACAACAACAGCTGATGACAAAAATATTGTGAGAGCTGAAGAAAAGTGACCAAAGGAAAACTGGAAAACAGTCAGTGGCATCACCAACAGCCTCCACAGGATCATACCACATATCAGCAGAAAGGCCAAAGTGTGTCATGGCTTGGGCTTGCATGGCTGCTTCTGGAACAGACTCACTAATCTTAAATGATGTAACTCATGATGGTAGTAGCGGACTGTATTCAAAGGCTCAGAGAAACAAAATTCTGTCTACCAATTCACAAAGAAATGCATTTGACCTAAGTGGGAGGAACTTCATCATGCAGCAGGGCAATGACCCAAAACATACTGGCAACACAACAAAGGACTTCAGGAGGCAAAAAGTGGAAGGTTTCAAGTCAATCACCAGGCCTGAACCCAGTTGGGCAGCATTTCAGCTCTTGAACACTGAACAGAGACTCCCCAAAACAAATAACAACTGAAAGAGGCTGTGGTAAATGTCTGGAAAAGCATCACAAAAGAATAACCAACAATTTTGTCAATGTCAGTGAGTCAAAGGCTTGATGCAGTTATTGCAAGATAGGGATATGCAACCAAATATTAGGTTTTATTTACTTTGATATACTTCAAGTCTTATCTGTTCCTACAATTTTTAAAAGTGGACTGACCATTCCTGGTTGACAAATGTGGAACCCACTGTGGTCTTCTGCTGTTTCGGCCTATCTGCCTCAAGGTTTAGCATGATGAGAGGTTTTATGCTTATGTAAATAGTAAAGAGTGAAGCTGTACTTTGAGTTACTATAGCCATAGTCCGGCCATTCCCCTCTGACTTATCTTATCAACAACACGTTTCTGCCTGTTCCAATCTCTGAAAGTTTTTGTTTTGTTTTGCACGCCATTCTGTGTTAACAGTAGAGACTGAGGGGAAAAAAAGAAAAAGAAAAAACAGAAGATAAGCAGTTTCTGAAATCTGCCAGTCTGACACCCATGCCACAGCCAAAAGCACTGAGATATACATCTTACTGTGCAATAGAGTCCGTGTCACTTTGTCGCTTGATAATTTATGCATAATAAATAAACAAAATGTATTTATACTTCAGTGTCCTACATATATACACATTTATTTCATGATTACATCAAGCAATTCCTGCAGATTTTTCAGGTTCACTCCCACAATATTCCACCCCCTCCACCAGCCTGGACAGTTGACACAAGGCAGGTTGGGTCCATGAATTCATGCTGTTGGAACTAGATTCTGACCCTACCATCTGTGTGCTGCAGCAGAAATTGAGGGTTTGTCGTGTTCTGTCCGCAGAACTGTAGCTCACTGGATATTTTTGCTTTGTTGCACTATTCTGAGCAAACTCTAGGGAATGTCATGCATGAATATCCCAGATAAATCCCAGCAGTGACAGAAATACTCAAAGCGGCATGTCTGGCACCAACCGTCAAGCCACAAACTGCTGGCCTTTATCTGCATGATTTTATGTGTCACACTGCTGCCACATGATTGGCTGATTAGATAATTGCATGAATAACTAGAGGTGTTCATCCAAATCAGATGAACAGTGTAGGAGCTACAGCACTTTTTATATGTGAAACCCCACCCCTTTAAGGTACCAAAAATTTATAGAAAAAGCTAACACTCAGCAATTCAAAAATCATTTTTAATATTTGGTTGCAAACCCAATGCATTATTCAATTGACTTGGCCATTGCAGAGCATTTCACTTCCTTTCCTTAAAAAAAAAAAAAAAAACAAAAAAAAAAAAAGTCGTGTTGTTTTTTTTTTCTCAACTATGCTTCTGGCCACAGTCCATCTGCACTGTGAAGCGTTGACTAATGAGCTGTAAAGAAATTGTCTGAATCGGAGCAGATAATATAGACCCAACACTTCAGAATTTATCTTTCTGCTTTTCATTTGAGTTCATTTATCAGCAGTCACACCACCAATATTAGAAGTCCACTTCCATAAACCAATCAAGACCATGAGATGAGTCGGTATTCTTACCTTCTCAATACTCCACTTTTCTCATTATTCTGGTACAAGTTTATCTCATCTGTAAATATAATGTTGTTCCAGACAAGTTTTTTTTTCTTGTTTTTCAAACTTTCTGATCTTCCTGTTTTAGGTCTTACCAGTGGTTTGCATCGCGTGGTAAACATTCTGTATATACTCTGGTGATGCCTTCTCTTGATTGTTGACTTTGACACAGATCTTGATCTGGGCAGCCGTTGTGAAATACGGTATTTCTTCACCAGGGAAAGAATTCTTTTGAAATCCAACACAGTCGCTTTCCGAGCACACCAGTATTGAGAAACGTAACAAATTACAAATAACACACACCTGGCCATGGAACAGCTGAGCAGCCAATTGTCTAATTACTTTACATTCTTTAAAAAGGGAGGAAACCACATATGTTTCACAAATTGAAAGCTACTTTAGGATAAGGACGTCCTTCATTGATTATTAGCAGCATTTTAGAAGACATAAAGGACAACCCTGTGTACGTTTGTGTGTGTGTGTGTGTTTGACTGAAGGTCATATACAGTAAAAGTGTTTACAGTACACAAAAGTCTTTAAGCATAGTTTGGTAATATGGTGTATTCTCAGCGTCACTGTTTGTTTACTGCATGTTTACACACCACACAGGACACATGCCAGTATGACAGGGGTCAAGAACATAGCTTATGGGCTACAGCGAGGCAACAATAAACAAAAAATAAATTCTGATGGTTGCCTGAAAGGGAACGATATGTATGAGAAGAAGAAAAGAGTTATTCTCGACATATTATTGTATTCAGCTATGGAAGCTGGTAGTTGAATTTCTGAAGTGATCTGTAAAAATGATCAGTCTGATTTCAGCAGTTGATCACAAAAGTATTCAAGGACAGTTAGTGGCATACTTCAAGGGTGTATTGATTGTGCGTTACCAATTGTAATTTAAATACACAACGCATACTACTTTAAGCATAAGACACTTACTTTTCTCTGAATTCAGCATCCAAAAAGACTGACACTGGGTTCTTCTCCCTAAAGAAAACAGGGAAATTGGGGAAAGACAAGAGGAAAGAAAAGTGAAGAGTTTTGAACACTGCTCTGCCTGCAGTAACACATTTCAATAAATGCTTTGTGCTAATTAAGCATCTACTCTGATAGCTTCATCTTCAGACAATCAAATCGACTTCACTTGGCGAAGGATTGGAAGGGAGGGCGAGGGAGAGTTAGAGTGAGAGAGGTCACTTTGAACCAGTTGTTCATTAATGCTACATTAACCCGGTTCCTCTGAGCGTCTCTGTCGCTCCTTGTTTAAAATATCTGGTGGTACATATTTAGCATCTTGGA
Organism: Hemibagrus guttatus; assembly: GCA_033459395.1. Classification (NCBI taxonomy): domain Eukaryota; kingdom Metazoa; phylum Chordata; class Actinopteri; order Siluriformes; family Bagridae; genus Hemibagrus; species Hemibagrus guttatus. The sequence goes on from JAUCMX010000001.1 coordinate 23,417,521, forward strand.
GAGGGCCAAAATTCCCTTGATTAAACAAATAATAGCACATTCAAGAAAACTGTAATTGAGTTCAAATTGATTCGTGCCAGTGCTCTAATTGCATTTAAACACTCTTTGTCCCTAACCCTAGATTCCTGGCTTCTTAATTACTGGGCCCTCTGAACACCAATCCCTGCGGTGCCAAAATGGGAAAATAAAAATAGTGTAAGCTTTATGGTACGTCGTTAAAATGACCTATAAACTTTTTTTGTATTCACTATAGCGAAACCCCAGCAGACAAGTAGATGGGTGGAGGGTTGGGGAGTGGCTCTGGCTCATGTTCTAAACACTACATATTAGCCCTATCCCCAATGGACAAAGTGCTGTCACTCAATCTTCTTTCTCCTCTCTTTCTCTCTCTCTGCTCAACGTTGGGGGGAAAAACATGAGACGCGAGGAAGACAGAAATGTGTTTCCTGAACAAGAGGTGAAAGAGGTTGAGGGGGAAAAAAAAAAAAGCACATCCTGGCTGGAGGAATGGCCGCCGTTGGTGTCTTTCTTGCCGAGGCAGCAAAAGCTTCAAGAGAGAACGGCGTCTGCCAATTCAAACAGTGCGCTGTGTGTGTGTGCGCGTGTTTGTTTGAGGTGGTCTTCCTGAGGGCTCGTTGCAGCTGGAGCTCTGTGAATAAAGGTAACGAGGGAAAGACAGCGCTACTGTAAACTGTGGGGTTTCCCCTCCCTGGCCATCTTTCACTAGGACATTCTGAATCAAACAGCAGAATCGACTCCACCTAAAAAATACCCCGCATTGTTATTTCCATCCAAACCTTCCACTGAAATACAAAAGACCCAAAAAAAAAGTATTTAGAAAGAGGGCAGCTCTTCTTTTTTTTTTTTTTTTTGGGGGGTGGGGGGGAGTGGGGGGGGCGGTGTGACCGTGCCAAATAAAATGCCAGGAGAGCGGCGATGCCAGTCAGCGGTGGTTTGAAAATACGAGCCGTTCAAAGGCGATTAGACTCTTTATATTATTGTTGAGAGTGTGACACTGAAGAGGAAACCAGAACAATCAATTCAACCAAGTTTTTTTTTTCCCTCTTCCTTCCTCCCCCATCTCTCTTGCTCTCGCTGAATTTAGAAACACTAATTAGTTTTGCTCTCATAAACCCAACCTGAAAATGGCCAATTAGATAGTGTGAAGTGGGAAACGTGCTGAAGAAACATACGCATGTAGGGGGGAGAAAAAGGAAAAGAGAAAAGACATCATCCTTCAATTACAGTCTCGGAGCCACTTCGACGAAATATGGGGGGGGGGGAGGAAAAAAGTCGTTTCACACTCTTTCCAAAGTGAACATATGTTGTGACCGCGTTCAAAGGCAAAGCATGAAATGAGTAGAGACCACGAGAGCACATGGATACTGAAATGGCAGGGTGTAAATGAACTGAGATCATAAAACTACATCTGTACTAGATGGCATTGAAGTCTCTCGGGTGTGTTGAGGTCAGTCGTGCTAACACAGCCACCTGGCTAACCATGGCAGCACCTGGGTCTTAGCATGCCATGAACACAGTCCTTACCAGCACTTCCTGTTGTCCAGTTAAGCTAGTCTATCATGAGACTCTATATTTCAAAGCTAACATCTCCAAAACACAAAATCTTGTTTGCTACTTTTATATCTTACAACCGAAACTAGCCGGTTTCTTTTTTTCATAATATGAAGGCAAGCCTTTTATTTTCTTGCCAGGATTTGACGCTTCCACACTGTGAAGTGTCATATGAAATTAATGACAAACTTGCGCAAAATTGTCTTCCGGAATTTTTTCCTCCCTTGGAGATGCCCTGGTCCAGTCTTTCATCAGTGTCAATGTGAAGACTGATGGTCTGTCAGAATTCTGTTACCCCCTGCACCTTTTCCAGCTCTGGCCAGCTTCTGGACTGGCCAAAGTGGCTAAAATAAAAAAAAAAAAAATTCAGGCAGCATTTACTGGACATAAATTCTCAGATGTCGGGGGTCGGTGCCAACGTCCTTGCTGCCGATGGTAGAGAGGCCAGCAGAGTTCATGCTGACTGCAGCTTGCACCAGCGCTGAACATCTGCTCATGAATGAGAGCACTGCCCGCTTAGGAGGGGAGGAAGGGGGGAAAAATACAGTGCTACAGAGCACCGATGATGAAAAATTCAACGCTCTCTTTTGCCTGGCGTGCTTGTTTTGCCGCTATTCTCCCGAGTGCTACCCTGTAGAATTGCGTTAGGAGAAGTTTCAAGCATCGATCTGACAGAACAGCTGGCACCAAACAAGGATCTGGTGCCCATGGTGAGCTCTGGGGACTTTCATGTGGAGATCGGTACACTCATTCTCATGCACTTGTTTTGTCCTTGAAGAAGGTTTAGGAAAAAGGAGGAGGAGGAGGAGGAGGAGGTTAAAATACTACACAGGTGAGAAGGTCAAAGAGGCAACTATAACGCATTTAGCAAATGTATCCAGATGCAATGGACCACATACTCTGTTTAAAATGACAGTGCGGAAAAAAAGAGAGTAAAGTATTCGTTCTAGCTCATCACCTCAGCCTGGTTCTCGTACATGTGTAATAGTGGGTGTTATCAGAAATGTATAGCACAATATGATATTTTGTAGTATTCACTTGCCCATAAAATGTACTTATATGTTGCAATTATTAAAATTATTTTGGAAAAGAACTAGCAAGTCGTTCATATCACAGTGACCCTCACCAGAATAACGCATCATGTAGTACCATGCACACAACCTGCTCCATTCAATACACTCCCATGTTAATGAATGTGGCCAGCTAGTTTCATATGTGACCATCTGTTCCTGCTCATGAGAGTAAAAAAACATCCACTCCCTCTACTTGTGTTCAGTGTACACCTCTAATTGACCTGTTTCGCAGTAACATTTTAGCTTTGCTCAACTGAAAAGAATCCCGCAGAAGTTCACAAACTTTGCATGCATCCACATTACAAGAAGTAACGAACATAAACTTCAAACAATAAGAAATCTATCAAAGCAAAACTACTTCAGATATCTGATCTTGCTGAGATCTTGACTCTGTATGGATCAATTCTAAAATTTAAATCAGTTGCTGGTTACAGTGATAATTCAATAAATCCTACAAGCAATCATTCCTAAAATGTTGTGCCCTCAAGACACTGAAACCCTGGAAATGTAATGCATCCACCACTTAGTGGCCTAAAAAGTAGAAAAGAAAAACTAAGTGCAATCCAAGATTGCTGTATGGCCAAAAGTATGTGGTCACCTGACCATCACACTACTATGCGTCCATTCTAAAACCATGGGCATTAACATGGAGCCGGTCATCCCATTATAACAGCATCCGCTCTTCTGGGAACTGGCTTTTGGAGCGTGGCTGTGGGGATTTGTGCTCATTCAGCCACAAGAGCATTAGTGAGATCAGGCACTGATGTAAGATGAGAAGACCTGGGGCATTCCAGTTCATCTCAAAGGTGATCAGTGGGGTTGAGTTCAGGACATTGTGCAGGACACTCAAGTTCTTCTGCTAAAATCTTGATATACTATGGTTTCATGGATATTTCTTGTGCACAGGAGTATCGTCATGCTGGAACATAATCGTTTGTGTTAGTTCCAGAAAAAGTGGAAATCGTAACGCTACAGCATATGAAAGGCATTCTATACAATTGTGTGCTTCCTTTATGGCAACAGTTTGTGGAAGAACCATATATGGACCTGACGATCAGGCATCCAGATACGTTTGACATTTAGTGTAGTTTTAAAATCTAAATAAAAACATGCATCAAGAGAAAGCGATCCAAAACTGTTGTAACCGAATATGCTCAAATTTTTTCTTTTACTCACGTAGTTTTGGTGCAGGTTTTAGGCTAACAGAACTGTCTTTCCAGAGTTCATAGAGAAGTAAGCAGTACACAGTTTGAAATCATCATCACATTCATCAAAATTTCTGTCTTTATAACAAAGTATTATATGAATTACTACTGCCTGCACTCGAGAATACACATGTAACAAGTGGCTGAAATATAGACAGAGTGAGTGATTTTCAGCTACTGTGCTGAGTGCTTGTTGCTGTGCGCAGACGGTATGGATATGGTTTTTGTGCCTTTCAGTCTTTCACTATGACGCATCACATTCTCTGTGGAGTCTATGAAATAAGCGTTCTTCTCACGTAACCGTGTTCCGTATCGGTATAAAAGTATGGACAAAACTTATACAAAACTTAATACCTAAAAAGGAGAATTACAACCAGCCATCATGCCACTTATTACTAATGCACAAGTATACTGAAAGTGAAAACTGAACAAGATTTTTTCCCTTTTTGTAACAGCAAAGAATCTGCCATTGAGCAAAGTAAGAAGTAGAGCATGGGTGTCAGTATTCTCCACAGTTATGTTTATGAAGTTTCTTATGGAGCCCAACTAGAGTGAGTGAGCACAACAATGAGTTACTGCCTGATCATAACAAGCTCTGCTTCTCTTTATTGTCTAACTGATTATTTACATAAATTCAGTGTACCATTACATTTACAGCAGAGTGCGGCCTGTTCTGTTGGAGCGCGGCAGCATTATGAGTAATAGCGCATATTTAAGGAAGTGGTGACTTAGAAATAAACGATTACCTCATATTCAGCAATTTCACTTCTGTCATGGGCCAAAATAGGATCATTTCATTAAACCATCAACATTTGGGTTTGGTACAGTAAACTGCAGCAAAATGAGGAACAGAAGCTAGAAGTCTAGTCTCAAGATGTACAGATAACTCCACGTTTCATAAAAGAGGCTGTACAATCTATGACAGACTCCAGTCCCATCCAGGCTGGGTTCATAACTCGCGACTGGCTCTGGATTCACCACAATCCTGACTGGGATAAGATGGTTATTGAGGATGAATGAATCAGCGAATATTGCAGACATTAGTGAAATCTGGGGTAGAATGTTGGCATGGACACATTTCCCTCCAGAGAGGCTGAACAAAGGAAACAATGTGACATTCAGCCAAATATGGTGATGCTTACATGCGATCTCTGAAATACCTGATGAAATTCTTTTAACATTTTCCTCCCTGGCATCCGTGGCATCAAAGTTCTTTGGTTACAACTCAGTTTGATTGAACCTGCTTATGTATATTAACCACACACACCCAAAAACACACGCCCGCCGAGAAAAAAACACAGCAAACAGCTAACATCTAACAGCTCCAGTCATGGGAAACACTTTGATATAAAAGCATGTGGCAGACAATATTGCCAGTTGATTAAAAGTTTAATAAACTGCTTTTCACATACAGAGCTGAATCCTATCTTATTAATACAGCTAAATGTGTCAGCATACTGCTTAAAAAAAATTAAAGGAAACTAAAGCAATAGCCTTGGTAAATATGACTGCTTACTTTTAGCACAAGCATTGTTGACACTTAATGTAATTTCATTGAGGACACAGGAATGAAAGCTCGGCAGGGGTAATAATAAACTCCTAATGAGAATTTTCTCTTCCTGTAGACCTTGGTGAGATTGCCATAATGCCCATCTCCTCTTTTCCTTGAATAAAACACTTGTTACATTTATTAAAGATGAATCTCATCAGAGGCTTGATGACAAAATAATTCATTACCAAATACAAGGCTTTTAATAGCCACAAATTAAATTTCTCTTGAAAAATATGTTTTGAAATGGAAGAGATCATTATTTCATATAAATGTTGGGTTCTGTGTAGCCTTGAAAGACTAAAACATCCATAAAACATACTT